>JBBBDQ010001362.1:1857500-1940000 GCA_037127315.1 Ascarosepion bandense | reverse complement strand
AAAGGCATGTCTTCAATTCTAAGCACTGTTAATCATGAGATAGTTTAGAAGATATTGTATTCGAAATCGCTTTGTGTTCCGAGGATAACACAAAATTTTTTAACCATTTACCAACCTTATGACCTCAGGCATTTGCCATAAAAATCTTAATTAGCACATTTACTTAAAAATATGTCTAATGTCGATCCACACTGCGTTCTTTAGTAATACCTTTACAACTTAGTCAAGTAAGTAATAAAGCAAAGAGAATTGGCTATTGAGTGAGAAGTTCGGGCCTGTTGATTGGTTGGTTGGTTGGTTGGTTGGTTGGTTGGTTGATTGGTTGTATTTATTAAGCAGCATATCAGTCAATGCCTAAATCTAAATATTTTTTACACAATATGGTTTTGTTGGGAGGGAAAATAATAATGGTTTTATTGATAAAAGTCTTACTAATTAACCCATCGCTGGAGGAGGGGAGGATATAGAGTCATACCTTTCCTTAGTATATATTTGTGCGTACATAAATATAACTGAAATTGGGCCACGAGATCTCGAATTAACAATTCCCATTCAGTCTCTGTGAAACTAGCCATACATCCTAGCTTACAGAGCTGGTATTCTAAAGCGGTTTCCTATCTAGCTTCTGACCCAGTTCAAAGTTACTTAACTCTGGTGATCGTACGCGAACCAGCGTTTCGCAGTAATGTGCACGGAAGCTAGTAAGCTAGACTAATATAATCTTCAAAATGACACACAACAAAAGGTGGTTAGAACTGGCATGTCCAACCAACGTGTCCCATATATACAGAAACATGACGTGAAATCTACTATGTACACGTCACCATATGCAGATGTGAAAAAAAGGTATTATCAATAATCTCACATAAGTAGCATATTAACAATTGCTCCACAACTAAATACATTCTATTTAAATAAAAATTAACGATATATGACCATGACATCAGTAGCGAGGTACTCATTGAGGATAGGATCTTCTAGATGAGCAAATTAGACGTAAGTCTCAAAAATATATTTTTGTTAAATTTATCTACTGAATATTGAGAGAAATTAGCATAGAAGAAGGGATTTTCTGCGGTAAATATTATCCCTGTATAATGACAAACCAAATATATATTTGTGTGTGTGTGTGTGTGTTTTTCAATTGTTCACCCAATTCAGTGCTATCTCATGTTAGAAACTTTCTGAATGAAATAAAATGTAAACAAAAACTGACTATGAAAAAATGTAGTTTAGATAAAGGCTGATCATCGACTTGAAAAAACTACGATCGATGTTTTATACGAAACGCACCCCCTCGGGATTTTATTCCACAAAGTCTTTTGGGAGAAACTGAACAATGAAATACAAAGGGTTTGAGGAAGATTCGAACCTGTGTACGTGCCATAGTGTGTCCTGAATGTTATGGTCAGAAATGATAGAACTAAGGAATGTAATTCATCAGAACAATTGCCAAGAACTTAGCGAGAGGCTAGAAACGTTTCGTTGGGGTGTTGAACTATAGAAAATTATTAATCACCCGCAAGGCCACGTAGACGTTTTAGAACTCGGTCCAGACAGGAAAGCGAAAACCAGGTAGTTTCAGTTCAAACAAATATACTTCAGTATGTTTACAAAGATTTTCTATTTCACTTACGCGACAAACCAAGTTTAAAAAAATGAAATTAATCAGACAAAAACTTATAAGTAGTTCTGGGCGAGAGTTTTATTTCTATTTTTTTGGATTTCATTTCAGTATCTAACGACTCAGATTTTGATAGTTTTAAAGATTTTTCTATATTCGACGCACTATTATTATTATTATTATTAAAATTATGCCTATGGTTTTTTGTTTTTTTTACTTTTTACATACACGATATATATTTTGCAAAATTGTTATTTGGAAATACAATTATATTTTTTGCTTAGTCTAAATACATTTCTCTGTTTAGTTTAATCGCAATTACACCCTTGTGTAAATTATTTAAAACAAAATGAATAATGTCTGCCTAAAATCTTTCACATTTAATTTGATCACGTATACGTCGTCCCTCCAGTTATGGGTTAAATAACAGGATGGGGCCTGGAGGCAAGCCATCCAGTGTTGGTGTCACAATAAAACACCCTTGGTAGCCCTGGCGAAGCATCAGGTATTCAGCTATTTGACAAGATTATGAATTTCGCTATAAACTGCGCCAGGGTTCTAAATGCACAGGGAATAATGGAGGGGTGTAGTGAGGCAGAGGCCACAGGACGGCGATATGTCGTCTATTGGCCTTGTTTTTTCTTTCTTCCGACAACATTTTTTTAAAGTTTTAGACTGATGCATCTAGTTTGCTTCTTCGCCTTCATAAGACGACAGTCAGTTGGAAGGCTGACACCAACAATACCCGCGATCTCTTTGTAAGGCTTACCAGTGTGTTCGTGCAGCGTTACAATTTTTGTACGCTTCTGTGGACTAACGTCCATTGCAGATAATGGCTGTAGGACAACCAATCTACAGTCGAGACAATAGTGTCTGGGTGTGATAAAAAAATATGATGTAATCACGGATGACACAATATTTTTAAAGGCCAAACAAATTGCATCATACACCCAGAAAAAACATTCATATTACCGCAGCAAATAACCTATTCTAAGAAACAAATAGAAATAATTAAATGCTGTCAATAGAGTGGGTTTTAAACTGACCGCATTGTAAAAATTAAAAGTAATTTAAAGTAGTTCTTTCTATTTGAAAAAGAGTGTAAGTGATGTTTCTTGGATAACAGTTTTTGACGATTCAGTGGTTGGTGAGGAATTCGTCGATGATGATGCCACAAATTATTAAAATTTCAAGGTTGATGATGCGGTGTACATGTCAGGCAGATACTCACAGACTCCCGGTCGAATATTACACGGATGGTTTTCGATACAGAAGACGTTGAGTACATCGTTGATAGTGATGGCGCAAATTGTGAGAACTTTGAGGTTGGTGATGCGGCGTGTATGTTAAAGACACCCGTTCGGCGATTGAGCAGATATTCACAGACGCCCGGTCGATGATTACAAAGATGGTTTTCAATACAGAAGACGGTGAGTACATCGTCGATGGCGATGCTGCAAACAGTGAGAGTTTTGATGTTGGTGATGCGGCGGCTATGTCACAAACGCCCGGTCGATGATTCCACGTGTGGTTTTCGATATAGAAGACTGTGAGTACATCCTCGATGTTGATGCTTTAAATTGTGAGAATTTCGAGGGTGGTGATGCAGCGGATATGTCACAAACGACCGGTGGGCGATTCCACGGATACTAAGGCAACGCAGTTGTTAATTCTTCAAATAAGAATTACTCCGCGGTTGACAATTCCTCATATCGTTATGACTTACTAATTAGCAATTGTCCGAATAGCAATTACCCCGCATATGTCAATTCATATTTAAGGGTTCCCGCACTCGGCATTTTTGCGGATGACGAAGGATGCTTGTCAATTCCACAGAGGATGAGTTCCTTGCATTTGGTGATTAGTAAATGGTGAGTACTGGGTGGTGTCAATTTGGTTGACCGCATTTCGTATATTTTGATATAAACAATTGAGTATGCTTTACGAAATAATAGGAAAAAAATTTTCTGAAACACTGTATATTAGGCGATATATTATCAGGCGTATTTCTCTTATGATAATCCGAAGTACTGAGGTTATGAATTAGTTTTATATTTTGATTTTTCCACAGTATATTATTTTTTAACATTCAGCCCAAGGAAAATTAGAGTGAAAGTGCTTGATAAAATAGAAAGAAAAATAAAGTAACAAAAAAGATTTAAAAATAAACAAATAATAATTATTGACGTTGAAGTAAAACATTAGTAGTAGACAAGAAAACAAAAAACTGAAAGCCAGTTACACATATGAGAAGTGTGAAAGAAGAAATTATTAGAATAGAAGCTGCTGTTCCATCGAGCAAATTTAACCGTAAAATGATGAGACCTTGCCCATGTTTCGGTTCCTTCATCTTTGACGAGATTGTTTACCATTCGCTGTCATATAGAAGAACAGACACCATATATCAGTCCGGTACTCTGCTCTTTGTTTGCAGTGAAATTTCCCAGTCTATCAATACTCTACTTAGATTTTTGAATGTGTCTTTGGACATGGCAGTACGCCTTTAGATCCCAGTGTCGAACTTCCCGTTCTCTGTTACAACACTTCCAATGCATTTAAATTTCTGTAACTGCCCGATCTTACTATCTTACGACCTGTAGCTGACATTTTGGATTCCTTTTTTTTCTTTTTTTTTTCTTTTTTTAAAATTAAAATCAGGAAGTTGAGATACCAGAAAGGAAAGTTCATCAGAACAATCGCATTAAAATATTTTTAGAAAAGGCACAGGGATGCTTCTCTAGGTCAATCGGAAAGTGATAGAAACCATGATGCCAAATCAGGACGAATAACATTGTAAATGGATTTGGATTTTATCAAGAATCTCAAGATGCATAGCAGTTTAGCGAAAACTGCCTTCTCGAAGCTAAGTTCAGTATTAAAATTAGGAGAATCTCATTATAAACCAAGACAAATATGCTGAGCTGTTAGTTAATATCATTCTTCACTATATGGCACTGATATGGTGGACAGTTTACTTACCGATGAAGAGGCGACTTCAGGCCACAGCGGTATGGTTCTACAGAAGGGTGTTGAGAATAACGGACTGAAACTGTGAGTAACAAGAAAGAAAAAGAAAAACACGTACGGGCCTATATTTAGTATCAAAAAGATACAAAGGAAATTCTGAAGACACGGATTAAGAACAGAAAGACTGGATTATTTAACACTCTTAAGATATAGCGACAAAAGAAAAATAACAAAAACTAAAAAAATTTTGTAAATAGATGGAAGAAGTTGGACTAAGAGATATAGTAAAAATAAAAAAAATGTTGGTAATGGACAGAAAATCGTAAAGGGAGATGATCGCTCATATTCTGAAAGGAACCTGCACGTGAAAAACAATGTTATTGTTATTTTTTATCATGATGTTACATCTAATATGTTCTAGGTCCTTTCAGATACAACTGTGTGAAGTTTAGTGTGTTAGAACCGTCTCTACTACACTAATAATCCGGACTGCTATCTTTATATTTGATATTAAATCTCTCTCTCATACACGGATGTGCGTTGTGGTGCAGTGGATATCGGCTCGGAACGAGAAATCGGGAGCCGAGTTCGAATTCCAATTGAATTCCTTGCATTTACTTACATGCAAATACCCTTGGGAAAGGTATTAATCCGTCTGTTCCCTCCAGTTATAGTTAAATAATAGGACATATTAGGTTCTATAGCCATGGCTGGCAACCAGTCTACCGCTGAAAGTAATGGCAATCTACTGCGGGATAATCTTCTGCCAAGTAAGTCATGTCTCGAAAGAGACATGATCACCCAAAGCGTGTATCACGCATGGCACTTAACTCACTGACTCACACACTATCTCTGTTCATTTTTCACCAGCTGGAATATTTATACACTTTGCTTTTGTTACTTGCTGCCTGATTCCTGAATTCCTTATCTACTTAGAACGTATAAATATTCCAGCTATGAGAGTATAAAAAAGTATTTTTATACTAAAAATACTAGCAGTATATTCCTAAGTAAAAAAGACCAAAAATATATATTTACTGTGTAGGATGGGTAAATTATCGCCATTATATATTTTTTTTATTATTTTGCGCATGCGTATAGCATGTTCATGCACAGTATAGTAGGATCAGTTGCACACCGTCTGTGAGAAAAAAAAAACAACTTCATGACGTAATTCTCACTACTAGATATTAGACATGCTAGACTGCTTGGCATTTCAAAATATTTGGGTATCAATTTGAGGACAGTGCAGTAGATTCGGAAAGAAATGTGCAAGCAATCCAGACAGCATCATGGTGTTTAGGGGCTTCTATTCATCTTCGGTTGTGGAGTATGTTTCGCATTGAAAGTGATAACAGTGCTATGTCGGCTGCTAATCGGCTTAACGCACCCAAAATTTTAAAAGCTTGGTAATCTTCCACTGTAAGCTGACTCCTTAGTATTCAACTAACTCCCGACTAATATCAACTGCCTTAGTCCAACGATGTCCAAACTGGAACTAACTAATATTTCTACTGAACTCCAATAGAACTCTAAAGAACTCTCTAGAATCTCTAAGATCTCTTAAGAACTTCCCAAGAATTTTTCGAGTTAACTTCCTGTTAACTCTTATTAATATAGGAGGGAGAGTCCATTATCTGAGGAATAGGTGTGTTTAACCATAACATCTTCCCAGAAGGCGCCAGATTTAACAAAGTATCTTGAGAAGTTAGATCTGCTCTGGGTTAAAAGGCTAGCTGCTGGAAGTCCTTATGTCTAGCAACAGGACTCTACACCTTGACACACAAGCAGGTGAACCCAGTCATGGTTATCATAATTTTTACGACCATATCACCCATTAATTTTAGTCACCAAACTCCCCGGACTACAACCCCTTTATTATTATGTCTAGGGCGCAGTTGAACGGGAGGCCAACAAAACTCCTTGAAATACCAAAGATGAACTGAAGGCAAAGATTATAGCAGTACTTACCAACTAAAACAAAACCGTTGAAAGAAGAGGCAGGATACGCCGAAGTCATCTGGAGCACGTGCTTGAAACCAATGGTTATTTTATTGAATAAATCTATTCTTTAGTATTTCAGGATATTTCTCTGTAATGTTGATAAACATATCTGTTAAAATGAGATGCTATTTTCATTTCTGCGTCATTTTGACGACAGTTCATCCATCGCACCCTGTAGATTTTTGCTATTGAATCGGGCATTGCTATTATTTTTATTATTATTAAAAAGATTTTTCGATTTGCACTTGTTTTGCAATCGCTTTGTCGGCTCCAAGAGCAAAGGAATGATCTGATTTTTTTATGTTTACACTTAAACAAAAGACAGATATTAAAAAATATAAACTCAAATGAGCAAAGCACATCGCGAGATTTCGAGGTTGTGCTTGTTATAAATATTTTAGGAATTTCCTGGGGAGATGGACCACCATGGATTTCCTTGATTTGTTCTTGAATTCTTTTCTTTATCAGACCCAACTCTCCAACAACAACCGGGACAGTTTCAGTTTTAAAATGACATATCATCTATGTTATTATAATTATTATTATCATTATTATTGTTGTTGTTATTCCAATAATGCGTTTCATATACTGAGTGTTATCATGGGTATATGTGTGTTCGTATATCTGTACCCGAGTATCAACTTGTTGGCCTTTGACAGAATAATATTATAATTGTTCATATTTTCCTTTGTTAATTGTTTAGTCCGCACGACCATTACGCACTGAAAATACCTATTAAATAATATTTTTTTTTAATTTTGATCGCTTAGAAATAGGAAAAAGTGGACTACTTGGTTTCAATGAGACAAAGAAAGAAAAAAGGAAAGATAGAAGTGTCTGACGTACCAGTTAATACCTCATAAATATCAAAGTTTCCTTGTTTTCAATGACAAAATGAAAGAAAGAAAAAAGAAAGAAAAAAGAAAGAAAGAAAAATGAAAGCAAGAAAAAGGACAGAAAAAGAAAGAAAGAAAAAAGGAAGATAGAAATGTTTAATGGCCTCTGTTAATACCTCAGAAAAAGAGACTCTTGGTAATACCTCATAAATAAGAGACTCTTGGTAATACCTCATAAATAAGAGACTCTTGGTAATACCTCATAAATAAGAGACTCTTGGTAATACCTCATAAATAAGAGGCTCTTGGTAATACCTCATAAATAAGAGACTATTCCGTTTTAAATGCGCGGAAAAATAAAAGACATATCAGAGAATTTCTTTGGTTTGAATGAGAAAATAAAAAAAGAAAAATAAATGAAAGAAAGAAGAGTGAAATAAAGAGAAAAAGGAAAGATAGAAGTGTTTAATTTCTCCTGTAATATTTAATAAATAAAAGACTATCCTGTTTTTATTGCCTGAGGAAAGAACAGACATATCGGATAGCTTCCTTGGTATCAATCAAAGAAAGAAAGAAGAGTGAAATAAAGAGAAAAAGGAAAGATAGAAGTGTTTAATTTCTCCTGTAAGATTTAATAAATAAAAGACTATCCTGTTTTTATTGCCTGGGGAAACAACAGACATATCGGATAGCTTCCTTGGTATCAATCAAAGAAAGAAAGAAGAGTGAAATAAAGAGGAAAAGAAAAGATAGAAGTGTTTAATGTCCCAGTTAATACCTAAAAAATAAGGGACTATTCCGTTTTGATTGTGTGGAAAAACAGAAGGCATATCAGAGAGATTCCTTCTTTTCAATGAAAAATTATAGAAGGAAAAACAGAAGAAAAGAAAGAAGGAAAGATAAAAATGATCAACGACTGTTTTAGTGAAATAGAAAACGTTGTCAATTTCAAATCTTTTCATCTGTACCCACTTCTTAAAATAACGATCAGTAATCATATTTATGTTTGTCATTGAAATACTTTGTTAAACATGTTACGCTCAAATATTGAACGATGTGATAGTGGATATCTTTACGGTTTTTATTGTAACAAGACTCACCATGAGCATATTCAAACGAAAAATTAATCAATAAAATTCATCAAAAAAGTAAAATAATAAAACCATGACATTTTCTATAGTAGTGTTAACAATAAAAGGATAATTTTTATGACTAATATTACAAGTATCAGTTGTAATAGAATTTGATTTATTACGGTCTCGTGGGAACTGGTATTAATACTTCCAAGTATGTTAATATATTTCTTTAAATAAGAG
The DNA here is from genome assembly GCA_037127315.1 of Ascarosepion bandense. NCBI lineage: Eukaryota > Metazoa > Mollusca > Cephalopoda > Sepiida > Sepiidae > Ascarosepion > Ascarosepion bandense. The sequence goes on along the minus strand of JBBBDQ010001362.1, from coordinate 1,931,253 downwards.
TGTTTTAGTAGCTCCATGTATTTTTTGCCTTAAATCTATATCACAACGTTTACACATATTTCTTCTGAATTTTGTTCTTCTGAATTTTGTTCTTCTAAATTTTGTTCGTATTCTTTTCTTTTCGCATTCATCAGTTCACAATTCTCTGATATCTGAGATAAGATTAGTTAAATTTTTATTTTCTTTCTTACTCTATCGTTTTCTTGTACTAATTTTTGTCTGTAATATTTAATTTTCTTTTGAATGTTTCCCTTCTCATCTCAAAAGAAAACGCCAAAGTATTTTCCTTCATTTTCGTGGAAAGCCTGCAAAAATAGCACTGAAGCCAAAGCAAAGAACATCAAAAACCAACCGCATTGTCACCAAATTATCTTCACCACCAAACCGGATTTCATTGAATTCTATTGACTTGTCCCTACACTCCTTTTTTCAAACAACTTATTTCCGGTTTAAAACGAGCTAAATAATAATAATATTAATGATTATAATAATAATAAAAAGAGACATGCGTCCCGTGTGGCGTGAAGCGGAAGTTTCATCTTTATTACGAAGCCCTCACTAAGGTTGATGGTGGACATTGGAAGTTGGATGACTTCAAAACCACACGCTATCCAATACATTCAATACTATTCAATGCATCTAATGCGCATTATGTAAGGATATATTCGCTCTTTCTTTTTATCTCTCATGGAATAAAACGGATTTGCTTTCGAAGAAGATGTACAAGAAATCGGTATATCAAACAATATATGTTTATTGGAGTTTGAAACATTCGAAATGTTCCTTCGATTTTAATCCGAAATTTCTAGAAGACCACGTCATAAAGCAGTGTGACATACTTGTCAGAACCTTAAAAGCGAAACACAACACACACACACACACACACACACACACACACACACACACACACACACACACGTACAGAAATACACAACTACATTTAAATATATTTTTATGAATACAGTCTGATAAAACTAACAGGTAACGAATTCAGTAGATACGCAAAGATAGAAAGTGTGTCTTTTCACCTGATCTGTTCAACTAGTACAGAGAGACTATTCAGAGAACCTTAGATGTTTTGCTCGGATTTGTCATCAGAGGCCACACTGTGAGAAACATAAGGTATGCAAATGATACAGTGCTGATTGTAGACACGGAAGAGAAACTACAAGACCTTCTTCAAAAGGTAGCTGAAGAGAGTGACAAAAAAGGACTACAAAAAAGTATGTATGGTCATCAAAAAAAGAACAGCCCAAAATGCTAAATACAGATGGGGAATACTAAAATCAAACAGGTACAAAACTTTAACTACCTGAGAAGTGTTCTAACAGAAGAGGGTATGTATGACACAGAGATCCGAAGGTGACTCGTCATGGCAAAAGTCGCGTTCTAGAAGCTGAGTAAAGTATTAAGAGACAGGAAACAAAGAAGTGAGTACTGAATCGCTATGTGATACCAGTTCTTCAATATGGCAGTGAATGCTGGACAATATCATCAAAGATGAAAAAAAGTTGAAGTAAATGAAATGTGGTTGTACAGAAGGATGCTGAGGATATCATGTGAGCAATGATGAGGTTTTGGAAAGGATGGAAACGAAAACGAAGTTAATACTGAACATCAGGAAGAGACAACTAAAGTTCCTGGGACATGCAATGAGAAAGTAAGGCTGGGAGAACCTGATACTAACAAGCCAGATAGAGGGTAAAAATGACAGGGTGAAAGCAGCGGATACAATATTTGAAGGGTCTGCGCAGGTGGATGAAGGAACGCGGGTTGCATGGTTCAACAAGAGAAAGCGTGCTAAGAACGGGGGTTAGAGCCACCAGGGATAGAGAGACGTGGAAGGCCATGATCGCTCATGTCCTGAAAGGACAAGGCATATAGAAGAAGAAAAAGAAGAAGAAGAAGAAGATGATGATGATGATGATGATGATGATGATGATGATGATGATGATGATAAAACGATATATCACTTGTTATATCAGAAAAGATTTAGAGAAACATAACTATGAGGAAATGGAATTAATTTTCGTTCGATGAGTATCGTCCTGTTTGACTTCATCTGACTAAAAGTGATGATTACGCTGATGTGACGATGTCATGCATCCTGGGGAGCAATAGAATATATCTGAACTTAGAAAGAGTTTATTCCCGTCAAAGGTGAAACAAGAAAACTCCCGATGGTTTGAATTGAAGCTGAAGTACAGGAAAAAATGTGTATTGTGTAAAAGCGCTGGTTTTGAAGGTCAGAAACTATAAAACATTGTAATGCGGTCCGTGACCCGCAGAATATAATTTAATTCGTTCAGAAGCGGAAATATGCAGAAACTACGTTCAAGGCAGTAAATATAAACAATAAGGAAAAGAACGAAATATATATTAGTTAGCTAATAAAAATATGACTTTGTTGTCAAAAACAATGACAAGTAAACAAGAGTTGCATCAGCGAGTTAAATGTGGAAAACCTTTTAACAATGACATAAAGTATGGGAGTACGTGAAAATTCAAATGGCCAAAGACAATATTTGGCGATTATGCCTTCCCATAGATTACGTAATTGGGTGAAGATCGTCATGGCCTGGACAATATATAAGAACGGGTTTTTCCGAGTCGAGAGAGCAGACAAGACAAAGGAAAGCAAAGCGAACGCAAGAGAGATAATTCCAGTCTTCACTCCCTCTTATGTATATGTGTGCTTCCTCTAACTCTATACACTCAACAGTCACTGAAGAAAATAAATAGAATAAATGAATATTTTTTTATATTTGTGTCTGTCGTTATATTTCAAGGCCACCGTCAACCTAGGTTATAAAACATACGTCGCTCTAGTATACAACAAATAAGTTAACTTTTTTTTAATATATATATATATATTAGTTATATAGTCTGGCCGATTTCAAATGGTTTGTTTTATTATTTCTTCATGTTCCAGACACGTTTGTAATTAAAATCTGTTTCTGTTGCACTGAAACTCTCAGGTTCGTTAGGTTGCAGCTTACTCCAGCCAAACGTTTGAAGCTTAAAAATAACCCTTCGGCAAAATCGTCACCCACAAATAAAAAATATACAAATTTGGCGGCAGTACGGATCTTTAATTCCCGAGCAGTAACCTACTGCGAGACAGGGATGAAGCATAGGTGAGGGAAATAAATATACTACGGTTGTCATCAGTTTCGTGTTGCGCGTGAGGTGATCTTCTCGTCACTGGCTTTTCACGGATAGTGACCGCTGTCTTAAAAAGATCATTGTTCTGTTTTCTTATCATCTTTGTCCAAAAAGTAATTTATCTTCATTCAGTGACCTTTTGAGTATGATCCGCTTCTAATGCTATGAGAAGTCTACTTCACGTACCTGATAATCATCGGGATTTTAAATGCCCGGAACCAATTTTAGGAAAGGTCAGCTGTGTTGTATTTATTAAGGTATCAGCTGTCACTGAAAATTTTGACCATCGATCGAAGCCTAGGAGGACATTTTAGCAATATTATTTTTCACACATAATTGCCATGACTCAAATATTATGATCCAATATTGGAAATCAATACAATTTCACCAATAAGACTATTTTGTTTACTGCTAAAATCGATGGAACATCCTATATATACACCTCGGGTTTGGGGGTTATAAAATATAGATTGCTGTAAGCCATAGCACTTGTTCACTACTTCAGAGAAGGATAGTGAGTCGGGTAGAATTTCAAAAATTTTGCCTGCATGAAATAAAATATGGATTGGAAAGAACGTTTAAAAGATTAAATAAATATGTGAGTCTAAAAAATTAGGAGAAATCTTCTGTTCCCCGGAGAATTTCGGAAATAAAAATGTATACGTTTTAAAGAAAATTAACCTAGTTATATATATATATATATATAAAACTGCTTGCCAAAATATATTCTGTGAAAAAAACAACCTTCGCGTTAAACATTATCAAAATTAAAGATTATATATATATATATTTCATCATAGGAAATACTAACTTCTTAAAATAAATGCAACTGGCACACAGAGAAACACAAGCATACACACATACAGACAGGTACACTTATTTGTTTTTCCTATATATCTATAGTACTAATCTCTTTTACAAATATATAATAAATGTGCTCTTGAGTATGTTGAAAAGCTTTCAAACTGACAAAGGAGTTATTCAAATTCACATTATTTTCGCATCAGCCGTTCATCGCATAGCGTTAACCAACCAACCAAATGATGAACAATAACAACATATCCCACAAATCCTTCCCAATAACTCAAAAAATACTACATCAATTAAATCAAAAAGCGGTTACTAATACTAAAAGAATCTAGTATAAAAACAAACAACCCAACAGCCAGAAAATATCAGCAATTTTATGAGCAAATATATAACACATATTTTCTTATTTTACTTAATTATTCTTTTTTTTTTTCATTTTTAAGGACAAAGAGATCACTGAGTGTGAGAAAATAGAAGATACGAAGACATTATTAAAGAGAGAGAACAATTAAACACAAGACATTTGAAAGATACCGGATAAAATTCAAGGTTAAAATTGACGGGAAAGCAAGAAACCGGAGGAGAGTTCCACGAGATATAAGTGCTAGAGAATAAGTTGTTAGCATAGTACTTACGGTTATATCAATACATTCGTATCATAAAATAATTAAATCTGGCCGCTAGTCAATCACTAGGCTTAAAGTCATGCCACTGAAGAACGAAAGATGACAGTATATATATATATATATATATATATATATATATATATATAGTCATCCGCAGACAGATCTGTTTCGCTGTATCACAGCTCATCAGTTCGGTTAGACATCCGATTGCTTTTAACCCAGAATTGAAACCCGATGGAATTGGCGTCAGTCGGCGATACTACCGCTGAGCTAGGGGCGCTCGGTAGGAGGAGGCAGACTTTTGGCGTATGATGTATCATACGGAAATAGCCAGAGTGTTCTAATTCATTACTGAATGAACGATGCGTAGATGCTAGAGTAGTTAGTGTTTTTTCAAAGTCTACTATTCTTCCAGAATGCTCAATCAGGGTGTGAAAGCATAGTCATCCGCAGACAGATCTGTTTCGCTGTATCACAGCTCATCAGTACGGTTAGACATCCGATTGCTTTTAACCCAGGATTGAAACCCAACCGAATTGACATCAGTCGGCGATTTTACCTCTGAGTAAAAGAAGGCAGACTTTTTGTATATGATGTGCTCTAATTCATTACTGAATGAGTGATTCGTAGATGCTAGAGTACCTAATGTTTTTTTCATATATTGTTAAACTGTATTGATGTTTAATGCCAAAATTGCTGTTTTTAAGTAATTTACCGGCAGAAGAGTATTTTAGGCAAGCAGAGGTTTGTTATAAATGCTCAACATCAAGATAAGGATAGAAAGTTAATAGAAATAATGCAGAGAAGTTTATAACTTAGCTGAGCAGTTTCATGCTGACTTCGAAGTTTCGTTAGGGTATTATTGTAATATCTTTATAATTCAGGGTTATTTGTTTTTTCTGCTATTGTTTCATTTGTGTTTTAGTATTTATATGAAGTTTGCTGCAATTTGATATCTTTCTGTGTGAGTGATGTTTTTTCATCGATGAATGTTGTTTTTTTTATTTGTGTAGGATTTTTTGGTGGTTAAATGCTTTTATTGTGTCGACTCATCTTAGACATGCTTAAGTATATGCCAGCCTAATTGCTTTATATTGAGTTGGCATCTTATTACCATTTTAGGCGACCATTTTTTTTACAGTGTCAGGTTATCAAATTACATCAAACTTCATATAAATACGAAAGAAGAGAAACAACAGAAGGAAAGCAAAAGATTGTGAAGAGTGAAGACATTACAATAATGAGCTCACGAACATTCGAAATCGGCATGACTGTAATGACCCTTCTCAGTTAAGTACAAACTTCTACACATTATATATATATATATATGCACTACCGGCCATAATTATTAGGTCACCCCAGGTTTTTAAAAGAAATGATATATTTTATACTATTTTTATTATTTATTGCCAAGTGGCTAATTCTAAATGAAAATAGAATGGTTCTTTTGTTATTATTACTTTGCAAAATATTACAAGGCAAGGTAGCAAAGATGAACTCGTCCGAATCACCCTAAATTTTCTTCATTCTTTCATTGATGAAACTGCAATATAGGTGATTATTAAATATTTATGAATTCATTTGATGCACATGTTATTGTGCAGTATTAACAAAAGAACCATTCTATTTTCATTTACAAATATTCACTTGGCAATAAATACTAAAAATAGTGTGAAATACATCATTTTTTAAAACACTGGTGTGGCCTAATAATTATGACCGGTAGTATATATATATATATATATATATATATATATATATATATATATATATTGGAAAGACGAATAAGTGTGTATACCTCTGTGTATTTGTGTGCGTGTGTATGTGTTATAGTTACATATATAAAAGCGTAGATGAAAAATATATTTTAAATTTTTCGAAAAAAGAATCGAAGTCTTTTTGAGAGCAAACATTACAGCACTAAAAATCGATTTACAGTTACAACATATCCCTACTTCTTATGCATTTTTCTCTAAGTGTCGCGCTCGAATATGCCCCTCGCGTATTAGCCTGGTCAGCCACCGGCTGGATGGTGCTAAAAGTGGAAGACCATCTTAAATCTTCTTTTGACGAACGGAACGAAAGACAATTCAGACACGCGCCAGTCCCGTCTATATATATATATAGGTCTGGATGTCTGGAAACGAAAGTAAACATCATTACTTTTTAATAGCTTTGTGCAGACACATACGGGTAAGAATGCTCTAATGTGAACTCTCAATTATCCTGTGGTATAAATAAATGCACTGTAATGTTTTCATGCATTGAAGCACCTGTTTCTTTGGCATCGACGCTGCATAATCCCTAGGGCTTTATTTAGATCTTCGTGACGTGAGTTGCAGCGGGTAATTTCTTCATAATAAAAAAGGATATAAGAAGGTAAGAGATCTTACATTTCTTCTGTAATGCTGTCAAAATAAAGGTTAACCATAAAATAATAAAAAACGACATTGAAAAGACGAGAGTAAAATATTGACGTTTGCATATTAGACGAGATCGCTTGTTCAGTCTTAGAGATGCGAAAAGAACATAGAAGTATAGGTCTGAGATGATGTTTATATGGCATTGAAATTGAAGACAAATCGAATAAAACAAGAGAGAATAAGGGTCCCTTCGTGCTGACATAAGACTGATCAAGTGGAAAATTAAGAAAAATATTTAGAGAATGTTGTGGGATCTTCCCCTTTTGGATATGACAGTGGACTCGACTGGTGTTTTTGCTATATCTCTCGAGATTTTAGACGAAACTCAAAGAAGAGTCTGCAATGTGATCAATCCTGACCTGATATCTCGTAAGAGCAATATTCCAATGTTTTCAAACTACAGGGTCATTTGGCTCTCTCTCTATCCCTATATATATATATATATATATATATATATATATATATATATATAAATGTGTGTGTGTGTGTATGTGTGTATATGTGTGTGTGTATGTGTCGTGTGTGCGCGCGCGCGCGCGTGTGTGTGTGTGTCGTGTGCGCGCGTGTGTGCGTGTTATTTATGATTTAAATTGAGTCAATTTCTTATTCTGCTGCTGAGAAAGTCGGTTCGTTATGCTGTGCCAGACAAATCACTTCCGCCAGAATCCCCCTCCACACCTGAAAAGCATTTACAAATCTTCCATTCGTCCGTGCATTGGTTAGTACCGCCTCATCTGGTCTGGTGTTCCTACTATATATCTCAAGATTTGAGACGAAAATCAAAGAAGAGCCTGCAATGTGATCGATCTTGACCTGATATCTCGACATCAGTCCCTTACCAATCGATGTGACATGGCTCCTTTCTGCCTTTTCTGCAAATATTTTAATGACAAGCTGCTTTCCTTACTATTTTTATCTGCATGAATTCAAGTTTGATATTAGATGGACAATGTATCACCGTTTTACAATTAAATTATATAGCTGCAACAGCTAGTTTTAATTATTCTAAAATTTATGTTCATACACGTCTTGCCTGTAGAACTCTTCCAAATTATATAAACTCCTTAAAAATGTAACTACAGCTTCAATTTCTATCTTGAGACTTTCTGCATTATGTTACATTATTCTACTTTTCCTCACTCTCTCAATTAGAATATTTTCATTATCTTTCACTCACTGTAACAACTTGCGTTCCAATGCTATTATTGCTTTGCTTAGGGTAAAATGATTAAAATAAATAAACAACACGCTGTGGACTTCACTTCACATCTATCGGTATTTTAAAAATTATCGATAATCTACCATCCGCACGTGTTTTGAATACTGTTGCCACATCTGGTCGGGTTCCCCTGCTATTCTCCTCGGACTTCTTAACAAAATACAGCGAAGAATCTGTAATGTGATTGATACCGACTTAGCTGACCGCCTGCAGTCACTTTCTCACCGGCGTGGCGTGGCTTCCCTGTGTCTCTTCTATAAATACTTTCATGGCTTCTGCTCTGATGAACTTAAATCACTGGTGCCCCCTAGGTGTGAGTTCGCACGTGATACTAGATTGGCAACTAGGTCCCACCCTTTTGCAGTGAAACCGATTAAATGTAACCGCAATTTCTACTCCAACAGCTTCTTTTCTCGCACTTCCCGCCTGTGGAATTCCCTTCCGCATGCTTGCTTCCCCGACGGCTATAACTTCCAGGAGTTTAAATGTAAGGTCAATAGACACCTCCTAACACACTAACCCTCCCATTCTCTCCAACTGTCCCTCTATGTACATCCTAACTCGTCTATCTCCCTGTGTAACCCACTGCGCTACAGTGGCAGTGGAATGCCTTGCTTGGAGTGACATGATTAAAAAAAAAAAGATTGCTTTGCATATGTCGAGTTTTATAAAGCAATATCATTTTTTGTTAATCAATACAAAAACCTTTATTAGAGAAACATATGTGTTGTGGGATCTCCTCCTTTTGTATATGACAATGGACTCAACTGAGTGCCTATATAATCCTGCCATAGAGAGAACAGCGGGAAGATCTGGAATCTCAGTTGTAGTTGCAGTTTACTGTGGAGAGTAATCGGAGAGATCCGTTACTGTTATCGAAGCTTTCAGAAAGATAGCGAAGTTAACCAGAAACCAGACTAGCTCTGAGCTCCACTCAGCTAGAATAAGTTACCCGGACATACTATTTCACTTCAAGATTTGTATATATTTATTTTTACTAATAGTATTCCTGAATTGACTAATCCGCGTTCCAGTTCGTATATTACCTTCAATATAACCTACTTTCTATCTCCATACCGGTTTTTGTTGTTCGTTATTTTGGCGGTTTTTCCTCCGGAATCCACAAAAGAGAATATTTTTTTATAGTTAATAGAAACCAATGACAAAAAATATTAAAAAATACAAGAATCACAAATATAAAAAGATAATTTTAATGAAGAAATAAACAAAATACTTTTTCAACTATTATAAAGCCTGTATACAACTATATATTGGATCGGGTTGTCGGCGACTAAACCGGTGTCCCCTCTGGGTGCAAGCTTGGTGAGGAATGTGGTGTAGGCACCCTGCAGGTCTAAAAAAATAAAAAAGGACCTGTCAAAATGTTGAACTTCTATGAGCCAACGGCTACCTACACAAGCGACCAGCTATGGTTTAAAGTCTTCGCAAAACCCGCATAGCGTGGCAAATCTGGCACATCCCTTAAAATAACGAAAACGAAAATAGTAGAATCCATCCAGGGAGGGTTTTTTTCTCTAACGAGAGTAAGTAAAACCCTGGTCCAGATCAACATCAAGAATGGAATTTAAGACAAGGTTGTGTTTTCTCACGGAAGTTATTCAATCTATACGGTTAGACTATTCTAAAAGAATTAGAAGTTCTAATATGATTCTTTATCGGCGGACACAATCATAATATAAGATATACAGATGACACAGTGATGGTAGTAGACATAAAGAGGAATATCAGTCAGTCAGTTAAGATATACGCTTGGGCGATCATATCTCGAAAGAGACATGACTAACTGGTCAGAAGATTTTCCCGTGGTAGGTTGCCATTACTTTCTGCTGTAGAATGGTTGCCAGCCAATGCTATAGAACCGGATTAAAGGGTATTTACGCGTAAATGAATGCAACGAATTCAACTGGAAGTCGAACTCTGTTCTCTGATTTCTCGTCTCGAGTCGAGATCCACTGCACGACAACGCAAACACTTCAACTTATTCAATCGATACGGTTAGGCTAAAAAGGAATATACCCTCCAGAAATAGCTCCTGCGGAATGTATTGGAGGAAAGCTAGAAGAAAAGACTAAACATCAATGCAAGAAGTGTGATTGTATTTTTGTTAGCAAAAGGGACATCCCATCATGAAAATTACAAATTGGATATACTTATATCAAACAAGTATAACAATTTAAATAGGTGGTAAGTTTTTTTTTCAAAAGTCTACAGAATCGGCATTGGGATGATCAAATTTGGCTTCCTAAATTTAAGCAAAGTAATCAGAAACAGAAAATATTCATTAGAAATAAAGAAAACAGTTCTTCACTACTATGTAAAATCAGTTCTACAAATTAGAGAATGCTGAACAATTTCCTCAGAGATAAAGAGGAGACTTAAAGCAACAGAAATGGGGTTCTTCAGAAAGATGATGAGAATACCATAGACCAAATATATGTCCAACGACGAAATTTTAAAGAAAATGGCTACAAAAGAATACTTTAACTTAAAACCAGGAAAAGAAAATTAACATTTCTATGGTATATAATGAAGAAAGAATACTTGGAAAATTTGATACTGACTTGAGGTCAAAAACAGAGGAAAACTACGCATAACTTGGCGAGCTCAATTAAATGGTTGGTTGTTTTGTTTTTATGGCATATCAACACCTCGGCGAGTCATTTATTGCCAATTAAAGTTTTATTTTTTTATTGCTGGTAATACCTTTGATTTTCAACAATTTATTGTTGTTTTTATATAAGTTTTGTGTCTATTAATACTTTTTCCTTTTCGAGTATCAAGATTCATTGGGATTTGATTTTAAGGGCGTGGTCCCCAGGTTCTACCCTGTTATTTAACCCATAACTGGACGGAAGGGACGGATTAATACATTTTCCTAGGGTACCAGTGTTTAAGTGGATGCAGGGTATTCAACTGGAATTCGAACTCAGCTCTCCGATTTCTCTTTCCGAGCCGATATTCACTGAACCACAACGCACATCCGTCACTATACGCTTACAGCACCTGGTATTCCTAAGCGGTCACCCATCTAAGTACTGACCAGGCTCAACGTTGCTTGAATTCGGTGATCGAGCGAGAACCGGTGTATTCAACGTGATATGGCTTTAAGCCTCGATTAAATGGATGATGGAACTAAGATAACAAAAATAAAAAAAAACAATTTATTAATAGTTAGAAATGACAGTAAATTGTGTAGAACCATGATCGCCAACGGCCTGAACGAACACGGTACATAGAAGAGGAAACAGAAGGAGTTACGATGAAACGAAATTTGGATTGATATTAAAGAATTATAATCAAAATTAATTGGCTGACTTTTTTTTTAATCGTTTCACCCCAAGCAAGGCATTCCACTGCCACTATTGCGCTTGGGGCTACATAGGGGGAGATAAATAGGAAGAGTGGTTAGATATAGGAAATGTCAGAAGTAGGGTGATGGGTAGTTGGGAGGATGGGAAAAGTGTTTGAAAGAATGGAAGCGAGTTATTGTGTTAGGAGGTGTCTATTGACCTTACATTTAAACTCCTGGAGATTGTAGCTTTCGGGTAAGCAGTCATGTGGAAGGGAATTCCACAGCCAGGATGTACGAGGAAAGAAACTATTGGAGTAGAAGTTGCGGTTGCATTTTATCGGTTTCATTGTAAGAGGGTGGGATCTAGTTGCTAATCTAGTATCTCGTGCAAATTCGAACCTAGGGGGAACCAGTGATCTAAGTTCATCGGAGCAGAAGCCATAGGAGTATTTATAGAGGAGACACAGGGAAGCCACGTCGCGCCGGTGAGAGAGAGACTGCGGGTGGTCTGCCAAGTCAGTATCGATCACATTACAGACCCTCCGCTGTACCTTGTCGAGAAGCCCAAGGAGAATAGCAGGTGCACCCGACCAGATATGGCAATAGTATTCAATGCACGGGCGGATGGTAGATTTATACATGTGCAGGATAGATTCAGACGGAAAAAAACCTCCGGGCCCTGCACAGAGAACCGACTTTCATAGCCGCGGATTTAGCAATGGATTAGATATAGTCATTCTACTTGAGGTCCGCTGAAAGTATGCGTTATCTATTAATAAAAAAAAACATGCTTAAATATTTCTACCAATAGAAATCATAATTTGTGTCAAGAAAAACATTACTACGCTCAGTGTTCAAAATAGATATATACTCTTTCGCAAATTTATTGAAACAAAACAAATAATGTCTTCCAAAGATCATTCACCTTCACTGATCATTATACGTCGTCTCTTGCCGTTGTTTTTATCTTCCAATTTTCTTTTGTTTTGAACCGATGAATCCAGTTCCTTTCTTCGCCTTGATGACACGACTGTCAGTTGAAAGTCTGACAGCAACAATATCCACGATTTCTCTGTAAATTTCTCTTGTGTTCGCGCAGCGTTATAATTTTTGTGCGCTTCCTTGGAGTAACGTCCATCGCAGACAATGGCCGTAGGACAATTAATCGACAATCGAAACAATAGTGTCTACTTGCGATGAAAATATGATGCAATCACGGGTGACGCAAGACATTTCATGGTTAAATGAATTTCAATATACCCACCGAAAACAGATTCATATTACTACACACTACTGAAAAATGACATAATCTGATAAAAAAGGTCGATTACACCCTGTCACTCTAGTGTGTCTGAAAATAACCGTATGGTGAAAGGAAAGAAAACAAAGCAGTTATTTCAATTACTTTACACAAGGGTGTATAACTTTGTCTCTTGTGGATCAATCTGTAAAACACTTGCCGTAGATGAACACAGTAAAAGGGTTATTACTTTGAAGTTCCTTGGAAATTTCTTTTATATATTTCTGAGCACAATTTGTTAAAATGGCAATCAGAAAACAGTCTCTGCAATTTCAATGAAATTAAAGAAAAAACCTATTTTGGACCATAAGCAAAACTATTTTCTTCTCAATAATTTTTTTTTAGATACAAGTCATTTTATTTAACTCATAGCTGGGAACAGACTATGAATTAATGATTTCTAAAGTGCATTTATGAATAAGAGAATGACACAAGACACTATACATTAAATGCCGCGCACGTACCCGAAATTCGGAAAGTTATAATAAAACGCTGAATAGACAGCCTCAATGCCCGCTCTAGCTCTCTCCCCTCCCCTGTATAACCTTCCCTTTCTCTTCACGTATGTATCTGTCATCGCACCTGCTTTCTCAGCTTTCTATTGTTCCTTTCTAACTAGCTTGTACTCCTCACTCTTTTCTAATTAATCTTTTTACATTTATGTAACCCCCTGCACATCAGTGGCGTTTCTGCCTTGCTCGGGGTGAAATGATTAAAAAAAAAAAATTTAACCAAACATGTTTGAACGAGTTCTAGTTCTTGCTGATTAATATATATATATATATACCGTTTTTATTTATCCTTTTAATCCGTCGTGTATTTTTTATGTCAGCAGTAGTGAGTGCAAAAATTCGTATAGATAACTTTTGCAGTTTTTTTTTGTTTGTTTATTTTTTGTTTTTGCACTAAAATATATTGATTCTCAAATTCTTGCAAAAATCAAATAATTGTCGGATTATATGAAATTTTTAGTATTTATTTAAAAAGGAATGCAAATTTCTTTTGAAAGTTTTATAGAAAATTTTGGTAAATTTTTCATCTGTTACACTATGAGCGCATTTAATTTTATGAAATATTTTGAAAATTAAATTTTACCCCCTCAATATGTATTTTAGTTAAAAGTAGAACGTCTTAGATAAATGAAACCATCTTTAAAAAAAAAAAAACAGAAACACCATGTACTGAAAATTTGCTTTGTATTGTAAAACAAAAAATGCAAAAAACAATGATGTCATTTTATTAGAAAGAGCTTTTAATGTTTTTATAATAAGATATGCTATGTACATTATTGTTTAAAGAAAAAATTCCATGAATAATTAATTTTTACACGAACTTTTTCATTTTTTAAAATTTTAATTATAATAATTTAAGTTAATAACTCAAGTTTTAAATCGTTAAAATTCTATATTAATTTCCCACTTTTAGCTAATATTATTATTAAGTATAAAACTATATTTACTAATTCTAAATGGAAAAGCGTAGAACAAATAATCAAACACCACTAATTTAAAAATAATCTTGATTTTTTTATATACGTATAATTGTTTCTAATTTTATTTTTGTCGATACAAGTGTCACTGCTCAGCATTATCTGAAAGAAAGAACGGTAACTATAGTAAATTTAAAGTCTAAATTTTAAAATCTAGTAAAACATTAGATTATGGAGAATGTTTTCCTAATTTTTTAAGATTACTCGGTACTAAAAATTCATATATAAAAGGCATTTACGTTATAGTAAATTCTTTTTAGGGATAATGTCCCCGTATAACAACATTAGATAAACATTAATCCGTCATTAAGTCTGGACAGATTAAATAAACTGTTACTGAAATATTTTTCTGCGATATTTTAAGCTTAAAGTAAATAAAAATCATTTCAAATCGGATTAATTATACATCTAATATTTCTGAAATAAATTTTCAGAAAGTTTTTTTTAAAATTTTTGCCAAATGTTTTTAATGAAGAGCTTTGCAAGATACGTGGGCTAAAAATGGCGTTAAGATCTCATTTTTTAAAAGAAATAACTCCTTCTCGTCAACTTAATTGCTTTATGTAAAATCTAATTTATTTTGCTTGTTGCCTATATATATGTGTTTGTAATGTAATATATATATACATATATGTGTGTGTGTTTGCTTTAATAATATTACTTTGTTAAATTCATAAGAATATTTCAATTTCTTTTTGCAGAAAACTATATGTATTTATTAAATCATTTTTATTTCGATACCTATTCATATTATCTTAGCGAGGAAGTTAAATAAGAAATTGTTTAATATCTGTCGAGACGAATGGCTGTAAATTTTAATATTGACGATTTCAAAAAGTTAACTGATTACTCCTTGATTATTCTATGTAATCAGTTATCCTCATCTAAAATTAAATTTAATCTTAAGATTAAAATAACAGATCCAAGAAAGATTTGTCATTTGTAAAATTTATCTTAATCCTTAGCTATTGCTAATCTTAGAGTATACCTAGTTTTTATGAAACTAATGGATCATATCTTATTTTAAACTTTGCAAAATATGAGCATTTGTAGATCACCTACAAAGTTCATCATAATTATAATGACCATTCTAATTCAATTTTAAAAGGATTATAATTCACAAAAAAATAAAATTGTTAAGCAATTTCTGCTTCTCCTCTAAGTAAACTTTTTTAAAATGTCCACTTTTTTTCATATACAAATATCGATATTTTCATCTGTAAATGTACAGCTCATTCAAACTTTATTTTACGATCTCTATATTTAAACAGTCTTTCTCTTTACATTATTTTATAGAAAGGAACATGAGATAATGATGCATACATTGTAATGTTTCTAACATAGGGGACCTAGGAACCCACCAGGATTTGTAATTGTTAAGCATAATAGATAAGTAAAGAGATGGAAGGCTTGATAACTTGGGAACAGGAAACCACATTAACCGAGGAGAAAAATGGGTTCAATGGCGCACAGATAATGATCTGTTAATAACCAACACCTGGTTTCAAGAACCCTTGTCGTGCAGTGGATATGCTCGTCACGAAAAATCAGGTAGCCGAGTTTGAATTCCAGTTGAATTTATTGCACTCACTTACGCGCAAATACTCTTGGGAAAGGTATTAATCCGTCTATTCACTCCAGTTATGGGTTAAAAACAGAACAGATTGGTTTCTATAGCCTTGACTGGAAACCAGTCTACCGCAGAAAGCAATGCCAACTTACTGTGCGATAATCTTCTGCTCAGTCAGTCATGACTCTTTCAAGACATGATCGCCTAAGCGTGTTTCCCATATGGCACTTAACTGACTGACTAAGAAGACATGGAGAAGCCCTAGCGGTGAATCGATCAACTCCCGGTCATATGTAAACTTATTTTATAACTTTGTGTGTGTATATATCTGTGTGTGTATCCGTTATCTATAGACTCCGAAACGACTGAACTGATCTTCTTGAAAATTTACACAGTTGTACTATAAGCGCCTGCGAGTGTTCTTAGCTAGGTTTTGTGTCGAGGTACCCCCGATAAATATCGAAAATCGATTATCGAAAAATTCGGGTTATAGAAGGAGTGGTCCGATTTTAATCAAATCTGATACACTCATAGACAAAGACATAAGAAACGATATTCAGAAGTTTCAAAGTTGCAGTTCTTAAAATAGTGCAGAAAATCGATAATATATATATGTATAAATCGATACTAGGAAATAAAAATTTGACTTACATCCATTAATTTTTCTTTTAGTCTACGGTTTCGCTTTAACTGGAAACATTTTAGTCTTTTGTGCCAACGTCCAAAGAGTCTGAGCTCTAGAACCATGGATTATTTTTAACGCTTTCACTATACCCGAGCAACGCCGGGCTATACTGCTAGTGTAAACTAAGCATGAAACTGCGGAGCATGAAGAAGCTTAGCGCAGCACCCAGACTGCAATACAGTACACACATGAATGACCTCAACCTGCAGAAAAAGTACACGGATAGAGTGACAAAATATACGAGGAAGGAATTGAAAACGTTAACTCAAAATGATAGACACTGGAAGGAACATTAGCGAAATCGGCCAATGACATCGTCCGAAAGTAAAACAGACGTAGAAAGCAAAATGAGTGGGTAACAGATGAATTTCTTGACATCATGCAAAGGAGACAGAAAATATTGCCAAGACATGGAACGGAATACAGAAAAACACACTAGCAAATGTAGACAGGTGAAAGAGTAATGGCTCACAGATAAATGCACAGAAATAGAGATTTAGCATAATAAAGCATAATAAAAGAGACATACACATTCGGCCATAATTATTAGGCCAATTTAGCGTTTTAAAAAAATAGATGTATTTCATACTATTTTTTAGTATTTATTGCCAAGGGAATAATTGTAAATAAAAATAAAATGGTTCTTTTGTTAATATTGCACAATCACAGGTGCATCAAATGAATTTATAAATATTTAATAATTACCTACATTGCAGTTTCATCAATGAAAGAACAAAGAAAATTTAAGGTGATCCGGACGAGTTCATCTTTGCTTCCTTGCCTTGTAATATTTTGCAAAGTAATAATAACAAAAAAAGCATTCTATTTTCATTTGGCAATAAATACTAAAAATAGTATGGAATACATCATTTCTTTTAAAAACTGGGGTGACCTACTAATTATGGCCGTACATAAAAAATAATAGACTAATAGGGCGAAAAACATGCTCCCCAACAGGATGCATAAAATCCAACGATGAAGGACTCATAGAGAAAAAACAAATGTTTCAGAAGTGGGAAGATTATATAGCAGATCTCTTCTACGAGAAGAGAAATCAACCGACAATACACAAAAATACCGAGAGATCAGAAATGTTAAAATATGAATTGTAGCTCTAATCACCAAACTGAATAGAAAAAAAGTTGCTGGACCAGACGGCATCGGAATAGAGATGTTGGAAGCCTTAAACGATTTCGGCGTAGTTAGAAACTTCTTCTTCTATGTGCCCTGTCCTTTCAGGACGTAGGCGATCAGGGCTTTCCACGTCTCCCTATCCCTGGTGGCTCTTAATATGTTTTCTCCTGTTACTCCACGCAACCCCCGTTCCGTCATCCACCTGCTCAAGCCCTTCAAATATGTTATCCGCTGCCTTCCTCTGTCTCTTTTTCTTTCTATCTGGATTGTCAGTATCAGGTTCTCCAAGCCATCCTTTCTCATTGCATGTCTTAGGGACTTCAGTTGTCTCTTCCTGATGATTAATAATAATTTCCTTTTAGTTTCTATCCTTTCCAAACTTCATCATTGCTCTCATATTCGGTCCATGATATTAGCAGCATCCTTCTGTAGCATCACATATCAGCTGCTTCATGTTCTTTCCTCATCTTCGATGATATTGTCCAGCATTCACTGCCGTGTTGCAAAACTGACATCACATAGCAATCTAGCACTCTCTTCTTTGTTTCTAGTGTAATTTTCCTGTGTACGTTACTCAGGTTCCGAAACGAGTAGATTATAAATGAACTCATCAACAGCGGCGAAATACCGGAAGGTTTGAGTTTGAGTTTTGTTTAACTGCATATCAACACCTCTGTGGGTTATTTAATGCCAAAACATTGGGATTTTAAGGTATTTTTAATGTTCAATTATAGTGAGAATGTTAATTTAGTTAGATCTTGCCGAAAAATGTTTTCTACTTTTTCTCTTTATTTCATAAAACTGAAGATGTCTTCTAGTTTTGCATTCAGAAATGTATTGTTGGTAATATCTTTCATTCAAAAATATATATTTTTCCATAAACGTTTATCTTTATGCATATATTTCTATAAAAGTCTACTTTTATACTTTCATAGTGTTTTGACCCAACTTTGGCCATAGCTGGGACCCTAACAGGTGCTACCACTCCGGGTTTTGGTTGAACCTGGGAACAACAGCATTTAGGAGGTGGTTCCATGCTCCTCACGACCTCCCAAACAGAGGCCTTGCTGCCGGATGCAGTTTACCGTCCTACCCAGGACCAAATCCCGGTAAACTTAAGCAGATCGATATTCATATCGCTAAGCCAGGTGAAACGTTTTGTAAACTCGACTGAACAATCAGCTTAATGAGTGCCTTAAGAAAACTCATCACCCGAATTCTGATGAATAGAACGCGCAGCAGATCTCAGACCAGAAATAGGACAATAACAGTGCCATTTCGCCAAGAACACTGGAACAAGGAATGCGAAATTCATGGTTAGAATGTCACCAGAAAAGGCAATAGAAATGCAGAAGGATGTGTATTTGTGTTTTGTCGACGACGCAAAGGCATTTGACAAAGTACGAATCAAAGACGTGACAGACGCTCGACAACCTTAACATATTCGGGAAAGACCTTAGTGTAATCAAGAAACTGCATTGTTAACAAACTGGCTGCATAAGAACAGGAAACGAGTTCACAAAGATAGAAAGGGGTGTAAGACAAGGATGTGTCTTCTCACCAGATCTATTCAATCTAAAAGATGAAACCTATATATGAAGACAATTCTGAGAGTTCTAGAAGTCCTGCCAGGATTCTTATTTTAGCGGCCACAATCTGAACAATATAAGATACGCAGAAAATTCTATGGTGATAGTAGATACAGAAAATAAACTACAAGATTGCCTGCAGGGAGTAGTTGAAAAAAGTGGAAAGAAAAGACTACATATAAACTACAAGAAAACAAAATGTATGGTAAACAGTAAAAAAAAAAGCTAAAAATACCAAGTATAGGTTTGGGATGCTAAAATCAAACCGATATAGAAATTTAAATAACTGGCTGTTGTTTTAACAGAGGACGGAAATTGCGGAGGACGGAGATCTGAAAGCGTATTAGTATGGCCAAGGATTCATTCCATTAGCTGATTAAAGGATTAAGAAACATGAAAATTTCCTTGAAAACTAAAGAGAGCGCACTGGATAGTTATATGATGTGTGCCCTTCAATATGGCAGCGATTCTCAACAAAGATGAAGGAAAGACATGAAGAAACCGAAAGGTTGTTCTACAGAAGGATGCTGAGGATATCATAGACAAAACACTCGAGCAATACTGTGGTTTTGCAGAGGATGGACACAAGAAGGACATTTATATTTAACATCAGGAAAAAAACAGCAGAAAATTTTTGGACTTGTAATGAGGAAGAGGATGTGCGTTGTGGTGCAGCGGATATAAGCTCGGAACGAGAAACCGGGGAGCCGAGTTCGAATTCCAGTTGAATCCATTGTATTCACTTACGCGCAAATACCCTTGGGAAAGGTATTAATCCGTCTCTTCCTTCCAGTTATGGGTTAAATAGCAGAACAGAATGGGTTCTATAGCCTTGATCTCAGAAAGCAATGGCAACCTACTGCGGGATAATCTTCTGCCCAGTCCAGTCAGTCATGTCTCTTTAAGAGACATGATCGCCCAAGCGTGTATCACGTATGGCACTTAACTTACTGACTGAATGAGGAAGGGGATGTGCGTTGTAGTGCAGCGGATATAAGCTCGGAACGAGAAATCGGGGAGCCGAGTTCGAATTCCAGTTGAATATCTTGCATTCACTTACGCACAAATACCATTCAGAAATTATCAATCCGTTTGTTTCCTCCAGTTACGGGTTAAATAACAGGATCGATTTGGTTATATATCCTTGGCTGGCAACCAGTCTACTGCAGAAGTACTGGGAACCTACTGCGGGATAATCTTCTGCCCAGTCAGCTATGTCTCTTTCTAGTGTATGGCATTTAACTGACTGAATGAGGAAGGTCGAGGAAGGTCGACTTGGAGAACCTGATGCTCACGAAACCGACAGAGGGATAGAGAGACATGGGAAAGCAACGCATGGCATACTTGATGAACTTGAGCAGATGGATAGAAGAGCGGAGATTGAGTGGGATAACAGGAGGTCTATTAAGAGCAACAAGTGATAGGGTGATGTGGAAAAACACGATCGCCTATCTTCGGAAGAGATATGGCTGATAGAGTAAGAAGCGTAATCTTGACAATATAACATACGCATTGTGTTGATGTCCGACTAAAAAAGAAAACTACAGGATCTGTTCAACTACATGCTGTTCAAAGAAGGCTAGAAAAATGGATTATCATTTTCAACTGCCAGAAAACTGTAAGTCTGGTCTAAACCAAGACAAAATATCCAAGAGGCAAGTTATGAATCGGAGATATAATATTCAGTCAGTTAAGTGCCATACGTGATACACGCTTGGGCGATCATGTCTCGAAAGAGATATGACTGACTGGGCAGAAGATTATCCCGCAGTAGGTTGACATTGCTTTCTGCGGTAGACTGGTTGCCGACCAAGGCTATAGAACCCAATCTTTCCTGCTATTTAACCCATAACTGGAAGGAATAGATGGATTAATAACTTTCCCAAGGGTATTTGCGGGTTCATCAATCAATCTAAATATTTAGGAAGCTTTTTGATAGAGGATGGAAAATGAGACCTCGAGTTTCGAACTGACATTTGACTAGAGAAAGAAATATTCCAAAAGCTAAGCAAAGTACTGAGAAACGCAAGAGGTTTCTTAGAAATACATTTATGTGCTGCTTTGCTATGCGCTATCCATTCTTCTAGATGGCAAGGAATGTGGGATAAGATCCCCACGGAGGAGGTGGGATCTAGAGGCAGCAGAAATGTGATTCTACAGAATGATACTGGAAATTTCATAGACGGTGCCATTAAGCAGTAAGGAAGTCGTAAAGAAAGAACATTTATACTTAGAAACAGAAAACTTCAGCTGAAATTCTTTGGATACAAAAGAAGGAACGAGGGCTTGGAAAATTAGCACTCACAAGGCACGTAAAGAACGCGAGAGATAGGAAAAGCTATAATCCACTTAATCGACGAGCTTGTGTAAATGGATGACGAAACGGAAAACGGTGAAACTTAGAAAGAAGCTAACATTTGTGGTATTTTGGTTGTTTTGTTTAGCGGAATATCAATCCATATTGTTTATTTAAATTTAATGTCGAAATCTGAACATTTTGTACGCTTTTTTATTTTATTCTCTGGAGATAAAAAATTGTTTGAGTGATATAGTTCTTACTAATTAATTCATAAGTGGAGGAAGAAGAAATGGATTCGTGTTTTTCTCAAATATATTTGTGTGTAATTGAACGTAACGAAGCCAACTGCAATTAGAATTCATCTCTCTACTAACAATTATCCATTACACAACTTTCTCATCAAGCTTACAGGACGTGTTATTACCACGTGGTTACCCATCTAGGCACTGATCTATCTATCGCACACAAACATATACACATGAACGCACTCAACGTGATGCGGCTGTAAGCCTTGAAATAAATAAACAAATTGAAAAACTTAAATAGACAGGATATGTTTGTCTATAATTATGAGAAAAGTTAGTATTTACATTATTTACACTTTTATTTTCGTAACTCACACCTTGGATATTGTGTTTGGCTTTTGAAAGACCTACTGTTTACTTGTGCTGATGTGCCTTGTGGATGGGCACATGCCTTGTGGATGTGTGCGGATGTGCGTTGTGGTACAGTGGATATCGGTTCGGAACAAGAAATCCGGGAGCCGAGTTTGAATTCCAGTTGAATTTCTTGTATTCACTTACGCGCAAATACCCTTTGGTAAGGTATTAATCCGTCTCTTCTCTCCAGTTATGGGTTAAATAACAGGACAGATTTGGTTCTATAGCCTAATGGCAAACTAGTGCGGGATTATCTTCTCCTCAGTCAGTCATGTCTCCTTCAAGACATGATCTCCCAAGCGTGTATCATGTATGGCACTTAACTGACTGACTGCTTACGAGGAGTTACGTCCATTTTTCTCGCCTTCTTTGAACACCGTGTCTAGGAAGCCGTGTAGTTTCTTTCTGAGACGGATGTCAACACAGTGTTATCTGCGTATCATATATTGTCACATTTCTTCTTCTTCTATGTGCCCTGTCTCTTCAGGACGTAGGCGATCATGGCTTTCCACGTTTCCCTATCCCTGGTGGCTTCTGTTACACCATGCAATCCTCGTTCCGTCATCCACCTGATTAGGTCTTTCAAATATGTTATCCGTTGCTTTCCCTTGTCTCTTTTCCCCCTCTCTCTGGCCTGTTAGCATCAGATTCTCCAAGCCCTCCTTCCTCATAAATCGTGCTGAGTTCACAGGATCTTTACATTAGAAAACTGCAGTAGCTTTAGACGTTGGTTAGTTCCACTGATTTGACCCAAAGAATTGTGTGTTCAGTACCTGATTACATCAGTGATGAACAAATACCTTATTGAGTTGAGTTAAAGGGAGATAATTACTTGACATCTGGAAGTGGCATCGCCAATGGAATGAGAATGATATACCCCAGTGATCACATTAAAGGGTTCAACTTAAAATGTTCTGGCTACTTTTGCAGCGCGTGCAACAGCCGAAGCATAGCAATAAAGATGAGAACATCAATCTAAACAATATAAATAATACGGGATATTTTGTTGATAAATAGACAAGAACCCTGCTTCTTTTATGAGTCGTAGGCAATCATGGCTCATCAGATCTTTTTTTCTTTTTCATTATTATCAATGCCTTTTTTATTTCTGCTAGTCATTTGCACAAGTGTTCTCTAAAGTTACAGTGGGTAATCTCTGCACGTATGCAAATGTACGCTTGCCGTGTCAAAACACACAAAAAAGTACTTGTCACCCACCTCAATTTCGGACCCTCTTATATGTATCGATTCTCCCAACTTCACGAGGGACTACTACGCACCCCTCCTTAAATCCAGTTACAGTTGCGTCTTTTTCTTTCTTTTTTTTTCAACGTGCCGGTAGCAGAGAGAGCATACCTTCTGACTTTGCGAGGTAAATCTATTTGTTCCATTACTACTACAAGTTCGTTATTTAGGTTAAATTATGTTATCCTTTGATCCTTTTAATTTCAATATATCCAAAATGTCAACTCCGAGCCCTCATTTCTTCATGACCTGTCTCACAAATATATTTTTATGATTTTATAGACAAGTGTACGTTTCGATCCAAGTTTTCTTAAAACTTCCACTTTGGTTACATGTTACGTTCATGTTATGCTCAGAATCATTCATGTAAAAGACCTTTTTGCTTCAAGTCATTTCTTAATCAGTAAGGAAAGTGTTTCTCATTTTATGTCCTATAGAAGGAATGATATGACATAGTAGTTCAGTATTAATTTCTTTGTTTTTAACGAGATTTTGACTGTGCCCAATATTATTGTTGGGAACCAAAAGAACTGTATAATCTGGCTTTGTGCCTAAAATACAGATAAATAAACGAAGGTACAGAAAGGGAAGAGGAAGGGCCCATAAGAAAGCTTGTGGCCCGTTATTGTTAAAGAAAACCCGTTTGGCAAAAACATTTGACAATGACTAGTGAATGATAACTGATTATTCTTCGTCTTTTGCACAATGTCCCTCTTCCTCAATCATGATTTAAAACTGTAGTGAACATGACCTGCGCAATCTTCTCAGTGGGAATTGGTCGAAGTGTGTGGAGTGTGATGGCGTGCTTTTTTTCTCTCGCTATGTGTTGTTTGTAAGATAGACATATGAATTTGTAGAGACAATGAGTCATCACTCATCCTTTCGCTTTTACTCCGTTCCTTGCACGCCACCTTGATTGTTCCGTTGCCAAAAATTACGCCTTGTCACGTGGTGTTGGTTGTAACGTAGACCAGATGTGATTTCACAATGTAAAATGCGGAAAACGCAGCGAAAGCCGTGGTTAAGATTTCTCATCTCGAGGCCCTTTTTCTCTATTCGCTAAATTTATGCAGACACAAACACACATACTCTCTGTCACTTTCCCACTCCCTCTCTCTCTTACACACACATTGACACAGACACGCACACACATCACTTATATATATATATATATATATATATATATATACGTGTATGCACATATATGTCTCCGAGAAAGAAAACGTTAGGAAAGCGAAATCAGGTAAGCTAGACACGTTAGGCGCCAAAAGATTTTAAATTAAAAAAATTAATGTATAAAAATGACAAAAATTATTAATATAAAATTTAGAGTATTTACTACATCGCATATGAAAATCGGGGATAATTTAAAACAATTTTATTGAAAAAACAAATTTGTCGTGTATTTCATTAACATTTTTTACTTATTTTCCTTGATTAGGTGAAAGTATTTTTTTAAACATCTTTAAGACGTAAGCGATTATGGACTTTCATTTGCACCGTGACCTTCTTAAAATTTTTCCTCTTGGAATCTCCCCCAAAACCCGCTGTACCATCCATTTGCTCAATCCCATTAAATATGTTGCTTTCTTCTGTCTTCTTTTCTTTCTAACCGGTCTATGAGTGTCAGATTCTCCAAACCCTCCTTCCTCATTACGTGTTCCATGAAACTCATCTGTTTTCTTCCTGATGTTAAGCATAGGTTTTATTCTGGTTGGCATCCTCTCAAACACCCCGTCTTTGCCCATCTCCTTGGTCAATGGTATCCTCAGCATCATTCTGTAGAACGACATTTCTGCTGTCTCGAGCCTTTCCTTTATTCTTGAAAAGGTTGTCCAACATTCACTTCCATACAGAAGAACAGATATCACACAGCAGTTCATCACTCTTTTCTGTATTTCCAATGAGATTTACCTGTCTCTCAGTACCCTGGTTAGCTTCTGAAATGCGTCCTTGGCCATATCAGTGCGTCTTCATATCGAAAGTGTGAAAAACGTTCTCACCTAAGATAATCTAAATTACACTGCACCAAAATTAGTATGAGCCATTTAAACAGACACGGCGATTTACCAATCAATGCCAACAACATACGCTTTAAAAATATGACTATAATTGTTATGGTGGCCTATCTATAGGAATGTACTCTTCCTCCGTCAATAATATTAACCTGCGTGCACTCTGGGGAGGCGGTCAAGAGACAGTTTAGTAACAGTTGGAACGCAGTTTTGAGGCAGTCTAGACGCATCCTAACTATACAGTTCGGGTGCACACTTCTATTTGCTGACTACTAACACCTGCAGTTATATATATGTTCTGTTATTCTAATACAATTGTTGAACCTATCTTCTTGTTTCCGTGTCTTACTTCCTGGCGGTAACTTAGGCCACAACAACTTGGCGACGAAGATTCGCCACAGCAATAATAGCATCATCCATGTGATTTAAATGATGGAAGCGTAAATGATAATCCAGATCCATAGGCCATTTGGACAGTTTTGATAAACTTTATACCCAGAAAAATAAGACTTGTCTTTAACGGAAGAAAAAATTAACAAAACATATTGAATCGAGGGGTTTTTCACTGATCTTAACAGAAACCTGTATAAAACTGGGAGTTAAAATTATGTCAGAGTTAATCTGGTTTGTAATAGAGAGAGAGAGAGAGAGAGAGAGAGAGAGAGAGAGAGAGAGAGAATTAATACAAAATATGTTATTTAGCTGACTGATGTTATATAATCACACCGACTTCAGAGTTTCGCTAAGAAAAGTTATTTTAATCGTTCGGTCCACTAGTCGGAAGCATTGTCTCCCGATTTCTTTATTTTCATTTTTCTATACTAACTTAAAAAATAGTAAATCATGTCTTTTTTATTTGTGTTACGTTGATTTTCTCTCCTTAATTTATCTCAGTGTTTGTGTGTGGGTATGTGTGTGTGTGTTTACTCTGGTGTACGTGTGTCTGTGTACGCCTGTACGTGTGCATATGCATATGTGTAGAATGTCATAATTATTTGTTCTCACAATATTTCTTACCTCGTTCTATTCTCTCACTATTCCTATTCTTTCTGTTTTCTATTTTAGGCTCTTGGTTTTATATATATATATATATATATATATTGTTGTAACCGTAAAAGTTTACTGTGTGAGTAATCACTAACACGTAGTTTGGAAATAGTAACATATCAACAGGTACAAGACTCGTACATTGCGTGAACTAGATACACTGCTAGTGAACTGCTAAGTATAATCATTCTCTTTAGCTCAACTCCAACAGTGTCCACCTATTTAGGAGGTTAGGAACACCCCACTCTTGTGCGCAGACAGGCCATACAAAACATAGATAGATAGATAGATAGATAGATAGATAGATAGATACGAACAGAGTGAGATAGATAGATAGATAGATAGATAGATAGATAGATAGATAGATAAATAGATAGATAGATAGATACGAACAGAGTGAGATAGATAGATAGATAGATAGATAGATAGATAGATAGATAGATAGATATGAACAGACTGAGATAGATAGAGAGATAGATAGATAGATCTAAACAGAATAGATAGATAGATAGATAGATAGATAGATACGAACAGAGTGAGATAGATAGATAGATAGATAGATAGATAGATAGATAGATAGATAGATACGAACAGAGTGAGATAGATAGATAGATAGATAGATAGATAGATAGATAGATATGAACAGACTGAGATAGATAGATAGATAGATAGATAGATAGATATATAGATAGATAGATAGATCGATCGATCTAAACAGAATAGATAGATAGATAGATAGATAGATCTAAACAGAATAGATAGATAGATAGATAGATAGATCTAAACAGAATAGATAGATAGATAGATAGATAGATACGAACAGAGTGAGATAGATAGATAGATAGATAGATAGATAGATAGATAGATAGATAGATATGAACAGACTGAGATAGATAGATAGATAGATAGATAGATAGATAGATAGATAGATAGATCGATCTAAACAGAATAGATAGATAGATAGATAGATCTAAACAGAATAGATAGATAGATAGATAGATAGATAGATAGATACGAACAGAGTGAGATAGATAGATAGATAGATAGATAGAGAGATAGAATGTCATCCAAATTTTATTTTAGCTGCAATATTTTAATTGAGAAATTTCTTATTTTACTTCACCAGAATATTTTATCATTCACTTTTCCAAGCTTAATAACCTGTCCTGTTCTTTTCCAGGTTTGATATAATCTTAAGAATATTATTTTTCATGCGCGCATTTTCCATGTAATATATATATATATATATATATATATATATGCAGATGACTATTTCCGCTCACACACCCTGATTGAGCACTCTGGAATAATGGTAGACTTTGAAATCACAGTAGTTACTCTAGCACTTACGCATCGCTCATTCAGTAATAAATTAGAGCTGGCGTATGATACATCATACGCTAAAAATCTGCCTTCTTCTACCAAGCGACCATAGTCAGAGTTAGAACCGCCGACTGACGCAATTCGGTCGGGTTTCAATTCTGGGTAAATGCAATCGGATGTCTAACCGTACTGACGCGCTGTGATACAGCGAGACCGACCTGTCTGCGGATGACTATATATATATATATATATATATATATATATATATATATATATTCTATTCGCCCTAACAAGGTATTAATCTCACTAAGACGAAAGAAACTAATGGGAGTGAAGGAGAATGAAAGTATGTTAAAAGGAACCGGTAACCGATCCTGAACAAGTAACCACAGATAAACTTCTACTCCTGATCAAAAGACCGAGAGGAACCTGAACTGAGCGATAGGCAAACGTATCTGCTGCAATTGATTGAAAAACAATTAGTGAATCAAGTTTCAGAGTTCAGATGAAAATGTTACAAACAGAGAGCTGAAGAAGAGTTTACAAGGATCCGGAAACCCCACTCCTGTTCAAAATAGTGTGTGAACAGAATATATGTCCCTTTTTACATACTTTTATTAGTTACTTTCGTCTTATCGGGAATAATACTTGGCTTGGGGCGAATCGATTATATATATATATATTTGAAAATATGTTTAGTGGTACAAAACTTAATTACCGCTAAAAACAGCCATAGAATGTTTTTGTTACCACCCAAAAATTAAAATTGAAAAACGGGCTGGCCAACCGGTTTCGCACCTCGCTCAACAGAGCCAATTCGAGGTGGGTAAAATATATTAACGTATGTGTGTGTGTGGGAACTGTAGATTTGAGAAAAAAGATGAATACGTTATGAAATACTTTGGGCTATAAATAGAAAGGGTGGAGTTAAATTCATAAACGATAAATGAAAGATGAATACAGAAAAGGTTAATTTTATAAACGTAAAAGAATCAATTATAAAAAAACATGCATTTTGCCCGTAGCACTGAAATAACGGAAGCAGAGAACTTATCACTCATTATCTGCCAAAAGGCACATTCATATTGTCGATTTGTACAAGAATATATTTTAGTTCAGTGGGAACTGCAGCCTATTTTTTCTCGTCAGCAAAATTCTCCACCACTTCATCCTTTAAAAGCTTATTTTTAAGCAATGCAGATTCCAGAACACAGTAATGTCGATATGGCTTTCACTTTTAGATAAATGCTGAACTAATGTCTTAAAAAGGACCTGCGTTTGTGCCTTAAATAAAGAGTTTCATACAGTCAACAAAAAACCTTCTAGATTTTTTCTCGATAAACATGTCGGTTTATAACGGTCATCACCCTTAGACGGTCGTTCCATGAAAACACGATTAGAGAGGTTTTTTTTTAATCATTTCAGCCCCAAGCAAGGCATTCTACTGCCATTTTTGTGCAGGGGAAAGTGATGAGAAAGAGAGGTTAGTTATAGGAAATGTCAAGAGGAGGGGAATAGACGGATGAGAATAACAACAATGGGGGTAGAGTAGATGGAGAAAAGAGCTTGAGAGAATAGATGCGAGTTAGTAAGAAAGAAGATGTCAATTGACCATAACTCAGTCAGTCAGTTAAGTGCCATACACACATGACTGACTGGGCAGAAGATTATCACGCAGTAGGTTGCCATTGCTTTCTGCGGTAGACTAGTTGCCGACCAAGGCTATAGAACCCAATCTGTCCTGTTATTTAACCCATAACTGGAAGGAATAGATGGATTACTACCTTTCCCAAGGTTATTTGCTCTAAAGTGAATGCAGTGAATTAAACTAGAATTCGAACTCGGCTCTCCGATTTCTCGTTCCGAGTTGATATCCACTGCGTCACAACGCACATCCCCATTTGTGTATTTGGCATGTATTATGGCGCGAAACACTACAGTGTCTTTGCAAATTTAATCTTCAAGATTTTTTCATCTTAACCACGAAGGTAATTTTTAGACATTTGTTACCTTGCAACAAAATTCCGACAAAATCTCTTTTTAGAAAAGCACTTTGCAGATGCGAACACAGTCATTGAAATATACAGTCTACCACTTAGCTCAGTGGGTTCAAGATCGCAACAAGTTTTACTTGAGATTTGTTTTCTTTGGCAGACTTTGTACACAGTTAACCCATGTTAGTTCGAAAAAGAAACATCCATTGACGAGGTTCAGTATGTTGTCTGCTTCTAAAGAATTGAGAAAGAAAGAACAATTATATCAGCTGTTTATGTGCGTTGTGATGCAGTGGATATCGTCTCGGTACGAGAAGTTGGCGAGCCGTGTTCGAATTCCAGATGAATTAGTTGCATCCACTTACGCGCAAATATCATTGGGAAAAGTATTAATCAATCTTTACTCCCTCCAGCTATGGGTTAAGAAGTAGGACATATTGGGTTCTCTAGCATTGTTTCGCAACCAGTTACCAAAGTAATAGAAATTTACCGCGAGAAAATCTTCTGCCCGGTCAAACATGATTCTTTCGAGACCTGATCGCCAAGCGCGTATCACGTATGGTAATTAGCTGACTTAATGATATCAGCTGTGCAAATAAAAATGAAGAATGGAATAAACTAAATTTTAAATTTCTTTTAATATCATGGAATTACATTTGATCAAATAGATAAAACGGCTGATATTTAACTTGTAACATGAACAGCATATTAAGGGATATTACAGAAAACCTATTGAACATATATATGATAAAATTACATTTTCGTCTGAATTTGTCTAATAAATTTATAAGATTAATATTCTTCCATGCACTGAATATTGTTGGCTGCCTGATCTCGTCTAGTCTAGTCTAGTCTCGTCTGGTCCTATGTTTTTGATATTGTGTCTAGTGATTCTCGACGCATTCCAATTTATAAAAATTCCAAGAAGAATTCAAAAAGTAATTCGTCTTGAACTGGAATGTCGACGTCAATCTTTGAACAACCGTTTTAACGTAATTTGCTTGCGCCTCTGTGACTGTAAAAAAGTTATGAATTTCCGACAATACTGTGAATGAATGCTATAAAGACATTGTAAACTTGTTAGTATCACCGTTCAAATAGGAGTAATATTTCCATAAATAAAAAAAAATAGGATATGATGTTTAATGTTCACAACTTTAGGTTTGGCTTTGCGTCAATCAAGAATATTCAGTAAATATGTGTATTCATGAATGATAAAATATATGCTGATTAGAAATAGAGGTTTGTTTATGTGCATACGATTAAATCATCCGTTGTGGTCTCTAGCAGGTAGATTTTAGTAGGGATCATTTTAAGGAATATAATACATCGCTCAATAAATCCCGGGCCTAACTAATAAAACAACAATTTTTAGGAAAAATTCGACTTTATTCATCAACATAGTCTCCTTTTAGTGTGATACACTGATTTCAACACTTCTCTAACAATTTGATGCGGATTTGTAGAAAGATTTGTCCTTGGCATTAAAATACGCCTCTGTTTCCGATATCACTTCTTCAGTGAATCCAAATCTGATTCCCTGGAGAATTCTTTTGGGATTTACAAAACAGCCAATAGTTGCAGCGGAGAAGATCTGGAGAACAATGTGGATGCGGAAGCAATTCAAAGTGGAATTCATGTAGTTTTGCCATCATTGGGATCGACTTGTGACACGGTGCATTTTCTTCTTCATTTGTGGCCGTTTTTGGTGATTTCTTCATTCAAAGGGACAAATAATACTATATAATATTTCCTATAGACGTTTCTTTTTTCGCAAGATAATCGATGAATAAAATACCTTGCGAATCCCAAAATACGTAAGCCAAAACCTTGTTTGCTGATGTTTGCGTCTTTATCGATTTGGACGGCTTTCACCTGCTGTTGTCCACGCAGCTGACTGCCAATTTGACTCCAGAGTAAAATAGTGTATCCATGTCTCATCCATTGTCACATATTTACGCAAAAACTCCTTCTTGCGTTAAAACAGTTGCAAACAACGCTCTGAATCATCGATGCTTTGTTTTTGATCGACTGTGATTAAACACGGCACCCACTTTGAACACAGCTTTTTCATTGACAAATGTTTATACCAAAAAAGGTCAATACACTTCCTTCTTTTATGTTCAGTTCCTCTACTATCTCACGCAACTTCAATTTACGATCGGTCAAAAAGATTTTATGAATATTATTTGGTGTGTTTTCCGAGAGAACTGCCGATAATGTGCGATCTGAGCGTTCAGCATCATTTGTGTCTAAATGACCGCGTTTAATGTCAGTATATCACTTTTTCATCATTGTCTTCGTTAGAACAGAGTCAGAATAATACTTATCAAGCCATTGCTTTACTTGAACAGTATTTTTCCCATCATAAAGAAATGCCTTATCAATATACGAAATTCAAACTTTTCCATTGTTTTGCAAATTTGCAACAGTAGCTTCACTTAAATAACTGTAATTTTTAAACTAATAATCAGATTGAGACTAAATTTTTCAGGCGTCGTTAGAAGGTTAGTACTTCATAAAAAGTATATGGATTTTTTATTAGTGAAGTCATCTATGTATCAGGCCCGGGACGAGTACTTCTGGCAATAATATGTAAAGTATTTAACAAAATACGTATTAAATTAGATCACGTTACACAGCCGCTGTCACGTGGTAAAATTTCCATAACAATCGTTCTGATGAGCACTCTTCGTTGGTGTCTCGGATTGAGAAATTGAACTACAGTGCTAGATTAGATTGGCAGTTTGGTTATATTTCCACTGTTAAAATTACTAAACGTTACCGTAAGTTCTATTCTATTTCTTCTCTTTTTAACTCTCGCTTATAGAACTCTCTTCCATATTCTCGGTTTTCTATCAACTACGGTCTTCAAAATTTTAAATACAACATCTTTGGCCTCCTTAAATTCTATGCGGTTTATTGCTCTTTCTTCTCTGAGGGACTGTCAAGGTATATATATATATATATATATATATATATATATATATATATATATATATATATCTGTAAATTCAGATAAAACCTAGTAGGAAAATAATCATTTTCCACATCTCATTTTAAGGCATGCATTCTTCGACCCCTTATAAACAGAGAATTAGGAAAAACTTTAAGCTCAGATATTAGTTTACGTAAAGGAAGGGGTTTGGGATATATTAGTTTTCATTGGGTTGGGAAGAAAGAAGGAATTAGTAATAATTCCTCCTTGGTAGTGGGGGGTATGTGACCTGACTCTTGAGCTGGTAGTGGTAGGTGGTGGGGAAATAAATGTTTGGCCTACTTATGTGTGTGTGTGTGTGTGTGTGTGTGTGTGTGTGTGTGTGTGTGAGTGATAGAATGAAATACACATCACTTACTTGAAAAGGAAAGGGAAAACAAATGTATGTCGACGAGACATGTCAGGTTCGGTTTCTTGAAATTTCTCCCTTACATTGTAACTAAGTTTCGAACACACTGATCTCCTCAGGCTTGACTAAGTCACCATTTTGTTCGAAACTTAGGTAGCAAGTAAGCGGTGTGCATTTATTCTATGATAAAACACCTAAAAATGTAATTTTGCAATCGGAGCCGATCATGTGACTGGATTTCACTACTTATTCACGTTTCTTATCTGTCCAAGACAGTCCAATGGGAGCAGTAATCGGATAAGGACATCACCACAATGTAAGGGAGAAATTTCAAAAAAACCGAACCTGACCTGTCTCGTCGACTTACATTTGTTCTTCATTTCCTTTCAATTTTCTTTTCTTCGTCTTCATTCACACACTGTCAACGGAATAACTACAACAACAACAACAAGATATGTTCAACTGACTCCTAAAAACTAAAGTCCGAGAAGTACAATTTTATTTAATACTTTTCCTTCTTTTCAGTTTCCCGCAGACCATAAAAAAGGAAAGGAACACAGACTACATTACTATCCTGTTAATATTTGCATACACACTAAAACTGCTACTTACAACTACGAACTCTTGATTTCTTTAACTACGTACTATATTTACCTTTGAAAATTTAAATAGTAATTTCACGTTCTACAAATCTAATGTTATTCGTTTCTGTTAATAAAAATTCCATATATTTTACAGACAAAACATTTTTATTCCTCCAACCTTTGACCTTCTGATATTTTACATTTTGGGGACTTTGATTGTGTTTGAACCTACAAGTACAATTGTCCAGTATTTACTGTCTAATAAGAGGTCTGATAATACATTACAGTTCTGTAATCTTTTAATTTATTTAAATATTTTATTTATTTCGTTTAATTGTGTCCCTTTTGCTTTCAATGTGTTCTGTGAATGTAATATTACCCTGGTTTTCATTTGACATTGTATCCCAAAATGTTCAAATTTGATTTTATTTATAACTGCCCCTTTTGTTATCATTTTACTTAACGATGCCTCATTGCCTGAATGTTATTGTCAGTATTCTTTTGTAGAATCACATTGTTGTTGATTAATTTTCGTCTTCATCTGTGAGGAGATTATCGCGCATTCACTGCCGTATAGACGGATTGTAAAAATCTCCTATTGCAAAATTTTAGCTTAATTTTTGAGTTGGGGTGTATTTATTATTTGAAAAGGGTCATTAAATTGTCATCTAGTTTGTTTTTTTTTGTTTTGTTTTTTATTATAAAGTTTCCTATTATTATTTGACTATTTTTTGTTCGTCTTCATCAGGGTTTCCATGGAATCTTCTAGCAGAATTATCTAATTACACTTTATTGTTATAAGAATGAGAAAACTGGAAATATGTATGGTTTTTTTTATTAATATTTCCTTAGATCAGTCTTAGGCAAATTAAGTAACCGTTCCTTTATTCAGCCTAAAGGAAGACACGTTTTTTAATTGATGTAATTGTAATCTCAAAAATCATATAAACAAAATAAACAGATGTTCTTTTATTTTCTTTTAGAATCCAGTTGCTTTTCACTAATGTACTACAGTCTTGAGCAAATCTTTTAGCCACAAGTTTTCAAGCGCATTAAACATTATTATATATTTTAAATTCGTGATTCTAGATTCAATTGAAAAAGTATAAATATATAATAAAATGAAAATATTAATGCTTTTCATATGAAATTGGTACGAAAATATTAAAAAGAAACCACAAAGATTTTCTTTATAAATATTTTAGTGACATTAGTGCATATAATTTAGGATATTTAAAAACTTAAATTAAGTTTTCTAATACAGGGACAATATTAACAAAGATCAAAGAAAACCTTGAAGCAGCTGCAATGTGGTTCTACAGAAGGATGCTGCGACTATCATGGACTGAGCATGTGAGCAATGACGAGATGTTGGAAAGAATGGAAACGAAAAGGAAATTAATACTGAGCATCAGGAAAAGACAACTGAAGTTACTGGGACATACAATGAGGAAGGAGGGCTTGGAGAACCTGACACTAACAGGGCAGATAGAGAAAAAAAGAGACAGAGGAAAGCAGCGGATAATAGGGCCTGAGTAGATTGATGACAGAACGGGCGCTGCGAGATGTTACAGGAGAAAGCGTGCTAAGAGCCACCAGGGATAAAGAGACGTGGAAGGCCATGATCGACTTCGAGGAAGAAGAACCATACAGGACTGACAATCCGACACCGAAATCCGACGACTCATTAGGATATTCAAAGATATCTAAACTTATTTAGAAATGGAACTTTGTGTGTGTCTGTGTGTGTGTGTGTGTCCGTTACCTATAACGTACGAAACGGCTGAACCGATTTCTTGAAAATTTACACAATTGTACTATAGGCGTCTGCGAGTGTTCTTAGCTAAGTTTTGTGTCGAGGCACCCCCGATAAATATCGAAAATCGATAATCGAAAAAATCGTGTTATAGAAGGAATGGTCCGATTTTAATCAAATTTGATACACTCATAGACAAAGACATAAGAAACGAAATTCAGAAATTTCAAGGTTGCAGTTCTTACTATAGTGCAGAAAATCAATAATATATATATATATATATAAGGCAAGATACCGGGTCTGATCAAAATCAATTTTTCAGACCTTTTATTTTAGTTTTTACTTCGGGTTTGGCTCTAAGTAAGTAGTTTAATTGTAGTTCTTAGTCTCAGCCATGATACCATTTACTCAGAGGACTTATTTAGCCTTCAAAATTCAGTTTACGACAAAAACTTATTTGATATCGATACCAGGAAATCAAATTTTGACTTACATCCATTCATTTTTCTTTCAGTCTACGGTTTCGGTTTAACTGGAAACAACTATTGCTTTTTAGTCTTTCGTGCCAACGTCCAAAGAGTCTGAGTTCCAGGACCATAGATTAGTTTTAAAGCTTTCATTACACCCGAGCAACGCCGGGCTATACTGCTAGTATTACATAAACTAAGCAGAGTATCCAGTCAGTTAAGTGCCAGACATTATATACACTTGGGCGATCATGCTTCGAAAGAGACATGAATGACTGGGCAGAAGATTTTCCCGCAGTAGGTTGCCATCACTTTTTGTGCTTAGACTGGTTGTCACCGAAACATTTAGAATCTAATCTGTCCTGTTATTTAACCCATAGGTGGAAGCAGAAGTGACGGATTCATAACTTTCTCAAAGGTATTTGCGAGAATGTGAATGCAACGAATTCAACTGGAATTCGAACTCGGTGCACCGATTTCTCGTTCCAAGCCGATATCCACTGCATCACAATGCACATCTTAAGCAGATTATTAAGAATCAAAAATAAAACCTTGTTACAAAGTGTACTGAACTGTTGCATGTTGTCTGTTTTATGTAATATCACCTCTTCTATATGACAATGAATGCTGGACAATCTCCACAAAGTTGAAGAAGAGATTAAAAGCAACAGAAATGTGGTTCTACAGAAGGATGATAAAGATACCATGGACCGAACACGCGAGAAATGACAAAGTTATGCAGAAGATAGAAACAAAAGAAAACTTATAATTAACATCAGCAAGAGACAGTTGAAGTTTCTGGGATACATAATGAGGAAGGAGGGCTTAGCAAAATTTATACGCAGAGGACATACTGAGGCCACGAGGAACAGAGGAAAATAACACATGATATTCTTAATGAGCTTGAGAAGGGTTTAGGAAAAATAACAAAAACACAAAATTTTGTCAGAACATCAAAGGATAAGAAGCTGTGGCGAGCCATAATCGCCTGTGTTTCTTGGTGACGCAACATGTAAAGGAGGAAGACATTAAGAAATAAGAAAAGTTAAACTCAAATATTTTATGAAAAATAATACACGTTATAATTGTAAGAGTCTACGAATACTTTCTTTATTAAAACAACCAAAATTCTTGGCCCCTATTAACCGACTTTGTCTTCATGATAATCCTATAAGTTGATAAATAATTATCTTTTACGTTTAACGATCTATATTTTCACTATGCTGAGGAGACCATGGACGGAACATGTGAGAAATAACCAGGGTTTAGAGAGAATGGACACAAGAAGGAAACTGATACTTAACATCAGGAAAAGACATCTGAAGTATTTGGGACATGTAATGACCTGCGTTGTGGTTCATTGAATATCGGCTCGGAACGAGAAATCGAGGAGCCGAGTTCGAATTCTAGCTGAATTCATTGCATTTACTTACGCGCAAATACCCTTGGGAAAGGTATCAATCTGTCTATTTCTTCCAGTTATGAATTAAATAACAGGACGGATTGGGTTCTGTAGCCTTGGTCGGCAACCAGTCTACCGCAGAAAGCAATGGCAACCTACTGCGGGATAATCTTCTGCCCAGTCAGTCATGTCTCTTTCGAGACATGATCGACCAGGTGTGTATCACGTATGGCACTTAACTGACTGATTGATTGACTTGCAGTGGATATCGACTCGGAACGAGTTGAATTCAAATTGAATTGTTGTATTTACTTACGCGCAAATACTTTGGGAAAGTTATTAACCCATCACTTCTCCCTAGAATTATGGGTTAAATAGCAGGACAGATTTGGTTCTATAGACATGGTTGGCAACTACTTTACTGCAGAAAGTAATGGCAACCTACTGCCAGAACATGTTCTTACCATTAATTCATGATAGCCCAAGAGTGTATCACGTATGGCACTCAGCTTACTGACTGAATGAGGAAAGAGCGCTTGGAGAACATGATACTCACGGGACGGATAGAAGGGAAGAGAGGCAAGGGAAAGCAACGCGTGAGATACATGATGGGCTTGAACAGATGGATGGTGCAGCGGGGGGTTGAGTTGCTAACAGAAGGGGTATTATATGTGACAAGGGATAAGGAGATGTGGAAGGACATGATTGCTTACGTTCTGAAGGAACAAGACATAGAAGAAGAAGAAGAAGAAGAAGAAGAAGAAGAAGAAGAAAATACGAATGATGGGAAGAGACTGTTTTGACCAATATTCGAAATGTAAGATTCCCTTTTGACTTTCAAGTTATTCATGTTCGACTGGCAGCTTCAAACATACTTCTTTTTCTATGTGCCCTGAACGTAGAACGTAGACGATCATGGACTTCCACGTCTCCCTTTTCCTGGTGGCTCTTAGCACACCTACTTCTGTTACACCATGCAAACCTCATTCCATCATCCACCTGATTAAGTCCTTCAAAAATGTCATCCGTTGCTTTCCGCTGTCTCTTTTTCCCTCTATCTGGCCTGTTAGTATCAGGTTCTCCAAGCCATCCTTCCTCATTGCATGTCCCAGGAACTTAAGCTGTCTGTTCTTGATGCTGTATTAATTTCCTTTTTGTTTCTATCATTTCTAAGACCTCATTATTGCTCACATGCTAGATCCATGATATTTGCAGCATCCTTCTGTAGAACTACATTTCAATTGCTTCAAGTTTTTCCTTCATCTTTAATGATAATGTCCAGCATATTGAAGAACTGACAACACATAGCAATCCAGTAATCTCTTCCTTGTTTCTAGCGAAATTGTCCTGTTTCTTAATACTTTACTCAACTTCTGGAATGCTTCCTTCGCCATACCAATTCGTCTTCGGATCTCTGTGTTGCACGTTTGACGTAAAAAGAAGACGCTTAAACGCAGTATCACAAATAGACAGTGGAAACCTCTTTGGCACATAATAATAAAAGTGGCTTCAGGAAACATTAACGTTTGTATGACATATTGAAGGCAGGAGGAAAAGAAAAAATAACGCATAAACTAACAAACGAGTACGTATAAACTGTTGTCATAACACGGATTAATGAATATAACAAAAGAGAAAACTTTACTCAAGACTATAAAGGTCAGGAAGTTGTGGAGAGTCATGATCGCAGATGTCCTGGAGGGCAAACGAGTACGTGTAAACTGTTGTCATAACACGGATTAATAGATATAACAAAAGAAAACTTTACTCAGGACTATAAAGGTCAGGAAGTTGTGGAGAGTCATGATCGTAGATGTTCGAGGGGGACACAGCACATAAAGAAGAGTAAAGTTTCAATTTATCAGCAATTCATTTGGTCTGTTTTCAACGTAGATTTTTCTTTTTAACTAAGACTGATTATTTTACCATGGACAATTTTTGATAGCATCAAACCGTAAATATATGTCGAAAATACACCATTTTTTTAATTTGATTGCACCATTTTCAGTCAAGATTTTTCCCATATTTTTTCAAGATAATTTTTGTCTACGTCCATCTCACTTTCACACGTTCTCTTTCAAAATACTGTTTATGAATTTACTACGTACCACAGCTTGGTATTGCTACGGTAAAGGCAATTTGATTTGTGCTTTTGCGCCTGCGCAAGAAAAAAAAACAGAGGCATCATTATTTAATTGAAAGACGGCAATAAAAGAATTTTTTTTTAATCGTATCACCCCAAGCAAGGCATTCCACTGCCACTATAGCGCAGGGGGTTACATAGAGGGATTGGGTTTAGGAAATGTCAGAAGGAGGGTGATAGACGACTTAGGATGTACATAGGGAGAGAGTTGGAGAGAGTGGGTGTGAGTTAGTTATAAAACTCGACATATGCGAAGCAATTTTTTTTTTAATCATGTCACCCCAAGCAAGGCATTCCACTGCCACTATAGCGCAGTGGGTTAAACAGGGCGATAGACGAGTTAGGATGTACATAAAGGGAGACTTGGAGAGAATGGGAGGGTTAGTGTGTTAGGAGGTGTCTATTGACCTTACATTTAAACTCATGGAGGTTGTAGCCATCGGGGAAGCAAGCATGCGGTAGGGAATTCCACAGGCGGGAAGTGCGAGGAAAGAAGCTGTTGGAGTAGAAATTGCGGTTACATTTCATCGGTTTCACTGTAAAAGGGTGGGATCTAGTTGCCAATCTAGTGTCTCGTGCAAATTCACATCTAGGGGGCACCAGTGATTTAAGTTCATCAGAACAGAAGACATAAAGTATTTATAGAAGAGGCACAGGGAAGCCACGTCACGCCGGTGTGAGAGATACTTCAGGCGGTCAGCCAAGTCGGTATCAATCACATTAGAGATTCTTCGCTGTATTTTGTCAAGAACCCCGAGGAGAATAGAAGGAGCACCCGACCAGATGTGGCAGCAGTACTCAACACACGGGTGGATGGTGGATTTATATAATTGCAGGATAGATTTAGGCGGAAAGAATTTCCGGGCCCTGCACAGAGAGCAGACTTTCATAGCTGCTGATTTAGCAATGGATTCAACGTAGTCATTCCACTTTAGGTCCGCTGAGAATGTCAGACCAAGCAGGCGTAGTGATTTACTCTCTGGGAGGCAAGCCTGATCCATGAAATTGAATAAAATATGAATATGATATATTAATGAACAATGATAAATGAACTTTGTGATTTTAGCAAGTGATGTTTAAATGCAAAAAACATTTTAGCATATAACAATATAAACGTTTGCAAAAACAATTCCTTATAAGCATTGCTTGACGATTATTTTTTTTATTGCTGCCCGTCCAGCCTAAATTGTAATTTTTTAAGTGGCGGCATTTCATTGTTCATTTACTGATTTTCATCGCCATTTTTTTTTTTAGTGATATCTAAAAATTTTAAACTTTTTAAAAATTTTAAATCTTTTAAAACTTCAAGTTTGATTTTATGCCATTCTGCAAATCTCTATTATATATATTTTAAAAAAATAGACGCGGGGTGTGATGGGCAAATTTTCTCCATTTTATAAATTTAATTTCACGCATGCGTGTTGTTCGTTTTTTATTTTGTCGACTTCACATTATAGTAGGGCTAGTTGGGCACTATGAAGCAATTCACTCTGCCAGTAATTTGCAAAAAAATGTGCTGTACTTCTTGGCATTCGCTCTGTAAACTCTAATACAAACGTTTCACAGTGTTTGGGGGTAAATCTGAGGATAGTGCAGAGAAGATGAGTCTAATGGTAATTACGAAGGTATTTGGAGTGATGCCTATGTTATGTCTCCATTCATTCTTTCTCAGGAACTCAGGCTATACACTGAGGCCTACACCAAGTACCTTAAAAAGGTAGTACTGCCCTGGCTCATGAGATAAAAGGACACTGCACAATGCCAAACAAGCAGCAGAACCAGTCTTGACTCTCATGCAATTTCTACAATCCCATCACCTCGTACATCTGACCACTTAACTCCCCAGACGGCAACTCGCTTGGTTATTATGTGCAGTTGAGCGAGAGACCAAAAAAACTCTTTGTAATACTAAAGATGAACGAAAGGCAAAAATTATGTCAGCATGAACAAATATAAAGAAAAACACAGTTCAGAAAAGTTTCAGGAGATTTCGAAGTCGTCTGGAGACTGCGGTTGAAACCAATGGCGATTTTATTGAATAGATGTACTCTTTAGTATTTCAAGATATTTTTGTGTAATTTATGTAAATCTATCTGATAAAATGAGATGTCAGTGTTATTTCCATTTTTGCGTTATTTAACGACAATTCATCTATCGTACCCTGTAAACATTTTTAGGTTAATGTGTTGTTTGATTTGTTGTTTATCATTTTGAAGATTAAATCTAAAATCTCAGTTTTAATCCTTGTTTCCCTCTGTGTTTAAAAGATTTAAGCGTGCAGTTATATTTATGCAAATCACTTTATCTGCCGACATGTTCAGACGATCGGCGTCTAAACTGG
The DNA here is from genome assembly GCA_037127315.1 of Ascarosepion bandense. Taxonomy (NCBI): domain Eukaryota; kingdom Metazoa; phylum Mollusca; class Cephalopoda; order Sepiida; family Sepiidae; genus Ascarosepion; species Ascarosepion bandense. The sequence continues at coordinate 1,889,308 of JBBBDQ010001362.1, read as the reverse complement.
ATCTTTCATCTCTCAGTTACGTTTCAGTCTGTTTAAAATATGATAGTTCTTTGATAAAACTGCAATAAAGATATTACCAAGTTTCCGGAACTAATTGCATTGCTTTTAATAAAATAGTGAATCGGACACAGCTGGGCACCAGAAGCTACATGAAACATACTACAGGTATCATAGGTACATCCTTAGGCAGTAAATGTGCTAAAATTTATCGACTTGCGTTCTGGAGTATGGTAGAGCACTGGATAGCGGCTAGAATCGTTTAATCGGTGAGCCGAGTACGAATTCCAGTCAATTCATTAGATTCACTTATGTGCGAATACTCTTTGGAAAGGTATGAATCCTATGGGTAAAACAGCAGGATGGACCAGGTTCTAAAGTCTTGGATGACAACCGGTTGCTCAAAGAGAAGGAAAACTCTGAATTGAAACTAAGCTGTTGAGCCTCGTCAGGATTTTTAAAAATCATTTCACCCTAAACAAAGCGTTAATGCCACTGATGTGCAACGGATTACATAAGAGAGTTGACGTATTAGGCTGGAGGAAAGTGAACAGAAAGACGAACCAGCTATAGGTAGAGAGAAAGGAAAAGAACAAGATACATGGGGTTATGTAGAAAGGGTTAGAGTTAAGTGGAGAAGAGATAGGAATTGACATTGCATTTAAATTCCTGTTGGTTATAGCTGTCAGGAAAGCAAGTATATGGAAGGGAGTTCCACCAGTGGGAACCCCGAGAAAAGAAGTTGCTGGAATAGAATTGTCGCCTGCATTTGGTAGATTTAACTGTAAAAGGATGGGACCTTGTTGCCAGTCTCATGAAATTGTCATGAAAGAAACACCACTTCTACTGCCGCTGAAGTACATGTGGTCCCCCTACGACTCAAATCCGTCACGGGATATCTGTATACGGTTTTTGTAACACGGCTCTGCGACTAACAAGTCCGAGCTATTATGCATTACCCCACGCGCACATTCAAACTTACAGAACTTGGAATTCCCAAGCGTTTACCCAACTGAGTGCTGACGGCACCAAATATTGCTAAACTTCGATGATCGTAATAGAACCGATTTTTCAACTTGATTTTCTATGCGTAGTTCAGATGTGGCACAAGGCCGAAAGTTCAGGAGCACCTAATGAGGTTCGAACTACCTACTAAGTCGTAACTGTTCTAGCGAGATAAGCTTGCTCAACATTATAGCACGTAGAGGTATCCAAAAGATTTTCTGATCGTATCTTAAATCAGGCGCTCAGTGAGAATCGGTACTCACTATTCATTTGTAATTATTTTATTGAGACAGTTTCAATGTGATATGGTCGAAAGCTAGTGAGCAAAAAAAAAAAAATGACAAAGATAGGGGTACAACTAAAAGAGTAATAAAAAGCATAAAGCTTTAAAAATGTAAAATTCTGATTTGACAGGCCCATTTCCTGTTTTATATTTTCTACCTGACCACATTGGTTTAAGGTTGTAACATTACATCTCCCGTGAATTGCTTTTTGTTTGATTTGAACAGTCACTGGATGACGGTCAGCTAACAGCTGTCGTTCATGTTGCTCCTTGCCGGGCGATGGATCAATTCCAAGGATTTTGCCTCCCTTTACGCCGTTTATGCTAACAATCGCTGGATCATGGTCAGGTGACAGCTGTTGATCATGTCGATCCTTACAGGGCACGGATCTGTTATACTCTATGGCAGTGAATGCTGGGCAATTTCTTCAAAGATGAAAAACAAACAGAAATGTGTGTCTACAGAAAGATGAGTTTGAGTTTGAGTTTTGTTTAACGACATATCAACCTCTGTGGGTTATTTAATGTCGAAACGGTAGGGTTTTAAAGTATTCTTTTTAATGTTCGGTTATAGTGAGAAGGTTGATTTAGTCAAATGTTAATGAATTCTTTTTGTTTTTATTCTTTTTTATTTTAGAAAACTGAAAATGTCTTCTAGTTTTGTATTCAAAAATGTTTTGCTGAGAATAATTTTTGCCTTAAAAAATGTGTTATGGTAATAATTTTTGCTTTAAAAATGTATTGTTGGTAATATTTTTCCTTTAAAAAGGTTTATATTTCTATAAAAGTCTATTTTAACGTATATATTTCTATAAAAGTCTATTTTTATACTTTCATAATGTTTTGTCCCCGGTTTGAGGGGTTGACTATTTATCCATAGCTAGGACCCTTGCAGGTGCTATCACTCCAGGTCAGGGTAGACCTGAGAACAACAGCAATTAAGAGGTAGTTCTATGCTTCCCACAACCTCACAATCAGAGGCCTTGCTGAAAGATGTAGTTTACCGTCATACCCAGGAGCACAGAAAGCTGAAGAGCACAGCATCGACCGATTATATGAGAAACGACAAAGATTTAGAAAATATGAACAAAAAATAGAAAGCTTATACCAAAAATCAGAGAGATCCATTTCTGGGGTACACAATAAAAAAGGAGGGCTTAACAGGGTTAAGAAGGAGAGAAAAGATAGAATTGGCGAAGTTATAATTGCATAGGTCGTGAAAGGTATACACGGCATAACTATATAAATAAAAATGACTTTGTGTTTCAGTATGTGTGCATCTGTGTGTGTATCCTTGCTGATTTCTATTAACATACGCTTCCATATTTTTCATCCGATTTGTTTCAAAACTTACACCACAATTGTAAATCTATTATTCTACACGACAAAATTGAAATTGCGTGTGACCGTCAGTATAATCTTTTTTTCAAATTCTTAGTTTCAAATAGTCTTTTTTTGTTGAAGCTAATTTCGACGTAGTAACATTTACATGGATAATAACACTTTAAAAAATACAAGAGTCATCTGCCGTATTTAATGTATGTAGATTTGGGTCGTATAAAAATATTAGAAAAAATACTTGTACTTTTTCCTCCCGTGCAACGCCGGTTAGTTACTGCTAGTAAAGAATAAAATTCTAGTTGAGTGTAGTAAATAAACAATCGAATATTCGCCAGCGAAAAGACGTAAGAAATTTAAAAAGATGCAAAACGGATAAAATTCATAACAAAACCAAGCAAAAATAAAGTAAGCGAAATTTCAAGAGAAAATGAATTAATAGAAAACCGTTATGAAGCTCGACTTTTGATGCTGTCCTCATTGTTTTTTATTTCTAAAAAAATAGAAAAATAAAAAGACATTGTTATTTATTAAAAAATGGAAAATAGCCGCTGAATAGCAAAGAAACATACATTTCTTGATTTACATCTGCCGGGTGAATGTATTTTCCTCTACGTTTATTTATTTATTTATTTATTTATTTATTTATCTATTAGGAAATGTAATTAGATGTGTAGGGTCAGTGGAGTATGTAAGGCAGGGTAGACAACGAGATGAGAAAATGAACACAGTAACACAAAGCGAATCTCGATGTCAAAAGAAATCAAAATAGTAAAGCCAGAAATAAAGAGGAGTTGGTAGAGGCGTCACATAATCTGTCTGAATCGGGTAATTTTTATGCCTTAGAAAAATAATGAAAATGTCAGAAAACGGTGGTTCAATAAGTGCAACTTCTTCTTCTTCTTCTTCTTCTTCTTCTTCTTCTTCTTCTTCTAATAAATCATTAATTCGATGTTTGACTAAATTGATAACGTTCGATATTGGATTGTCTATATTTGTGGAGTTATTGACAAAAGCATTTCTCATGTTATTTACTGCATCTCTTCGTCTCTTTGTGTTTTTTTTTTATGATTATAACATCTATGCGAATGACATTTTCTATTGAATGTTCGGCGTTGTGATCGCTACAAAAGTATTCACTGAATTCGTCTAAGAAAGCCACTTGTCTATTCTTCTGTATTCTTTGTATCTTTCAGGAAACAGGAGGTCATGGTATCCACAATATTTTGTTCTCTGTAGCTTTTACTAAATTTGTTCTTTTCCTATACCTCCTAAACCCAGTTCTGCCAACCTTTTACACAAGATCATTAGGTAGTACATCTCCATCTAGCCTTCAATCTGTCCTCTGAGTGTAAATTATTTTTCTATTCTCATTATGTGACCATAAATTTTAATTGTCTCTTTCTGATTGTAAATATAAGCGTATTTTTTCTTTTGTTCACATTTTCCGTCCATTGTATTCTTAGCATTCAGTCAGTCAGTTACGTTCCATATGTGATACACGCTTGGGCGATCATGTCTCAAAAGAGACATGACTGACTGGGCAGAAGATTATCCCGCAGTAGGTTGCCATCGCTTTCTGCGGTAGATTGGTTGCCAGCCAAGGCTATAAAACCCAATCTGTCCTGTTATTTAACCCATAAATGGAAGGAAGAGACGGATTAATACCTTTCCCAGGGGTATTTGCGCGTAAGTGAATGCTATGAATTCAACTGGAATTTGAACTCAGCTCCCCGATTTCTCGTTCACATTTTCCGTCCATTGTATTCTTAGCATTAAAGAAACGAAATCTTTGAAGTGACAAGAGTGGAGTTCGTTTTTATATTAGTCTTCGATACAGAAAAGTTTACTTTTTCTTATTTGCCTTTGAGAAACTATCAGTTTAGCCCGGTTTCACTCGGGTAGTTTAAGAAATAATAAGAATAAAAAACATATGATGAATTTACACATCAAATACATACACAACGTCCACCCTCGTCACTTTTTTATATATAGATAACAATGTACAATGGTTTAGGGTGGGAGGGAGTGGGACAACATATATAGATATAGATAATACAAAGTGGGGTGATCGATTCTATATTATAGTCAATACATAAACTGATCCCTGATTTGTGAGGTGACAATATAAATTTTTCTACCTCTAATTTTGGCTTTCTGAAAAATTTCAAGGTCTCGTTAGCGTTCTAAAATTTTGATCTACATCTGAGCGCAACTCCCGTCGAGCTAGACCGCAAAATGCAGAGTCTAAGTCGAATCTATCAAACAAACAAATACTTACACAACATCGACCCTCGTCACTTTTATAGATATAGATTAGATTTTTTTACGTACATAAAGTACAGAATCATTTCATAACGTTTACGAACAGACCTCTCCGAAATATCATGCCGTTTGATGCTGTAAATTTTAATATTATATAATTGCACTTTGACTTAAAATGCCCCAGAAATAATAGAATCTCTAGGACTTCTCTGCTCATCCTCATTCTCTGAAATCTTAACTTTGTTCTGATTGTAAATATCTGATTCATTATTTTTTTAGGACCTTTCTCCTTGCTCATGTGATCTGTCTATAGTATTTTCATCATTCCTTAGTAGAATCATATACACCGTAACCTTTTGTTTTTCACAATATTTTATTGTCATAGCAAATGCCTTAATTTCTAGCAGACAGCAGACCGCCTGCAGTCTCCTCTCACCGGCGTGACGTGGCTTCAATGTGTCTCTTCTATAAATACTTCCATGGCTTCTGCTCCGATGAACTTAGATCACTGGTGCCCCCTAGGTTCGAATTTGCACGAGATACTAGATTAGCAACTAGATCCCACCCTTTTACAGTGAAACCGATAAAATGCAACCGCAACTTCTACTCCAAAAGTTTCTTTTCTTGCACTTCCCGACTGTGGAATTCCCTTCCACATTTGTTCCCCGAGGGCTACAATCTCCAGGAGTTTAAATGTAAGGTCAATAGACACCTTCTAACACAATAAGTCGCTTCCATTCTTTCAAACACTCTTACCAATCACCCCCACTTCTGACATTTCCTATATCTAACCACTCTTTCTATTTACCTTCCCCTATGTAGCCCCAAGCGCAATGGTGGCAGTGGAATGCCTTGCTTGGGGTGAAATGATTAAAAAAAATCTTTTGCAATTTGTATGTATATTTCAGTTTCTTGGTCACGTATTCCGTTATCTGTTACTCAGTCAGTTAACTGCGATATGTGGTATACGTTTGAACAATCATGTATCTTTCGAAACATGGATGACTAAGGGTTCTCCCGCAGTGGGTTGCCATTTTTTCTGCAGTAGACTGGCTGCCAACAAGGCTATAGGACACAACCTATTCTGTTATTTAATACATAGCGGGAGGGAAAAAGAGGAATAAATGCGTTTCAAAAGTGTATTTGTGCGCAAGTGAATGAAAGAATTAAAATGGAAATCGAACTCGGATCTCCGACTTCTCATATTGAGCAAATATTCATTCCCCCACAACGCAGTCAGTTAAGTGCCGTATATGATACACGCTTGGGTGATCATGTCTCTTTCGAGACATGAATGACTGGATAGAAGATTTTCTATCAGTAGGTTAATGTAACTTTCGGCGGTGGACTGTTTACCAACCAAATCTAAAGAAACCTATCTATCCTGGTATTTCTCTCATAGGTGGATGAAGAAGTCACAGATTAATACATTTCCCAAGTGTATTTACGTAATTGAATGCACGAATTCAATTAGAATTCGAACTCGGCTCTCCGATGTTTTATTCCGAGTCGATATCCACTGCATCACAGCCTGGTACGCAATGAAAAAGATTAATTTATCGTATCTGTTTGATTTTGACGACAGCAGTACTCAGCTTACAGCTTCGTAGCTACCTGTTTTGCTAACAACATGTCTTTTCTCAATGTTAATTTTCTTGCTTTACAGTACGACCTGGTCTTAGCGCTTTTTTAAATTTTATTTGTTTCGTATTTTCGGTTATTTGCTGACCTATCTGAATGGGCAACTAATACAGCATCAATAGTAATGTAAACATAAAATGAATCGTCTCTTAGCTTTTCATGACCGGATGAATAACCATTAGTTGAGTCAGTATCTTCGTTGCGCCGGTGTGCACAAAACTAGGAAAATCCCACTATATATTCACAAGGAAATGAAAGGTAAAAATAAAGTCCATGACGATAAATGAGAAACACTAATCCTTTTTCCCATACATCCAGTTCTATATATATATATATATATATATATATATATAAACGCCACGACGATACATGAGAAACAATGATCCTGTTTCTCATACATCCAGTTATATATATATATATATATCGATGCAAGTAATTCAACTGTAAATCGAACTCGGATATCGAGTACTTTACGTTAAGATAACTGCTCGCCTATATATATATATATATATATATATATAGGCGATCAGTTATTTTAACGTCTTCTATCTTCCGAGTTTCAATTACTGCTGAATTACTTGCATCCACTTACGCACAAATACCATGGGGAAAGGTATTAATCCGTCTCTTCCATCCAGTTATAGGTTAAATAACAGGACAGATTGTGTTCTCTAGATTTGGCTGGCAAGAATTCTACCACTGAAAGCAATGGCAATCTACTGCGGGATAATCTTCATCCCATTCAGTCATGTCTCTTTCAAGACATGATTATCAAAAGCGTGTATCATGTAGGGCACCTAACTGAATGACTCGATATCTGGGTGGATATAGTTTTTTAAATTTTAGGGTAAAAAATTTGTCATTTTGACTGAAGAGGTTTATCATCTCTTCACTCATCAAGACAGAGTTTCTTGCAAGAAACCTATCCCCGATGTGTGAGGACATCAGAACAGTGTCATCATGAAACCTTAAAGTCAGCATGAACCTTCTCAGTTAAAGTGACAAATTCTTTACAGAAAACAATCTATATACATATATATATATATATATATATATATATATACGTGTGTGTGTGTGTGTGTGTGTGTGTGTGTGTATGTGTGTGTGCGCGCACACACACACACACGCTCCTGGATTACTAGTTTTCTTTCTTCATTCTTAGTGTCATCACTTTTCAGTGCTACGCATGTATTTTATTTACGATCGGATAGAGAATAAAAGATGGAGTATAAAGATTGTTCGATATGGCCTTGATATATAACCAAACGCGTAGACAATAAAATAAAGATACTTATATATTTGTCAGAGGGTGTCAGTGGGTACACAGATGTTAAACATGAAATTTGAAGAAATACTATGAAAGAGAATGACACCGGGATAGATAGATAGATAGATAGATAGATAGATAGATAGATAGATAGATAGATAGATAGATAGATAGATAGATAGATAGATTTGTTTCATTTTTTTTCTTAATAAATTTAGATTGGTGCAGCTCCAAAATAGTTTCTACGCCAAAAGTGTGTCGAGTCTTACAAGAATCATTGTTTATGAAATAAAACGCTCATACTCTTTTAACAGGCTGATCAATCGACAAACCATTTGTTACCTAATATTTTCTAATATGGCTTCCAATCAGTTGATCGAAATGCAACGAGAACTCCTTGTTTTTATATTTCTTGACGTGTCAGATCTCCCCGGGAACGTTTTGACTATTTCATTTATCTTTTTTGATTATCTGACCCGAAAAATATGCAGTTGTAAAGAATTACAATTTATAATTTCGTTATTCTAAATCGATTTTCACGAAGCTAACATTTCTATATTTTACAACAGTAAACCAGGAAAGGTGCTGAAGTTAGGACTTGCTTAATTTGGTTATGACATAAGGTGCTGCAATTTGGCGCGAGTTTTGAAATTTATGTCAGAATCAGTTAGAAATCAATTTATTTTTCAGCCCAGAATTGAAATCTTAATAAATATCTGTACCGATTTGTGTTGCAGATTTTATGCTTGCAAGAAAATAGATTATAAGATAGTGAAACTTTAACAGAATAGGGTATGATCAACTCGGAGTTACATACACACTTAGATACTTGGACATAAACTATCTTGATGAAGCATTCTAAACTTAGTAAAAAAAACATGTTTATTATATGACTTGATACTGTTTGGTGTTAAGTGCCATACGTAATACACGCTTGGGCGATCATGTCTTGAAAGAAACACGACTGACTGGGCAGAAGTTTTTCCCACAGTAGGTTGCCCTTACTTTCTGTGGTAGACTGGTTGCCAGACCAAGGCTATACAACTCAATCTGTTCTGCTATTTAACCTATAGTTAAAAGAAGAAGCAACAGATTTTTTAAGAAAGGTTATTTGCGCGCAAGTAAATGTAACCAGTTCAACTAGAATTTGAACCCGGCTCTCCGATTTTTCGTTCTGAGCCAATATTTACTGCACCAAAACTCACAAACGGATGTAGTGTATTTTCTCACCACCGATGAAGTATCAAAAATGTGATTCAACAGCTAGAAATGTAGAAGATTATGTACTAACTGAACATCATTTGTAAGTGGACAATGTGTAAGATTGTTAGCAAATAAAACAACTCAAAATGCTAAGTAAAACTGGAGTCACAAAAATTAAGCAACTACAAAAACTTCAATATAGAAAGTTTTTTTTTTTAACAGAGGACGGAAAATGTGACACCAATATTCGAAAGTGCTTCGGAATAGCAAAAGGTGTCTTTCAAAAGCTAAGCAAAGGAGTAAGAAATTCGTGAGAATGCAACATCATTCCTCCTACATGACAGTGAATGCTCAGCAGTCTCCTTATATTTGTATAACAGATATGAAGCAACAGGAATGTGGTTCTACAGAAGGATACTGGGGATACCAGGATCATATATGTGAGCAACGACGATGTTTTAGCAGAAATGGAAACAAAAAGGAAACTTATACTTGATATCAGAAAGTAACAGAAAAATGTCTATGGCACATACTGAGGAAAGAATGTTTGGAAAATGTGATGCTTACAAGACAGATTGAAGAAAAGAGTTATCCAAGAAAACAATGCGTAAACTACATAGCAAGGTTGCGTAAATGGATAGCGAAGAAAACTTTAGTAGAGTTAACGAAAATACAAAATTTATTGTAAGCTACAAAAGGGAAAATGTTGTGGAGAGTCATGATCGCTAACGTTCTGAAGGAAAATGCTACATACAAGAAGAAAACTCATAACAGTCTCTTCATCTTGGTTGTTATACTCAAAATATTTTGGTTTGTACATTACTATTCTTATCTTCAGAATATTTCTTTTATATAAGTCTACCATTCGTCCACTGTTTAAATTTTGTTGATACATATGGACGTAAAATCCTTGTAAATTTAGAGTTTCCTGAAAAAATCAAAAGAACAATCAGCAATATTTTTGGCTCTGATCTGGCATCACAACTTAGGTCACTTTCCCACCGCTCTAATGATTTTTCTATAAATATGTTCTTGATAATTTTTCTGATGGGGTCTTTGTGCCAAGACTTTATGAATTTAAGCATTATACTATATTGGCAGCAAGGTCTCATCATTTTACTTTTGAAATTACACCGCAATTTCTGTACTAATATTTTCTTTTATGACACTTCTCATTTGAGAAACCTTCTTCAAGCTCTATACTTTCCGATCAAAATCGATCTTCAAAAGTTTTAATGCAATGTCAATCGTTAATAGTATCTTATTTATGGCACTTCTATTGTTTTTACTTCTTAATAATGCTTATGTTTTCTATCGCTTTCACACCCAGTAATCACTTGCGTCTTAGTGACTTTATTGCCTTGCAACGGGTAAAAGAATTAAAATTAAAAATCCCATCCTCGCTCGGTATCTGTCTTTGTACGCGGCAATCTTCTTGAACTTAGAACCTTTACTCTATCGATGAGAAGATAGTCTCTTCTCAAAGCTTTATCATATCAGTTACAAGTCACTAGTTTTTTTATATACATTTTATGAATATACATAGGAAGTGTGACACAGAGATAAGAAGGCGAATTGGCTTGGTGAAGGTCGCCTTCCAGAAGTTGAGTAAAGTACTAAAACACAGGAAAATTTCACTAGAAACAAAGAAGAGAGTGCTAGATTGCTTTGACATGTCAGTTCTTCAATACGGCAGTGAATGCTGGACAATATCATCGAAGATGAGGAAAAAATTGAAGCAGCTGAAACGTGGTTCTACAGAAGGATGCTGCGAATATCATGGACCGAGCATGTGAGCATTGATGAGGTGTTGGAAAGAATGGTAACGAAAAAAATTATTAGTGAGCATCAAGAAGAGACAACTGAAGTTCCTGGGACATGCAATGAAGAAGGAGGGCTTGGAGAACCTGATACTGACAGGCAAGATAGAAGAAAAAGAGACAGAGGAAGGCAGCGGATAACATATTTGAGAGGCCGAGCAGGTGGATGACGGAACGTGGTTTGCGAGGTGTAACAGGAGAAAACATACATAAGAGCCACCAGGGATAGGGAGACATGGAAAATCATGATCGACTACGTCTTGAAGGGATAGGGCACATAGAAGAGAGATGAATATATTCAAGTTGGTTGAAAAACACTTAGGTCTTTTGTTTAATTTTATGATTACTATTTTTTCTTTGTATACACATTTCTTTCCGGGTCCCAAATCAGACATAAGGTCAGAAATGGCTTCATGACATTTTCCACTAAAATTTGTGGTTAAAATAAATTTTGTAATCACGCACATTTTACGTAGATAAAGTTTCTCGAAATCTGTGAGCTGTACTTGTGAGTAAAATTTTCAGTATTTCTATTTAGTACTTTTCTATTGGTTATATAACCTTGGTTGGCAACCATTCTATTGCAGTAAACATAAATTGCCGACTTACTGCGGAAAAATCCTTGCTCAACATGTGATGGGGACCGCTTATGGAGCCATGAAAATAGTCCCATCAAATTACTAGGAAAGAAGCCAATTCAACCCGCCCAGGCTAAAGGTCCCCATAAACAGTTAGATTTCTTTCAGGCATGGGAATTATTGTAATGTTTTTTCTTCTTCTACGTGTCATTTCGGGATATAGGCGATTATAGCTCTCCATATCTAACTATCCCTTGTAACATTCAACAGCATTTTAGCTATCCCGCTCAAACCTCATTCCACCATTTATCTACTCAAGTTCCTAAAGTAGTTCACGCGTTGCTTTCCTTGTTTATCCTCCCACATTTCTTTTATCCGTACCGTGAGCATCATATTTTCCAAGCCTTCTTTTATCAAAACATGTCTCAAACGCTTTAGTTTTCTTTTCCTGATTTTAAGTGTTTCAATTTCGTGTCCATCCGCTCCAAACCTCGTCGTTGCTCACATATTCTGTCCTACGTATCCTCAGCAGGCTTCTGTAAAACCACATTTCTGTTGCAAGTTCTTTTTTCATCTTTGATGAGATTGTCCAGCATTCGCTGCCATATTGAAGGACAGACATCATATAACCGTCGAATACTCTCCTCTTAGGTTCCAGCGAAATGCTCCTGTTTCTCAAAACTGTATTCAGCTTTTGGAATGCATTCTTGATCATACCAATACGCCTCCGAACCTCAATGTCGCACTTTCCGTCGTCTGTTAGGACATTTCACAGGCATTTAAATTTCTCTATCTGCTTGATCTTAGTATTCACAACTTAGAGTATGGGCAAGAACAGGACGGGTAAATTTGTGTGAAGAGAGCTGCGTAAGAGGAAAGTGTAAAGTGAGAAGACAGATGGGAGTTAAGGTGATAAGTGATGAGGGTTGACGTTGCATTTAAACTCTTGAAGACTGTAACTATCAAGAAAACAAGAATACGGAAGGGAATTCGACAGGTGGGAAGTGCAAGAAAAGAAGCTGGTGGAGTAGAAGTTGTCGTTACACTTGATTGTTTTCACAGTGAAAGGGTGGAAACTTGTTGCTAGTCTAGTGGCTCGAGTAAATTGGCGAAGTGATGGGCACCAAGGAGCTAAACTTGTTGGAGCAGAATCTGTGATTTGTAAAAAGACAGAGGGAAACGACTTCATCAGTGAGAGAGAGAGAGAGAGAGAGAGAGAGAGAGAGAGAGAGACTGGAGTCGAGCCGCCAGGTCAGGATAGACATTGCTGATTCTTTTTTAATCTTGTCGATAATGCCTAGATTAAACGTAGGTGTGCCCGACATGATACGACAGCAGTATTCAATGCACGTGCGGCTGGTAGATTTGTATATGTGCATGATGGATTCAGAAGAGAAAAAATTCCTGGCCCGACACTGGGCCCCAACATTCTTATCAGTAGATTTTTACTATTAATTCAATGTATTCTTTCCACTTCAGGTCAGATGAGAGACTGAGACCGAGGAGGTGCAGTTTATTATTTCAAGGAGACTAGTGTGATCTATGCTGATGTCGGGTAGAAATGTTTGTCATTGGTAGTTAAAGGATAGCAGCTTCGTTTTGTAAGCATTAAAATTTACGAGTCATTTCTTGCCCCAGTCCACAACTGACTGGAGGTCTTTTTCGAGACTAGCACTAAGGTTTGTCATGACGGCCTCGGTAGATTTCTTAGCAAGGCGGGAGTAAATGGTAAAGTCGTCAGCGTAGATGCCTACATGTGATCTGATTACATCAGGGCGATCCTTGATGAAAATCAAAATTATGCATAGGATTTAGGATAGAGCATTGAGGGACACCCGCGTTCGTATGATAGGATTTGAAAATATGCCCGTTCAATACGACTTTCTTTACGCTATTCGATAGAAACGATTTGATTAAGTCAAATAAGTGTCCAGATATACCATGGCTCTGTAGCTTGAGCAGAAGACCAGCGTGCCATATTCTGTCAAATGGTTCAGAGATATCCAGGACAACAGCTCAAGCTTCGCTGTTCTTATCAAGAGCCTAGTATATGTACTCAATGATGGTCGTTAGCATATCAGCGGTAGATCTGGAGAAGCGGAAGCCAAGCTGTCTGTCGGAGAATAGGCAGTATGCTATGAGATTTTGGACTGCTTCAGTACTATTCAAGGCCTCGAACACTTTGGCAAAAATCGGTAGGAGGCTGATAGGGCGATCATTGGAGGGATCTGAGGGTTCTCCCGAGTTCTTAAAAACAGGAATCAGAGATAAGGATTTCCAACAATCAGGAAAGCAAGAGGCAAAGAGACAGCAGTTGAACAGATTGGAGAGGACAGAGGAGAGTTCAAAGTCATATTTCTTTAAGACAAAGACTGAGATTCGGTCACCTCTGCGCACCTTATTGGAGTCGAGCTTTGAAATTATTTTAGAGACAAGCGAGGAGCTGATGTAAATGTTGCTCAGTTGAGCCTCAGTTATAGGCGGTGAGTAGGATTCGGATATTCCAGACGAAGTAAATGAGGAATTGGAGAATAATCTGCGAGCAAAGTAGTTAGTTTTGTTCGCTGTAGTAGTGAGGTCTTCTTATTTATTTATTTATTAAAAGACGGATGGAATGTATACTAGTGTTTAGCACAATTTTGCAGTGCCGCCAGTAGTCTTTGGAGCCAAACTTACGCGGTGTTATACGCTGCTTCATTATTTCAGCAGACAACAGCTTAGCATTATCGAGGATCCTTTTACTCATTAAAACGAGAGGCAAAAAGACGCCTATTATGGTTAGATGCGTGTCTCCGATTATCCAATCAATCAAAGGACTCCGACTACAAGTGGATTTTTTTATATCATCGAGTGTCACATAATTTATTTCCATTTCAAGATTCTTATTTTTTTTAATCATATCACCTCGAGAAGGCGGTAACGCCACTGCTGTACAGGGGGCTACGTGAGAGTGAAAAGATTGGAAATTAGAAAGCCGGAAACCACATCCTAAACAGGAAACAAGGGATGAGCCTCTACTCCTGTTCAATAGACATGGGTGGAGTGTCAAACCGGGCGATAGTTTAGTCTATCTACTCCAATTGAAAAAAATAAAAAAAAGAGTGAAAAGATTGGAAAAGAGAAAGCCGGAGACCACATCCTAAACAGGGAACAAGGGATGAGCCTCTAAACCTGTGCAATAGACGTGGGTAGAGTGTCAAAACGGGCGATAGTTTAGTCTATCTACTCCAATTTATTTTGATATTTATTTATTCATTTATTTATTTCTGCTTTTCGATTTCTTTCTTCTTTTTTTTCATAACCATTTCACCTCAAGTAAGACAGAACACCATTTTCTCAGGATGTTACAGTGAGAGAAAAACAAGGTACAGAGGATGTCGAAGAAAAAATGAGAAATAAATGCGAATCAAATAGACAGAAGATGCAAATGATGCTGTATTTACAATTATCGAGATTGCAACTATCAGGAATCTAATCAAACGGTAGAGAGTTCCACAAATGGGAAGTGCGAGAAAAGAAACTGTTAGAGTAAAAGAGACGGTTATATTTAACTATTTCGACGGTGAAAGGGTAGGAACTTGATACCAAGCTAGTAGCATGCGTAAATACATGTGGTCGGGGTACCAGAAAAAGAAGCTCATCAGAGTAGTTGTCATGAAAATACTTGTAGAAAAGATGGAAAGAAGTCACATCATGTCGTTGAGGAAGTGACGGAAAGCGAGCTGCTAAATCCGCATCTATAATATTGCAGATCCTCATTTTTAATTTGTCGAGAACCTCTAGATGAATAGCAATCATGTATCCAGGTATGGCAACAGTATTCAATTTTATAAATTTGTAAATGTGTCAAATAGCTTCTGACGAGAAAAACACCCTTGCCCGACACAGTAGAAACAGCTATGGATTCGATGAAGTCATTTCATTGGGGATCTTTTGAGAGAGTATGGCCAAGGAGGTGCAGTGCGATGCTCTTTAGGAGATTAGCAACATCCATTTTGATAGTAGGAAAGAAACTTTCCGGGAAGAATTTAAACATAACTTGTCTAGCGTCATGTGATGCCTTTTCTAATTGTTTTCTTTTTTGTGGACTGATAGTATATACAGACAATTTTGCTCACATCAAGTGGTTAATATCAATTTTACTGTGAAAATATTGACTTGAATAAAGAAACCTGACACACTATATATATATATATATATATATATATATATATATATATATGCTTCTATAATTTACTCTATATATATATATATAAATATATATGATGCTGCCTATTCCGATAGAATTGTTTATCTTCTGTTTTTCTTTGCAGATTGCTTACGACTGATGAAGTGTCATTCGTGCTCTCAGACAGACCGACTAAGCCTCGTTTTCAATAACTTTTTCTTCCCCCTCGCCAACACTTCTACATTCTTTACTCTTTTTCCTCCTTTTATCAGTTCTTACGCTACTAAATATAGTCTGCGTTCATCAAGATGTCTTCCCGCCGTCGGAATAATATCATTATCTGGTCCTACTCGAAATATAAAATGAATGAAAAATATCAGAACGGCCTGCTCAATAACACTTGAAATATATGACCCGCCAGGGAAAACGCACACAGACACTAAGTAAACACTCGCTAATTTTGTTCTATATATTTATATTTATATATATATTATATATATATATATATATATATATATATATATATAGTTTTCGTGCAAATAATTTGTCGTTTTAACTGAGCAGGTTCAAGCCGACTTCGAAGTCTCGGAAAGACACCGTTATAATGCCCCCACTCATTGTGGTTGACTTTTTTGATCCTTCTATCCTGTTTTCTTTTTTTTAAGTAGCTCTGTGTGATTTGGTATTTTGTATGGATTGGTCATGTTTGTGGTTGATTCGTTTTCTTATCCATAACTCAACACTATATATATATATATATATATATATATATATATATATATATATACAAAAATATATATGCAAAAATTAATACGTTTCTACCTGCGAAAGGACTTCGTCAGACCGTTATCATAATTTACCACTTCTGTATTGATCTCATCAGTTAATACTAAGGATAGTGTAAACAGCCTTTCTGCTTCTAACCTGATTTAGCAAAGTTTAAAATATAAACGTCGCTGCACACGTTATTTTTTTTTCTATTGCAAATTAATCTAACTACTGGAAAAAACTAATTGCCCCCCCTTGTTCATTTAAACGGAACAACTCTATGTCGACTAGGTAATAATGTTTTTTTTTTTAGATATTAACTTTTATTTTCATACTTTTCATTTTCGTACTGCGGCAAGCAACATTCATTCGTCTGACTGGATGTTCTATCTGTATAAATTTTCCCTTTACACCCAATGATGTGTAGCCCACCGTTTTTGCTGTTTCTGTAACAAACAGTTTTTTTGTTTTTTTTTTTATGAGGCAGGGTGGTTAGCCCTGTGCCCAACCTCCAAACCACCAAACCTGAAGGAAGGTGATTTTCTAAGCGTAGCATGGACTTGACACACGGGCGAAAGTAGGGTGCATCTAGTGAGGATCGAACTCACTACTAAGTTATAATGATACTAGCGAGACGAGCTTGCTAACCATTACACCACGCCGAGGTGCCCTATCTGTTATGTATGAAGAGATTCTATTAAAGAACTAATTTTTCCTTTGCCAACATCTTCAAATATTCCAAACACTCATAATATTTAATTCCAGTAAAAATAATAAAATTTTAGACAAAAAATCAAAATAATAAATTATTTTATTCAAGGATAACTAAGGAGTTAACTAGCTGTTACGGAACTGAAATTTTCTTCGTACTTTTTTAATCCAGGCAAGAAGAGGTATTCCCTGGGGTATGATCCTTTGAAACTTGAGAGAATATTATTGGTAGAAAATTGAACCTCTGTCAGCCAGAACACAAGACACCCGTAACGAGATTTTTTTGATTTTTCCGTGCGTCCACGTTGCTACCGAATATGACACAAGGTCAGTTTAAAATGTGTTTAACGGTAACAACGTGGAAAGATCCTCAAGCGTACTCGTTACGTTTGGGGATTCTTCAGATGTCGAGCAATAAACCCATCCCACTCATGAAAGCCTCCCAGAGAGTAAAATACTACGCCTCCTTGGCCTTACACTCTCGGCGGACCTCAAATGGAATGACTATATTGAATCCATTGCCAAATCTGCTGCTATGAAAGTCGGCTCTCTGTGCAGGGCCCGGAAATTTTTCCCACCTGAAACTATTCTGCACATATACAAATCTACCATCCGCCCGTGTATTGAATATTGCTGCCATATCTGGTCGGGTGCCCCTGCTGCTCTCCTTGGGCTTCTTGACAAAATACAAAGGAGGATCTGTAACGTGGTTGATACTGACTTGGCAGACCGGCTGCAGCCGCTCTCACACCGGCGTGATGTAGCTTCCCTGTGCCTCTTCTACAAGTACTTTCATGGCTTCTGCTCCGATGAGCTTAGATCACTGGTGCCGCCCAAGCACGAATTTACACGAGATACTAGACTAGCAACTAGGTCCCACCCTTTTACAGTTAAACAAATAAGATGTAACCGTAAATTCTACTCCAACAGCTTCTTTTCTCGCGCTTCCCGCCTGTGGAACTCCCTTCCACAAGTCTGCTTTCCCGACAGTTACAATCTCCAGGTGTTTAAATGTAGGGTCAATAGACACCTCCTATCACACTAACTCCCAACTATTCTCACAACACTCTCATTTACCCAACCCTCATTCTCGGTATCCTCACCCGCCTATCACCCACCCTCTGTTATTTCCTATATTTAACCAGCCTTTCTCCACTCTACGTAGCCCCCTGCACAGTAGTGGCAGTGACATGCCTTGCTCGGGGTGAAACGCTTATAAAAAAAAAAAAAAAAAAAACTTCACGGGGGTATGGTCCAGTTGGGCTTGAGCGAACATTAATAGCAGCGGAGCAAACCCTACTGCCGTTCATTATACAATACTCGAATATCGAAAGCGTGATTGTTCAATAGGTTAATGTCCCTAACGAACGTGACACAAAGTCAGTTTTTTCTTCTTCTATGTGCCCTGTCCCTTCAGGACGTAGGCGATCATGGCTCTCCACGTCTCCCTATCCCTTGTGGCTCTTAGTATGTTTGCTCCTGTTGCCCCGTTCCGTCATCCACCCTGTTGCTCCTGGCGACCCCCGTTCCGTCATCCACCTGATCAGTCCTTGCAAATATGTTATCCGCTGCCTTCCTCTCTCTCTCCTTCCTTCTATCTGTCCAGTCAGTATCAGGTTTTCCAGGCTCTCCTTCCTCATTGCATGTCCCAGGAACTTCAGTTGTCTCTTCCTGATGCTCAGCATCAATTTCCTTTTTGTTGCCATTCTTTCTAACACCTCGTCGTTGCTTGTATGCTCAGTCCACGATATCCGTAGCATCCTTCTGTAAAACCACATTTCGGCCGCTTCCAGTTTTATCTTCATTTTCGATGATATTGTCCAGCATTCACAGCCGTATTGAAGAACTAACATCACGTAGCAGTCTAGAACTCTTTTCTTCGTTTCTATTGAGATTTTCCTGTGTGTTAGTATTTTGCTCATCTTCTGGAACGCGTCCTTTGCTCAGTTTAAAGTGGGTTAATAGCAACAAAATGAAGAAATTCTCAAGTCCCCTTGGTACAGCTCTGTTTTACAGACACATTAGGCACCAGGTAATAAACTCACTTCAATCCAGAATGGGAAGTACTGCTTGGGAAGATGGTTTTCTTGCAAACTTTGTAAAGCACTATGATTGAAACTCACCAACGGATGCCGTGAATGGCGTCCAAATTCTTCAGAATTATCAAAACTATCAAATATATAAATACCTTTTTATATAAAATGGATTCAAGCTAATGAAATATTTGGGACTAAAATAAATAATTTTTTATTGCATCTTAGAGAGTAGTGTCACAACATTACAAAGAGATTGATAAAACTCAACATTCATTTCACGTGAAGCTTCCAACAGTAATGACACACTTAACTCGAAGAAAAGAAAGGATATAATCAGGTAGTTAAATGTCCACACTGGGAACAAAAAAAAAGGAAAAGGAACTTCTGTCAGCATTAAAATAGCCCATAAGTTTAAATCCCTGAAAAAAAAAATTAATAAACATACAACATTCAACCGACATTAATTTTAACTAACCCGTCAATGAATACTGAATATTTCTTGGCTAGAAATGACTAATTTCCCCATTATCATGACTATGAAGGCCGTAGATCTACGCAAGCAGAAATATATCGATGGAGACAAAAAACCTGGTAATAAGCGTATAAATTCTACATAAAATTACTTTTAATATTCACTTCGTAATAGGTTTGATTTCTTTCTTTTTTCTTATATAGTACTATTTATTTAAAAAAAAAAGCTACTAAAAATAGATACCAGAGGATTAATCGTGTTTACGTCACGTTCAGGTTATTACCTCTTCAGTCACCGTCTAGTGATTAACGAGAGGGAATCTTTACTATACTGAAACATACGCAGGTACGCATACATTTTCTATCTATAAATACATACGAAACTAGAGGCTAATAAAACATATATGCTGATGTATGCAAGCATTCACAAATACAGTGAGAAATATTCATAGCATTATTAAGTAATAAGGATGTATATAGAAAAATTATCTATATATATATATATATATATATATATATATATATATTTACTAGCAGTATAGCCAGGCGTTGCTGGGGTGTAATGAAAGCTTTAAAACTAATCCATGGTCCTGGAGCTCAGACTCTTTCGACGTTGGCACGAAAGACTAAAAAGCAATAGTTGTTTCCAGTTAAACCGAAACCGTAGATTGAAAGAAAAATGAATGGATGTAAGTAAAATTTTGATTTCCTGGTATCGATATCAAATAAGGTTTTTTTCGTCGTAAACTGAATTTTGAAGGCTAAATAAGTCCTTTGAGTAAATGGTATCATGACTGAGACTAAGAACTACAATTATATCTGCTTAGAGCCAAACTCGAAGCAAAAACTAAAATAAAAGAGCTGATAAATTGATTTTGATCAGACCCGGTATCTTGCCTTATATATATATATACATATATATATTATCGATTTTCTGCACTATTGTAAGAACTGCAACCTTGAAACTTCCGAATATCGTTTCTTATGTCTTTGTCTATGAGTGTATGAAATTTGATTAAAATCTGACCACTCCTTCTATAACCCGATATTTTCGATTATCGATTTTCGATATTTATCTGGTGTACCCCGACACAAAACCTAGATACGAACACTCGCAGATGCTTATAGTACAACTGTGTAAATTTTCAAGAAAACCGGTTCACCCGTTTCGGAGTCTATAGATAACGGATACACACACACACACCCCAAGTTCTATTTATAAATATGTTTATATATATATATATATATATATATATATATATATATTCCATTTGTAAACGAGTTATTACGCGACCTAGGTTTGTATCATGAGTGGTGTCTTATTTCAATAATTATTTATTGAAAATCGCCTGAAAACACCACTCATGCTAGAAACCTAGGTCACGTAATAACTCGTTTACAAATGGAAAATATTCAAAATGTTCTACTATATAATTGTATTGGACACTTTTTAAACAAATGTGCACTGGTCAAATCTTGTTATGACCAGAAACTAAGTAATTAAAATATATATATATATATATATATATAGTCATCCGAAGACAGATCTGTTTCACTGTATCACAGCACATCAGTACGGTTAGACATCCGATTGCTTTTAACCCAGGATTGAAACCCGACCAAACTGACATCAGTGGGCGATTCCACCTCCGAGCTATGGGCGCTTATATATATATATATATATATATATATATATATATATATATATATATATAATGATAATACAATAACCTAGACTCCGTAAGTTTACACTAATCTAAATCTTCAAAAAAAATGTGAACAAACAGAACCTAATCCGTTAACATCCAGCGTAATATGTCGTCGGATAATGGTGAAAAGAAACCAGCGGAGCAAGAACACACTGTCAACACCCGCAGAAAAGAAAAAAAAACCCAAGCGGAACCTAAATACCAGAAAAAGTGCTCGATACGAAAGTACGAAAATACAGTAGTAGAGCAAAAACACGAAAAAATCTATAAGTGACCCACAACCTACCGCGGTTTCACCCTACGGATCGTCAGGGAATGAGGCTCAGATTTTTCGTATATATATATATACATAATTAATGTAGAAAAATTTGTCACTTAGCTGAGCCGTTTCATTTCTTTCATACCAACTTCGAAGTTTAATCAGGGCATTATTGTAATGTCTTCGCTCTTCAGTGTCATTTACTTTATCTCTCTTGTTGAAGCAGAACAATGTAAAATGATTAAAATTATCGCAATAATGCCTTCAAGAATCTTCGAAGTCGGCATGATTGAAGTCACACTGCTCGGCTAAGTGACAATCATCTCCATATTAATTCTAATAACGTTTTTCTTTATCTTGATTTCAATAAATTTATAATAAAAATCTGCTTGCCTAAAATACCAATAAACTACAATAAAAAAAGATCGATTTTTTTTGCGCTAAGCATCATTACAATTTAACACTCTTTCTCTCTTTCTCTCTCTCTCTCTCTCTCTCTCGATATATATATATATATATATATATATATATATAATTATCATCTAAACTTATTTATAAATGGAACATTGTCTCTGTGTGTATGTGTGTGCGTATCTGTGTATGTGTGTGTCCGTTACCTATAGACTCCGAAACGGCTGAACTGATTCTATTGAAAATTTACACAGTTGTACTATAATCGTGTGCGAGTGTTCTTAGCTAGGTTTTGTGTCGAGGTACCCACAATAAATATCGATAATCGAAAAAATCGGGTAAAAGAAGGAGTAGTCCGATTTTAATCAAATTTGATACTCATAGACAAAGACATAAGAAACGATATTCAGAAGTTTCACGGTTGCAGTTCTTACAATAGTGCAGAAAGTCGATAATATATATATAAAAGCTTCCATTACTAGTAACGTCGGGCTATACTGCTAGTATATATATATATATATATATATATATATATATATATATATATATCACTCCCAATGCTGGCGTATTTACATTTCGCAAACTATTACACGCTGTGAAACTTACCTTTAACAGATGTGTGCCAATGGCCAGGGGGCTGAATGTCCGACTGTTATCAAATAAGTCGGGTTTCAGTACTAGTTTCCGGCGAACGATTAATCTAGCCTCACAGAAGAGCTGTTAAGTTATGGTTTGAAATGAACTTCCTATTTGAATTGTTAATAGCTTCATTATCTATTGGTTGATATTAATCAGATAAGTTTAGCTTGTTTTTAAACATTTCACCCTAATAAAGACAATAAACTCACTAAGAGGAAATATGTTTAAAACTATTTTTAAAGCAACGTACTCCCTACTTTCAAAAAGTGATTTTGATAGATTTGCAGCAAGTTCCCTCTTTAACATCGCCTTATTATTATTTGTTTTTGCAATAATTATCTTCGAGTGGTAATATATATATATATATATATATATATATATATATATATATATATATATATATATATAACAGATAATGAATGTCTGTTATGTTCTATGAGCCGTTCTAAACATTGTATTTTGGCTTTAATTTCAGGTGAAAATAAAGACAAAAATTCTCCAACATTTTGATAATTTTTATTATGCTGGTTCTAAGCTATCTTCGGAGAGGTTACAGGGACGTTAACATAAACATATAGCCGCATTACAAATTTACAAACTGTTTCTGTAATTCGGTGACTTTTATCGTTTCTTAGCAATGTTTTATATCAACACAAGATGAAATCATCTCTGATAGTGAATATCTTAATATTAATGCCCCTGAACCCTATCTGAAGATGTCTCATGGGAGCAGAAAGCTTGGAACCAGCATAATAAAAAAATATCCGAATATTGGACAATTTTCCCCTGAAATTAAAGCCAAGATATGATGTTTAGAACGTCTCCTTATTAAAGATAATATACATTCATTGTCTCTTACATTTAACAGTATAAGTTTAGAAAATTATGTTCTGCCTCGATACACTATATATATATATATATATATATATATATATATATGTATATTTAGTGTATCGAGGCAGCAATTAATTTTCTAAACATATACTGTTAAATATAAAAGAAAATGAATGCCTCTTATGTTTAATCATAAGCCGTTCTAAACATCATATTTAATTTCAGGTGAAAATAAAGACAAAATTTCTCCAACATTTGGATATTTTTTATTTTGTTGGTTTTAAGCTTTCGGCTCACATGAGCCATCTTCAGAGAGGTTACAAAGACGTTAACATAAAAACATCCAGCATCATTGACGATTTTATCTTGTGTTGACATAAAACTTTGCTAAGCAACGATAATAGTTACCAAAAATAGCAAACACATCTTATGAATATATATATAGGATTCATAAAACGTTATCTGTGCAACTATGAAAGGAATTAAAAATAAATCTAGATTTTAGGATGTTGGTTACGTTGAGAATCTTTCTGCATTAACTATTGCTAAAGAATCTTAACTTGTGTGCAAGAATCATTAACTTTGAAAAAATGTTACTGGTTTCGTTTCATTAATATAAAGATATTTTATGTCAAGCAAATCTTGCCGTTCGAGACTAAACAAGGAAATAAAAGAATTAATTAAAGAACAAGTTTGATCCATATGCAAACACAGGAAAATATGTTTTGGAAATGAGCTTTTTTTTAACAAACTTTGAACATGTTATTTTTTTCCTTCTTAATATGAAGAAAAGAACGAAGAGCATATTTCATAGAATTCGTTATTTGTAAAGAAAAAGTTAATAAAATTTGCAATTGAATAGTTACAAACATATCGACAAAAAGAAACATTTGCAAACTATGATTAGACTTACTTGTAGAAGCGTGCATCCGTGGAAGTCTTGACACATGGCTTTGTATATATATTGAAAAAATCTTTGTATATATATATATATATATATATATATATATATATATACAAAGATTTACAAAGATATACAAAGATATATATATATATATATATATATATACATATACAAAGATATATATATATATATATATATACAAAGATTTTTTAAGTATATATATATATATATATATATATATATACTTAAAAAATCTTTGTATATATGTATATATATATATATACAAAGATTTACAAAGATATACAAAGATATATATATATATATATATATATATATACATATACAAAGATATATATATATATATATATATATATACAAAGATTTTTTAAGTATATATATATATATATATATATATATATATATACTTAAAAATGCTACGTATCACATTAGACGTATAGACATCATGTCAGCTTTTACTATAAAAGTCAATGTAGTCTCAATAAAATTGTTATTAACTAAGCGATTTTATTATATTTTCAGGAATTATATTTATATAAGCAAAACATCATGTTAGTTTCAACCTATAACATTTGTAGTCTTTTTTTGTTTTGTTTTTTTACGATAAATATAAGATTGGCTTTGCTAGAAATGGGTTCATTATAGCTAGAAATTATGTTTTAGATAAAACTTTTATTAATAAATAAAATAAAACGATATCGGTTACAAAAATATAGATTTGGTTTACACAATGTCTTCTGAAGCTGGCTTAAATCATTATTTTATCAATTTCTTTAGTAATATATTCTTTGTATAATAAAAACGGAACTGACTCCCTGTCCATCACACACTGTATGCAAGGCATAAACATAAGTATTTACTGTGCGACTTACATGTCGTTGTGCATTTAATTTACACGCAATGAACACGGATAAATATACACGCACACATTTACAGTGAAGAAATATATTCTGCATCTATTAAATCTGGTCAAAATCTATCTTGGACAAAATCATATACTTACACACAATAACAGAAACATATTTTTTGAACTTTAAATAATTAAGAGCATTTGATAGATAGATAACGAACAGGTTGTCATAGATAGATAGATAGATAGATAAACAGATAATGAACTGTTTGTCAGAGATAGATAGATAGATAGATAGATAGATAGATAGATAGATAGATAGATAGATACCTGTGAAATGAGTTCAACAGGTGTAAACAGACCTTGCTAGTTAGTTGCATTTTTAGACCAATGAAATAGCCTGATAATAGAGAGATCAGCCGAACCGATAGATTTTCCGAATATTTAAATTTTTGCCAAAAAAAAAAGAAATTAGAGAGTTCTTGCTTTTTATTTCAGTAGGAAATAGATTTTTTTCAATCAACCCATCGCAAGCAAGACGACAATGAACAGAGAATGAAAAAACTTTTAACGAAACCAAGATCCAAATCCTAAGTAGAAAACACAGGTTAAACCTCTATTTATATGAGAATGGATGATGAAAGTTGGATGGGAGCCATAACGAAATGTGAAAAATTGCTAAGTTTCCCAGAAGTAAAGAAGATTTAGAAAGCAATGATCGTCCATGTCCTAAAGGGAGGCAGAGCATAGATGAAGAAAGCTATTGTATAAATTTGCAGACTAAGTGGGTGGATTTGCTTTAGATTTTATTTCTTCAGAATTCACAGGTAATTCCTGCACAGTATTGCATGGTACATTTTTTATCTCTGCTTCCGCTTGTAGAGAATTAATAACCGTGTCTTTCAAAGGTTCACTAGTTTTTTAAATAAGTTTGGACAATGCGTCCACGTGACTCAGTTTACTTGATGATTAGAATTCCATTCTAAAATTGCAATTTACTAAAATTCCCCATTGTTGTTACCTTTTAGCTGCATGGATAGGTAGGCCTTTTTGTGGTATGCAAATAGTTAGTGGCTTGCGGTCATATCACGTTGAATACACCGGTTCTTGTTCGATCACTGAAGTTAAGCAACGTTGAGCCTGGTCAGTATTTAGATGGGTGACCGCTTGGGAATACCAAGTGCTGTAAGCGTTTACTGACTGATGTGCGTTGTGGTGCAGTGGATGTCGGCTCGGAAAGAGAAATCGGTGAGCAAATTTCGAATTCCAGTTGAATGCCTTGCATTCACTTACGCGCTAGTACCCTTGGGAGAGGTATTAATCCACCCCTTCCCACCTGTTATGGGTTAAATAACAGAGTAGGACTTGGGACCTTGTCCTTAAACAAATCCCAATGAGACTTTCTCCGTCGGGGAGGAAGCTGGCTCAACCCACCGAGGGTGCATGCGGCTTGGACACAAATAGTAATTGTCTGTTATCCGTTTGTTAAGTAAACCTTCTTCCGTAGGTGAATCTATGAAATTCCGTAAGGGCAAACGTAATCCCTAAACTCTCCTTTTTTCGTACAGAATTATTATTTTCGATCGGAACAAACGTCCTTGATGAGTGTACAATACGTTCAATCGAGCCGTTTTCGAGTTTATGCATAACGCAGGCTTCTATTCCGTATAAACTAACGCTACTTGCTACGAATATTTCCTTTGAGGGGCGGGCGTAATGCGTCAAAAACAAGTCTAACGTTAGCATTCCTTTAATTTTTACAATTGCTTCCTGTCACTCCGTCATCCACATCCATTTTGTGTCTTTTTTTAATAGTTCACAAAACGAAACTCGCAAACAAGGCATGTTTGCCAGAAATACGTTTTCATAACTTGCCAAACCCAGGGAACTTTGAAAGGAGCTGACGTTTTCAGCAGTAGGCATGTATTATTCTTAAAACGTCTTAGTTGTGGCCTGAAGCATTCAACATTCTTTTTGTGGAGCACTTACAATAATTCACTGCTTTCATCTCTACATGATGATGAAAGGGAACCATATTTTCCAGTACTGAATGTTGGACAATATTAACAAAGATGAAGGGAAAACTTGAAGTAACTAAAATGTGGTTCTACAGAAGGATGCTGCGGATATCGTGGACGGAGCATGTGTGCAATGACGAGTTGTTAGAAAGAATGGCAACGAAAATAAAATTAATATTGAGCATCAGAAAGAGACAACTGAAGCTCCTTGGACATGCAATGAGGATGGAGGGCTTGGAGAACCTGATACTAACAGGCCAGATGTAGGGGAAAAGGAAACAGAGGAAAGCAGCGGATAAAATATTTGAAGGTCCTGAGTAGGTAGATGACAGAACGGGGGCTGCGAGACGTTACAGGAGAAAGGGGGCTAAGAGCCACCATGGATACAGAGACGTGGAAGGCCATGATCGCCTACGTCCCGAAAAGAAAAGGCACATAGAAGAAGAAGAAGAAGAAGAAGAAGAAGAAGAAGAAGAAGAAGAAGACTAGCTCACAAAATAAATCCCTTCGTATTTTATTGGGAAGAACGAAGTTACACTCACATGGTTTATCCAACGAACCGCTACTTCGTGGAACAGATAACCAAAATGATAATTCTTCGATCATTACTTCTTTAAGTCTTGGGTCAGCCGTTATCTATCCCACATTGGCGAAAGTCAGTTTTGGGCATTGCAGTCAATTTGAAAATTGATAAATCTGATGGTGGCATCACCCATTCAAAGGATTGAACTCTTTTTACTCTTTTCTATTTTTTTTTCATTTGGAGTAGATAGACTAAATTATCGCCCGGTCCACACTCCCCCCACGTCTATTGAACAAGTGAAGAGGCTCATTCCTTGGTACCTGCTTAGGATGTGGTTTCCGGCTTTTTCTTTTCCAATCTTTTTACTCTTACGTATCCCCCTGCGCATCAGTGGCGTTACCGCCTTGCTTGGCGTGATATGATTAAAAAAAAACAAAAAAAAACATATACTCCCCCCTCACATGAGGTGGGAGCAGAAGGGCGACAGGCAGAAGAACAGCGATAGGCAGAGACAGAGTGAGATAGCCAACACTGCTACCGTACGGCTATAGCGAGTCCCAGTTTCAGGATTGGGTTCTATTGTTACTTCCTAACCCGTATTTATCGTTCTACTAACAGATTTCCAAGTATTTGTATTTTACTGTGTTTAATGTATATATATATATATATATATATATATATATATATATATATATATATATATAAATCCCACCTAAAATATCTAACTGCCCTCCTGAAATATTTCTGGGAATTAAAAAGCAAAAATCTTTCCCCTCCAATCGAATGGAAGATTATAGGAAAATCCCAAACCCCCAATAACTTTAGAGGTAGATACAACTTCTGCTTAGATGAGAAGATTAGAATTATCAAGTTTAGAGAATCTAGCCAATTATTAAATCAGAGAAACGATATAATTTACAAGTGCCGCCATAGAAATAAATTTAAACTACCCGACACATAAAATCCCGGAATCACCACCTTCCGACACCATTACCAACCCTCCTAAACTGATAGATCATTAGTTGGTAAAATGTGCCGATCAGGTTGTAAAGAGGTTAAGAACCCACCATTCAAAAGAAGGACATACCCATATAGGCAAACAATAACTTTATATGATGATTAGTATACATATATGTGAAAGTAATATCTTACCTATCATATTACCTATCATATTACCTAAGTAATATCATATCTTATATATATATATGTTTTTACTATGAAATGAAAAATACTAAATATTGACTTCTACATAAACATTTCCCCGATAGAAATGAGGTACCCAAATATGAGGCGAGATATGTCTCTTGATAAAAAAAAAACAAAAAAACCGGGATCCACTTAAACCTATGCATGATCCTAGAAAAATTGCGAAATTCATATGTATTATGTATTATGTTTATTAAATTTAGTTTATTCTTGAAATAGTAAGTTTTAAAGTTAGCTTGTAAGCAAAATTCTGTGGAAATTAGGTTATTTCTCCCGATTGTTCGAGATGATCTTTAAAGCTAAATAATTGATTAAAGCTATAAATCTCAATTTTGGTTTCAGTTTTAATCACATTTAAGTCCAACTTTGACTCAGACTACAATGTTGATTTTCTAAAAATAATTAAAGTACTTCAGCCAGGTCTGAAACTTCATAAGCGTATGTTATAGCCTTGCTTCTCCTTCTCATGTCCATAAAACAAACTTATTTCGTAACCCACCACTTTGAGTTGCTTGAGAATTTATATATGGTGAAAATTTAGTAAAAAATTCTACCACTGAGCTACGGTAGAAGGAGGCAGACTGTTTAGCGTGTATATTATCATTATACACACCAAATAGCTTATAGTGTTCTAATTCATTGCTGAATGAACGATTCGTAGATACTAGAGTAGCTACTGTTTTTCAAAGTCTACCATTCTTCCAGAGTGCTCAATCAGGGTGTGAGAGCGTAAAATAGTCATCCGCAGACAGATCTGTTTCGCTGCATCACAGCTCATCAGTGCGGTTAGACAGCCGATTGCTTTTTAACCAGCCGGTTAGACAGCCTATTGCTTTATATATATATATATATATATATATATATATATATATATTGTATCTCTCTTTTATGCAGGGTTCATTAAAATTAGAGACAAGTTATTATGATTAAATATTTTATGTAATCTTTTATGTAATCTTATGATTCTTTTTTCTTTTGAGGACATGAATTATATAAAAATTGTCTAAATGTGCGCTTTCGGCTGTACTTTTATCTATTTTCGAGGATGAATGTTATTTTACGTGGAACAGAATGTATGTATTGTTACGTATGTTGTAGAGTAGTGTGTATGTGTTATGTACTGCACATGGTTCTGCATGTTGTTAGCGTGTTCGTAGTTGATAATATTGATTCTGTGTTTTTTAAGTATAGCATTCAATAATATTTAGTATTTTATGCATGTGGATGAGGTTATGATAATTGTGTTAGCTGTGATACAGCGAAACAGACTGTCTGCGGATGACTATCTATCTATCTAGCTATCTAGCTATCTATCTAGCTATCTAGCTATCTATCTAGCTATCTAGCTATATATATATATATAAGAAGAAAGAATGAATCTAAGTAAGAGCCAACAGACCTACCTAGCCAACATACCCTGACGAGCCGTAGGGTGAAACCTAGGTAGGTCTGTTGGCTCTTACTTAAAGTTATTCTTTCTTGTTGCTCTACTTTAGTGTTATTTTTTCTTTCCTACGAGTATTTTGACGTATCTTCAAGTACTTAGTTTGTTTTTGTTTTTACTTGCCCTTTTTTCCCTTCCGAATTTGTCCTTCGGTGGGTTTTTTAAGACGAACTGAAGTATATTATAACAATTATTAGTATTAGCATTATTATTATTATTATTATTGTTATTATATATATATATTAGTCATCCACATACAAGCCCGTTTCGCTGTATCACAGCTCATCAGTGTGGCTAGACATATCCACTTGCTTCTGGGCGGGATCGAAACTCGACCGATTTTTGTCAGTCGGAGACTCTACTCCCTAAGCCATCGGCGCATGGGGTCAGAAAAGGGAAATTTTAACGTCTTGCATGTAAGCAGTGTATACAGACGCCAGTCACCGAGAGAACTCAATTCATTTCTGAAGAGTAAAGAAAGAGAGAGAAAGAGAGAGAGAGATTGATAGAGAAAGTGCGAAACATATAGAGAGAGAATGATGGAGGAAAATAAAGAGCTAGAGAGACAGAGAGTGAGGGAATGACAGAGAGAAAGTGATAGAAACATACAGAAGTAGTACGTGTAAAAGATGTAATGTTGCAAGATAATGACAGCTTCACTCCTACAAATATTCCCGATAAATTTTGTGTCAAAAACATAAGCCCACATACACGTGCTCAACCATTCACACATACGGATATACATATACAGAGGAATACTTTTGCAAAATAATTATGTAGCAAACTTGAAATTTCTATAATCATACAACTGAATATATATATATATATATATATATATATATATGTGTGTGTGTGTGTGTGTGTGTGTGTGTGTGTGTGTGTGTGGTTAAATATTTAAATATTTTATGTATATATATATATATATATGGATGTGTGTAGGTATTATATATATGTATATATATATATGTGTGTGTGTTTAGGTATTATATATATCTGTATATATATATATATATGTGTGTGTGTGTGTGTGTGTGTGTCGTTAAATGTTTAAATATTTTATGTATATATATATGTGTGTATGTGTTTAGGTATTATATATATCTATATATATATATATATATGTGTGTGTGTGTGTGTCTGTGTGTGTGTGTGGTGTGTGTGTGTGTGTGCGCGTACGTGTGTGTGTAAAAAATTACGATTTCTACATCCGCTGAATATCTATTTCAGTGAGAAAGATCTCGCTTCTTCAGTTGCTAAAGCAGAGAGTTTTTTTTTCACGCTGAATTGGCCATTCAACGTATGTAGAATTCGGATTTGTTATTATATAACATACACACTTGGCTCTGTAAATAGATAATCCTGTTTACATCAAGCACTCCACCTGGATCATTTTAATATTAATAAAATTAATATTAATAGGATCTGGATTTTGGGATATTACC
>JBBBDQ010001362.1:1487500-1852500 GCA_037127315.1 Ascarosepion bandense | reverse complement strand
ACTGCTCTATACATCATGTATCGAGCAGTGTTTTAAATTAATGTTTTGGATGGTGAAAAAAATTTTTTTCTTTGTTCTGTACTCACTCGGATATATATATATATATATATATATATATATATATATATATATATATACAGCTGCCTTTATCATAGTAGAGAGGATTTAAGGCGTCGGTGATTATATCTCAAGACATATTCCTTTTTTTCTTATGATTTCTTGTACTAGCTTAAACACTACATTCCACACCACATTAAATAGAAAGTTCAGAAGGAAACCCCATCAACACTGGAAAGCATGATAACAGCTACTGGACTTGAGAAGTTTATTTTCCTTTTTAAAAACAGCATTTTAAGAAAAAGATTTTATATATTCCAACTGAAAAGAATAATTACTATTTTGTCAAATCAATGAATGACACTTGTCTTCATATGTGGAAATGGTTATTATTACCATTACCATATACATTGTTCAAGAGCCACTCATAGTAGAGTTTTACTGAGGGAGATTGTTGTGTGGGAAGTAAGTGTAAGAAGCAAGAAACGCGGTATATGAGGATATGTAGGAAAGATAGCCGTTAACCTCTAGACTTAAGCCGGTTGCAATTATCTTCTTTTATATGCCGTGTCCATTCGAGTCGTAAGCGATTAAGGTGCTCAACATTTTCCTGTCCTTTGAAAATTTTAATAAATTTGATCTTCCTGTTATTTCTCGAACTCTGCTGCACCATCCATCTAATAAATTATCTGCTTTCCTCTGTCTCTTTTCCTCCATCCGCTTTGTGGGTATCATAATCTTCAGTTCCCCTTCCTCATTACGTGTCCTAACGTCGTCGGAATCACATAATCATGGGAGTTCGATCTACAAGTGAGAAGAAGCTGTTCAAGTATAACTTTTACATAGCGGAGTACCAGTGGAATTGGGTCCACCTCAGTGTACGCGGCGTTGTGGTTTTGATTCTATGAGGTTTTGGATTAGTGGAAATAAGCAATCAGAAGCTGATTAAAGTTATTTTTTTAATCATATCACCCCAAGGCGGTAACGCCACTGATGTGCAGGGGGCTAGATAAGAGTGAGAAGATTAGAAAAGAGAAAACCGGAAACCGCATCCTAAACAGGAAACAAGGGATGAGCCTCTGCACCTGTCCAATAGATGTGGGTGGAGTGTGGACCGGGCGATAGTTTAGTCTATCTACTCCAATTAAAGTATAGTCTATCTGCTCCAATGAGTTTAGTCTATCTACTCCAATTAATTATCAAGAGACAGGAAATTTTCGCTAGAAACAGAGTACTGGATTGCTATGTGATGTTAGTTCTTCAATATAGCAATGAATGCGGGAAAATAACATCAAAGATGAAGGAAAGAAAGCAACTGAAATGTGGTTCTACAGAAGGATGCTTCGGATATCATGGTTTGAAAAGGATGGAAACGAAAAAGAAATTAATACTGAGCATCAGGAAGAGACAGCTAAAGTTCCTGGGACATGATCGTCGACATATTTAAAGGACAAAGCACATAGAAGAAGAACTCACCTGAAGATTCTTCATGCTAATATCAAAAATATTGTTAGAGGCTGTGTAACGTTTCGTCTGTCAAATTTCATGTATTATTGCGATCATCATGAAACCTTTCTTTGTTTCTTTCTCCACAGTTTGAAAACCATATTTCTTTCTGTCGTTAGGTTGGCAACAAGCGCTGTAAAGTCAAGTCTACTGTGTTATTTAACCTATAGGTGGAGGACAGAAGATAATTTTAAGTTTTCCTTCCCCCATAAAAATTACATTTGTGCGAAAGTGAACCCGGCAGATAAGGTTAAAATTTGAGTTATTGATTCTTTTTCTACTCCGATAAGTCTTATGCCCAGTTTTTCTTAGCCTTTTTTTAATTCCTGTCGTACTTGTATAATAACTGAAACAAAAAGAAAGCATCTTAATTTGTAATAAAGAAAAAATTGTTATGAAATTTAAAATATATATATATATATATATATTTATAAATATATATATTCATAAAATATACATATTGTTCTACATCGATGTCATGAATCAAATTTTCATGCGTCATGCAATCGTCAGGTACATATTTCAAACTGACAGTTTAACAAGTTTGAATGTAACTTCACTCGATATTCATGGAAGTTAAATCTTAAAGATTTAGGTTTCTGCTTTTTTATTACAAGAGTAGAAATTTAAATATACTAAGGCTACAAGTAGAAAAAAGTTAATTAAAATTTTAATACATATTTGAAAAATCAAAATGATTAAAAATATTAAACTGCAGAAGGATGAAATCTAATGGTTGAAATTCATTATAAATAATAATATTTGCGATGAATAACAATATTTGCAGTATATATATATATATATATATATATATATATATATATATACTTTCCAATGTCCCTCTTTCCCTTACTTCATCCTATGAGTATCATCTTCAAAGCTTCTCAAATCTACTAACTTTTAGAAAATGGTACATATGTATACGCACACAGACACAAAAATACAAACTCACACACACACACGCATATATATATATATTATAAATTATTTTCTAACCATGTAAGAACTACACACTACTATAAAATTGTACGTTTTGTTTCGACATTAAAAGAAAAATGCTTCATCAGGTAGTTAATAATGCTCTATTTTTATAATGAGCACTGATTTAAATTATTGTTTTGAATGTTGCAATTACTTTCTTCGTTCCTTATTCAATTTAATATATATATATATATATATATATATATATATATGGTGTTTTAAAAATAGATGGCATAACTTCATGACTGTTTTCTTTAAATCTAAATAAAAATTACCGCCCAATCAGCCTTCTTTCGATCTTTGGCAAAGTGTTCGAGGCCATTATCAGCATCTCACAGAACACAGGCTCCTCTCGGACAAGCAGTATGGTTTCCGCTTCTTCAGGTCTACAGCCGATATGCTAACGACCATCACCGAGTATATATACCAGGCACTCTACAGGAATGGCGAAGCTCGAACCGTCGCCTTGGATATCTCTAAAGTGTTCGACAGAGTTTGGCATGCTGGCCTTCTATGCAAATTACGGAGCTATGGTATAGCTGGAAAATTGTTTGAACTAATCCAGTCATTCCTATCTAACCGCACATTGAAAGTGGTGTTAAACGGACATGCCTCCCAGATCTAGCATACGAACGCGGGTGTCCCTTAAGGCTCTATCCTAGGTCCTACGCTCTTTCTGATCTACATTAATGATCTCCCCGATACCATAATATCCCAAGTAAGTATGTACGCCGATGACACCACAGTTTACTCTCGCCTCAATCAAAAATCTGGTGTGGGCGACAAAGCTAATCTTGCAGACGAGCTTGGAAAGGACCTCCAATCCGTAGTGGTCTGGGGTAAGAAATGGCTCGTAAATTTTAATGCTTCTAAAACGGAGCTACTATCAATTGACCATCATAGACAACAGCACCTACCTCCCATTAGCATAGACCAGGCTTGCCTCCCAGAGAGTAAAACACTACGCCTCCTTGGTCTCACACTTTCAGAGGACCTCAAGTGGAATGACTATCGAATCCATTGCTAAATCCGCTGCTATGAAAGTCTGTTCTCTGTGCAGGGCCCGGAGGTTTTTTCCGTCTAAATCTATCCTGCACATTTATAAATCTACCATCTGCCCGTGCATTGAATACTGTTGCCATATCTGGTCGGGTGCCCCTGCTATTCTCCTTGGGCTTCTCGACAAGGTACAGCGGAGAGTCTGTAATGTGATCGATACTGACTTGGCAGACCGCCTGCTGTCTCTCTCTCACCGGCGCGACGTGGCTTCCCTGTGTCTCTTCTATAAATAGTCCTATGGCTTCTGCTCCGATGAACTTAGATCACTGGTGCCCCCAGGTTCAAATTTGCACTAGATACTAGATTAGCAACTAGATCCCACCCTTTTACTGGGAAACCGATAAAATGCAACCGCAACTTCTACTCCAACAGTTTCTTTTCTGGTACTTCCCGATTGTGGAATTCCCTTCCACATGACTGCTTCCCCGAAAACTACAATCTCCAGGAGTTTAAATGTAAGGTCAATAGACACCTCCTAACACACTAACTCGCTTCCATTCTTTCAAACACTCTTCTCATCCTCCCAACTATCTATCACCCACCTTCTGACATTTCCTATATCTAACCACTCTTTCTATTTACCTTCCCCTATGTAGCCCCAAGCGCAATAGTGGTAGTGGAATGCCTTGCTTGGGGTGAAACGATTAAAAAAAAAAAGTAGTATATGATATTGATACAACTGTTGTACTCGTATTACTCTCCAGACACTCGAATGGGAAATAGCCACTTTTCTAATCAACTGTCGTGTGCTGATTCCAGGAGTATCATGCACAATATACAGTATCTGCTCTTCTTCCTCAGGCATCGTAGACCTTGGACGTCCTCTGCCTCTAGCATGAGGTTCGAAGCTCCCATTTTCACAAAGGTGGCGATTGATATTCGAAAATGTTTTTCTATCGGAACATTGTCGGCGAGGGAACATTTCCTTGTAGAGACGACGACCTTGTAGAGTGTTACTGTCCGCCAGACCATACATGTCCAATCAATATGCATCACTAGCAGTCGTCCAACAACACTTCCCACGCGACAAACTAGGGGAAAGTCCTCTCAGGTTAGCGGAAAAAAATGATCTGTCTTGTTGTCTGATCAGCTGCTTATCGAGTTAGGTGCTACCAGTGAGAGATAAAGACATTTTTGTTAGCAAATGTTTGGAAACACTATAACTCGGAAACCAAGTATTTCTGGTCATATGATCATAGGGAATTTTTTAAATTATTTAGACATAGAATGCAGTCTTGAAGTTATGCCCTTTATTTTTTCAATAATCTCTCTCTCTCTCTCTCTATATATATATATATATATATATATATAAAGTAAAATAAATTTTCAAAATTCAAAAATGGAAATAAACAAATAAAAAATAAGAATAAAAAGAGAGAGAGAAAAAGCGGGGAGTATATATTTATTCTTATTTTTTATTTCCATTTTGAAAGACGGACGTGGCTGAGGAGACATAAATTCTTTCTTAGGGATTTTATGTCGAAATGTTCATTCAAGATTTTTGAATTTTGAAAATTTATTTTACTTTATATTAGCTCTGTAATTTTAATTACATTGAGCTCTCCTCCTGTATCATTTTTTAATATTAAAATTTTTAATGTTAATTAGGATCAAGTTCTTGGGATTTACCATCCTACTTTTCCGTTTTGAATTTCAGTATTTTAATAATATATATATATATATATATATATATATATATTATTATTATTATTATTATTATTATTATTATTATTAAAATACTGAAATATATATATATATATAAGGCAGATTTGGAAGAAAGCTCTGAGGTGTGAGAACATCATTGTGCTGCATTCACAAAACTTCATAGTCGTCATGCCTCTTCCCAGTGAAGTATCAAACTTATCCACATTAATCCTATTAAAGTTCTATCTCTATCTGGATATAGACAAAAATCCTGCTTGCCAAAATTACCTCTTATCAGTAAACCACTGAAAAACAACAATCTTGACATTAAGCATCACAACAATTCAGCAAAATATATATATATATATATATATATATATATATATATATATATATATATATATATGCTGTTAAATTGTAACGTATTTAATACCAAAATTGATACTTTTTCAGTAGTTTACAAGTGAAAAGTCTTTTTAGTCAAGCGATTTTTTGTTATAAAATGCTCGATATCAAGGTAAGGATAGAGTGTTAATGATAGAATTAATGTGGTGAAACCTTTTCCTAAAAATGACTCTGACCATTTACCTATGTCCTAACGAAATCTCAAGAAGAGTGGTAGACTTTGTAAACAGTAGCTACTCCGGCATTTACGCACCGCTCATTCGATGATGAATTGGAGCAATGTAGCTATTAGGCGTGTTTATACGCGTTGAAAGGCCTGCCTTCTTCTACTGGACGCTCGTAGCCTAGGGGTAGAATCGCCGACTGACGCCAATTTGGCCGGGTTTCGATCCTGGGTTAACAAGCGACCGGAGTCTAAGCCGTACTGATGAGCTGTGGTGCAGCGAGACGGATCTGTCTGCAGATGACTATAGTATATATATATATATATATATATATATATGTGTGTGTGTGTGTGTGTGTGTGTGTGTGTGTGTGTGTGTGTGTGTGTCGGTGACGCGCTAAAATTTCGCTTAGGAAATTCCATGTGCCTTTGGCTTAGGGGTTAGCGACTCTGATTGACACCAAATCGCTCGAGTTTCGATCCCGGCTGGAGTGGAGGCAAGTGGATGTCTGTCAATGCTAATGAACTGTGATACAGCGAAACATGCTTGTATGTAGATTATATATATATATATATATATATATATATATATATATAAGTGGTTTATACTTATAGAAGTACTTTCCACAGTTAGATATTTAATTTTAAAAGGTGCTCAGTAAAAAAGTAGAGCAGAGATATATAGTTATTATTATTATGAAAGCATACTGCAACAAGAATTGCGGTGTTTAATGCACCATCATCAGGCACTGAATGTTTTAATACACCCTCATTAGGCAGTAAAATTTTTTCACTACCTATTCCTGGTTCATTGAACATCAAAACCTTATAGAGATTAAGTTGCTGTATGCTATTATAAAAATAATAATAACCATATATATATATATATATATATATATATATATATATATCCTTCAGAAATACAAAAAAAAATCAGCAATAATATTGGCCCTGATCTGGTAGATCGGCTTCAGTCATTTTACCCCCACTATAGCACCCTTCTCTACATCAATTCTATAAATATATTCATGATAATTGTTCTGATGAGCATTCTTCTCTGGTACTTATAATTGATGAATTTAAACACAGTACTTTTTTTACCGTTGATATTTCTAGATGTAACCGTAACTTCTAAGCTATTTTTTCTCTCATCACTATCTTGTCGAACTCTCTTCCGGCACCCTGATTTCCAGACAATTTTATTCTTTAAGAATTTAAACGCAATTTAAATCTCTGTCTACTTTTTGATTATTCTTCCACTGTTCTCGCTCCTTGGTAATGTTTCTGTTTCTCACTCTTCCAAACCCACTAATCGATTGCGTCTCAGTGGCTCTACTGTAGGGCAATAAAACTAAAATTAATTGTTCTCGAAACCATCATCATTTTTTTCTTTGTGCCTGGGCCAAGTAGCATTTGCTTTCATATGCCAGGCACTCTGATGAATAGGGAGACCATGTCACTCCACAACTTCTGGAAAATTGTTGCTCTAGTTCATCCTTTCCCTTTCCCCGTTTTCTAGTTTAATTTGTCTTTTTGTTTTACACTCCGTTCACGTAAATAAGGTTACACCCATTTTCCGTAGCTAGCTTCTCTAGTCTCATCCATGATCTGTTTATCTAAAGTTTCTTTCATTATCATGTAACCTAGTAATTTCAGCTGTCTTATTATTCACAGCAATCTCCTGGTTTGTTGCTGTTTCCTAAAAATATCCTGGTAATTAATACACTCTGTCCAAGTTATTCTCAGCATTTATCGGGAGAATACCGAATCTTCTATTTCAAGTTTCTGTTTACTTGGCAATAATGATGTCTGCCTTTTACATTCATATAAATATAAATTTAAATAATGCATATAAGTTCAGTGTTCATATCTTAGATTCTGAAAGCATTTTGCTCAGTTTCCGAAAGGTATCATTCGCTATTCTTAAAAGTATTCGGATATCTTTATCTCATTTACAGTTGAAGCGTGCTCATTACTGGAACAAAACAATAACAGACTTGGGAAACCTATTTTATTAAAAATTATTTTTATGGGAAAAGTTACGTAGATTTCAATGGATAGCAGCAATGGCTGCGCTGTCAGAGAATGACAAATACGACCCTAGAAGGGAACGCTAAATATTATCATTAACAAGATAGTGTAATATCAATACTTGCTTGATTTCAACATCCGCAATATGTTGCCCATCAGTACATCTGTGACAATTACATAACAAATCAAGTCTTAATTGAACATATACATTAATGTTACGTTTTATCAGGAATGGATGACGCTAGTCTTCTAGAGAGCAACGCATTGCACCTCCTTGGCATCGCTCTCTCAAATGAACTCAAATGAAATTACTACATCGAATCCATAGCTGCATCTACTGCAAGAAATTTAGGTAACTGTGTCGGGTCAGGAAGTTTTTCTCACCAGAATCCATTTTGCACATTTTTGAAAATAATTTCATCCCAAGCAAGTCAGTTGGACGTTCAGACAACTGCAGTTCCACTTATGAGTAGGAGATTGGATTCTATGACACCGAACCACCGAACGTAAATTCTTACTTCGAGAAAATTGGAACAGCCATAGCGTTTCATCGCTTCAGAAGTTCACGTTGTTTCACAACAAAGAAATCTATTAAAGTTTCTCTCTAAGATCAAAAAACAAGTGATGGAATATATAATTTTGTATTATGCTATAATACTCCATGACGTGAGGGGTCATACATCTTCAAAATTCCTTTTACTTAATATCTGCGAAATGCATTGATTTCTTTAGAAAGATTGTGGTGTACTTTTCTTTGTAGCGTTCTCTTAGTTTGTTTTATGTTTAACTAGCAGTATAACCCGGCGTTGCTCGGGTGTAATGAC
Organism: Ascarosepion bandense; assembly: GCA_037127315.1. Classification (NCBI taxonomy): domain Eukaryota; kingdom Metazoa; phylum Mollusca; class Cephalopoda; order Sepiida; family Sepiidae; genus Ascarosepion; species Ascarosepion bandense. The sequence goes on along the minus strand of JBBBDQ010001362.1, from coordinate 1,843,830 downwards.
AGTTTTAAAACTAATCCATGTTCCTGGAGCGAAGACTCAGCCTAAAGTATATTTGTGTGAAGTTTTATGAGAATCGAATAAAAATTATGGATTTGTCAAAGGACATACAGACAGATAAACAGACACACACACAAACATCTTGCCTTATATATATATATATATATATTATCGATTTTCTACACTATTGTAAGAACTGCAACCTTGAAACTTCTCAATATCGTTTCGTATGACTTTGTCTATGAGTGTATCAAATTTGATTAAAATCGGACCACTCCTTCTATGGCACGATTTTTTTTATTATCAATTTTCGATATTTATTGGAAGTACCTCGACACAAAACCTAGCTAAGAGCACTCGCAGACATTTATAGTACAACTGCATAAATTTTCCAGAAAATCGGTTCAGCTGTTTTGGAGTCTATACGTAACGGACACACACACACAGAGACACACACAGAGACAAAGTTCTATTTATAAATAAGTTTAGATGTCTACTGAAGCCAATCTAAATTGCTATTTAACCAACAGGGGTTGCTGGGAGTATTTTAATTCATGCCTTTTCTGATGTCAAAAGTGGGAAGATGAATGTAACACAACAAAAGTCAAAATTAACTCTGTTCAACTGTTCCATTTCATGCGATGATAACCATCATTTTAACTGCACATCCTCGAGAGGAATAAATATCAGCAAATGAAAGTACATCGACTGTAAATAGGTTTAGGAAAAATTCCAAATGTTAATAAACACTGACCAAATTCAAGTTCGTAAAACATAGTTTATGTTAATAATCGTTAAAAAATGGCAATTACATTTTCGATGGATTTTCGTGGAGAATTCTCTTACTGTAGAAACAAAAATAATATCAGCTTTTGATCCCTCAATCTGTAACCTTGTGAATTTCTATCAAATCATGAACGATAGCTATATCGAGTTTCAAGGGATACTTTCTCTCAGGTAGCATTTATTAATGGAACTGGATAGTCTGCGATAAGGAATATTCCCTGAAACCTGACCTACGCTGTGTCATGCTAAAATGGCTCAGGTCTACGTTTCGCCTTTGTGGAAAGGCGTATAAATACTTGCTTCTATCAAAGTACAAGCGGTAAATCCAAAATTACGAATTAATTTTCATAGATGAAACGTCTAAACAATTGTTAGTGATTGAGGCATGTAACCAATGAACTGATTTACCAACATGTAACATCATGTAGGTAATATCAGACAGATTTTAGTCAACAGTACAATAATCCTCACTCATACACACAGTAAAAAACCTTCAGATATTGGAGGTCATCTACATTAAATCTAAACAACCCACACTTAATAAAATTACGTTTAAATCTGGTCATAACACATTACATTGCATTTCAATGTATGGTTAGGTTAACATTTCGAGCTCTTGCGCGGTGTGACGTCATAGAACCGCATTACAAATTTACGAACAGCGTTTGCTATTTTTGCTATTTTTGGTAACTGTCATTGTTGCTTAGCAAAGTTTTATGTCAGCACAAGATAAAATCGTCGCTGATGGTAGATGTTTTAATGTTAACGTCCTTGTAACCTCGCTGAAGATGGCACATGTGAGCCGAAAGCTTAAAACCAACTTAATAAAAAAATATCCAAATGTTGGAGAATGTTTGTCTTTATTTTCACTTGAAATTAAAGCCAAAATACGATGTTTAGGACTCATGACTGAAGATAATAGCCATTCATTATCTCTTATGTTTAACAGTATATTTTTAGAATACATATATATATATATATATATATATATATATATTTGATTAAGCCCATCAAGTACTCCACGCTTTGTTTTCTTTTTTCTTTCTTTTCTTCTAGCCGTGCTGTGAGTATCAGGTTCTCCAAGCTCTCCTTCCTCATTATGTATCCCATATTCATCTATCTCTTCCTGAAGTTAAACTTATGTTTTCTTTTCGTTTCCATCTTCTCCCAAACTCCGTCGTTGCTCCCATATTCGGTCAATGAAATCCTCACCATCCATCTGTAGAATCACATTTCTTTTGCTTCCTTAGAGGGGATTGATGTGTCTTCGCTGCCAAATAGGAGAACAGATTTTACGTAAAAGCCAACTACAGGTCGGGGTTCTCTTCACTAATAAATGTGTATTAGAGCTGATGGAAAAACACATCCTGTTTTTGTAAAAATATATTTTAATCGGAGTTATTAAGCTGCCAAATTTATATTGTGCTGGTTTCATAGATATTATTGTGAATAGGGAATCAATGTTGTGAGTTCATTTTCTATCAGACTATTAAAGTTTTCGTTGCCATTTAACATTGACTCTAGTCAACAACTTTGACTTGAATAAACAAATCAACCTATACCTTGAACTATAAAAGAGTACTCTTAGGTGGTTAGAACTGAATGGCGTGTAATTTGATCATCGCAGCAGAACAAAAATGAGAGGTGATAACATTGGTGAAAGACCGCCATCATGAAGCAGGCGAACAATGTAACAAAGAAATGCGAGTTGATTAACTGTTTACTCGTTTACCTCACCAAGACCTACAAATATCAATCAGTCAGTTTAGTGCCACACGTGATACAAGCTTAGGGCGATCATGTCTCGAAAGTGACATGACTGACTGGTGAGGAGATTATCCCGCAGTAGAGTGCCATTGCTTTCTGCGGTAGACTGGTTGCAAGACAAGTCTATAGAACTCAAACTATCCTATTATTTAACGAATAACTGGGGAATAGAGAGTTTTTGTGCGTAAGTGAATGCAAAGAATTCAACTGGAATTCAAACTAGGCACTCCGATCTCGTTCCGAGACGATATCACTTCACCACAACGCGAATCCACAAATATCACTTTACCTGAAAACCCACACCTGAGTATGCAAACTTCTTTGTAGATAGAGGTTTTACAATTTCAATATGTTTTCATGTTTTCCAAACCAAAATACAAAGGGGCAATGATACCCGCAAATATATATATATATATATACTAGCATCATAGCCCTGCGTTGCCCGTGTAACTAAGAACATTTTAAAAAACTTTTTAAATAATTTTTTTTTGTTTCGAAAATACGGGAAAAAATATTCACATTTTTTCGTTGACCAAATGAATTTTTAAAACGTCGGAATAAAAATTAGATATAAAGGTTTATTCTATTTATTTACTTTTTTAATAAAAAATATATATTTGTCGCGTTTGACACGTGTGATTTGATTTCTGTGACGTAATTAACAGCAACCATCTTAGATCTTAAATATTTTACGGAGCAAATGTCAACAATCGGCCCCATTGGCCAAAAAGTGCAAAAGGGAAAATTACTGAACTTAAAACTCGAAAAGTATGTGTCGACCTGGCGTCGCTGTAGATATGTGTCCCTAGAAAGTTTGAATAGCGTAGCTTCAAAAAAAGGTGGCGTGCTTAGGGAACAGTCACACACAGACTCACAGATTGCCTTATATATATATATATATATATATATATAGTCATCCGAAGACAGATCTGTTTCGCCGTATCACAGCTCATCAGTACGGTTAGACTCCGATTGCTTTTTTTACCCAGGAATGAAACCCGACCGAAATGGCGTCAGTCAGCGATTCTACCCCTGGGCTATGGGCGTTCGGTGGAAGTAGGCAGACTTTTTAGCGCATATGATTATACGCGCCCAATAGCTAGAGCGCTCTAATTCATTTCACTGAATGAGCGATGCGTACATGCCAGAGTAGCTACTGTTTATCAAAGTCTACTATTTTTTCAGAGTGCTCAATCAGGGAGTGAGAGCGTAATTTCATTTTTAAACGAGTTATTACGCGACTTTTGTTTCTAACATCTGGTGTTTTCAGGCAATTTGTAAGAACGCTTACATTAAGTCACATTTAAAAAGAAAACAAAACAAAAAAACATCTTTATTACCATGTCAAGGACGTTTCAGTTTTCTCCATTAGTGATTCTGCTGAGGAAGGCCTCGAGCTTCTGGAAGGTATCGGACTGTAATGTTTGTTTCATCTAACGTTTTTACTGGATTCGTTCTCGGGTCCCACTTTTTCTGCAGCGAGGCGGGCTCTCCTTGAATTCAAGGCAAGTCTCAGTTTGTCACTTCTTGATGTTATCAATCTGGGAAGTGGGTCGAAGCATGCGGCACGTCTGATCACGTGTTGCCGCAAGCCTTATTAATGAAATTGTCTAAACAGATATATTCAGAAACCATCCATGCCTTTGCTAGCAAAATGTTACTGAGGGTCTGAGTGCATTGATCTTGTTTAAACTGTTGATCATGTCAGATTTTGTGCTCTCTTCCAGAAACTATGACTAAAGTTCTCTCAGTCTAGTCGCGCTCGGACTAACCGGCCATTTACCTGGTGTCCCCAAAATTTTACAACATTTTGTAGACTAATAACATAGCAAATTCTCGCTGAAATGATCTGAAATTTTAGCAAAATTTATAAAAACCAGGTTTAATCGAACAAAGTCAAACAAGTGTACGGTTTGTATTTTCGAGAGAATTCAGGAAAATGCACTAACTGGAAAGCATATTTGGAAATGACACAAAGCCGCTGAGAAATGTTACACAAGACATGCTAAGGCATTTTGGGCAGGAGCAGAACTATGAACTTGGTGTATGTCCTATCACAGGTGGTGCGCATACTAAATATTTGTGAAGCTTTATGAAACCGGTATATATATATATATATATATATATATATATATATATATATATATATATATATGTATGTATGTATGTATGTATAGATGTCAGCCCGTAAACGGCGAGGATAATCCAACAAGATTACATTAATATAAAATATTAATTGGTAAATCCATACAGAGTGCTCGATGGGTGTTAACCAGAGCGATATGAAGTTTATAAAGGAAAACTCAACATGTCATATCAGTTGAGTTAGTTCAGCCGGGAGTTTCAGTTAGTTCAGCTGGGCGTGTGCTTGAAGTAGAAACTCAGTTCGTTTGAGTCGGTCGGTTCGGCATTTGATCTCCGTTAATTAGAGTTAGAGCTAAGTGTCACATCGCCTGCCCCAACTCCAAGACTAACTCTGAACAAAATAAAGCATCGATTTAACTCAACCAAGTTGTGGAAGTTCGTTCCTTATAGTTTAATCTTGTACACCCAGCTTGAGACTTTTTCAACAAACCACCGGCAACATCACAGCGTGGAAAAGGCCGCCGGAGAAATTGTTCGGACCCTTCCACTGGGGTGTTACAGTGCCACGACTCCATAAACACATAAGCCTGATGGCCAAAGTTAACCACCTTGCTTGGTTTAAAGGACCATTTTTCCAAGAGGCATATCTATAGTCAAACTTACCTCTGTGTGGATATTTATATAATTATAAAAGTTGAAATTTTCATTTAAATAAGACTTAATTATTAAAAAAATATAAGAGATATTCGTGATAATTAAAAGCGTAAAAGAGTAAGCAAACTAAAAACAATCGTTTAGGGGGAGGTAATTTCAACAGGTGAATACCATAAAAAATAACAATAAATAAAACGGTATACGTAAATTGTTATTTGTATGTTAGACTAAATATCATAGTGTTTTTATTCCATTTTAATTTTAATGTTTTCATTTAATTTCTAAAAACAATGAATACTAAACTTAAAAATGTCTATTATTAAGCTAATTTAATTTTTTTCTGCTTTCTTAAAACTCAGGTTGTATTTAAGCGACACATGTTTCCGGTGACACCTGTATCGCGATAAAAATTCCAATTTATTTCGTCTTTAAGGTTAAATGCTCAAATAAATACAAAGTTTTGAAGAAAAATATTTCTTGTGGTAACTCTTGGCGTTATTTTGCAGCTTTCTTTAAGTGCGATTTTTTTACAGTTCCAAAATCGATCTCTCTCTCTCTATATATATATATATATATATATATATATATATATATATATATATATATATATATATATATATATATATATATATATATATATATATATATATATATATATAAAACTTGGCTTGGTGTAATGGTTAGCAAGCTCATCTCGCTAGAATCATTATAATTGAGTAGTGAGTTCGATCCTCACTGGCTACCCCCTACTCTCGGTCCTGTGTCATGTCTAAGCTACGCTTAGAAAATCAACTTACTTCAGGTTTAATAGTTGGGTACCGGAGTAAAAGCCCTGCCCCATAAAAAAACAGTTTGTTTCGGAAACAGCAAAAACGCTGCTCTACATACCACTGAGTGTAACGGAAAATTTGATTATTTTTCATTAAATATATATATATATATATATATATATATATATATATATATATGTGCGTGTGTGTGTGTGCTTGACAGCCAGCAAACTCAGAGTAAAAAGGCGACATTAGCCTCTTATTTTTCATTGACTGAAATATTCAGGATTTTGAGAAAGTTTTTCTTTCGATTGTGATCGTTTTATTTATTTATTTTTAATCTTCTGAAATACTTGGTGGTTTTTACTTGTTTGTGACGCCTCATGTACTGTCTCTATTTTGGACACTGATTCAGTCGGCCGTATTATTTTCTTCCCATGTTGTCAGATGCGCTTGTTTCTATATGGGTCGACCTTTCTAGATCATTTCCACGTTTTTCCTTTTCATGGCTTCTCTGAATTCTCTAGAGTCTTTATTTTCTTTTCACATTTCTATTCCTTCTTCAAATAGTCTGGTGAGTTTCCCGGGCGCATCTTGTTCTAAATGGTATGAAATATAACAAACTTTTTTGTAGGAAGCAGCGACTCAGAATGATAGAGAATGAGAAGATTTTGGAAGATTTGGAAATCCAAACATAACGAGAAAACTTGTGATAAACCTCCCCTTCTGTTCAAATAATACTGGAAGATTCTAAACCGGAAGGCGTGGTGAATAATAATGTAAGCTCATGTGATTTTCTTTTCCCTGAAAATAGGCAACATACATAAAAAACTGACTTTGAGAATGTGTTGTTTTCTGTAGTTTTCCACTTCGTAAAATATTATCACTATCAGCAACAACTATGATTAATATTATTAGGATCCACATTAGTTGTCGGGATAAAGATAAGAACCTGTGTTTATCTAATCCAGAAGTGAACCTCACATTATATTGTCACGTTTGGTAGCCATTGACAAGTATATTTTCAAACTTTAAATATAATTTACAAAGAAAATTGCTGATGACCTTCGTTCACTGATCTACAGGGGCTGGCACTACAATCCGGACTAACTTTAACTTGGCATAACATGAAAACCATATTAATATATCATTTTTTTCTTGTTTCAGATTTGTGTGACAACAATTTGTTGAATTAAGAACAAATAAGGCAAAATGTCCAGTGAACTCGAGCGCCGTACTGCAATAATTGTGGTCCTACGTTGAGGCCGAATGCCAAAAGAGATTGTTGAGTCTTTTCATTTCCCCAAATCGACAGTGTATGACATTGCCAAGACCTTCAAAGAGTCTGGTGAAGCTGAGTGTGTGTCCCTGACTTCTCAGAGAAAAACACTGGACCTCCGATGAAGAGGATGTCAAGCCTCCCCACTTCTTTGGCAAAGGTCAGTCAGTGACAAAGGAGGTCTGCCTGGATGTCATGAAGAATGTTCTGAAGCCATGGATTGTTCAGGTAGTTGCAGGGAAGTGATGGCTTTTCCAACAAGACGTTCAATTTGGTCCAGGCTTGGTGTGACGAGAATCTTGATATGTTCCAGTCAAAATAGTTTTGACCCCCTAGTAACAAAATCCGGAATCCTTGCGATTATTTGAGAGAGAGTCCAACAAACGTGCACACAATACTGTTAACTCTCTGAGGACTGCCATCATCAAAGATGTGGCTAAATTGTCCAAGGAGCAGGTGATTAACCCCTGTAGGAAGTTTCAGCCTCGTGTGCAGGCTGAGATTGAAGCTGGAGGGGGCTGGATTGAATAATATAGTAGAGTAGAGATCAGACATCAATGTTATAAAGCAATTTGTCATGGAAATACTTTTCATTCTGAATAAACGCATTTTTCTTTTAGTATATGTTTTTCCGGATTGTAGGGCACACCCCTCTATGTGCTGATGTACAGTATCACAATCAGTTTTTTAAGCTACACAGAAGCGCCAAAGGATTATAGGTTATGCTCGGAATATAATAGACATCTCTTTTCACTTCTTAGAGAAAAAGTCTCGTTTCGACTGGGCATAAAACACAGCGACAGACAGCAGGCTTCCCGGGCACCACTTGTTTGAACTCTTTCCTTCAGGGTGACATTATAGTTTTGCTAGTTTTATGAGTTATGAAAGAAAGACTCGAAGCAGCCGAAATGTTATTCTATAAAAGGATGCTTGTTAACATTGGCCGAACCTGTGCGCAACGAAGAGGATCTTGTAAGTATGGAAACGAAAAGGAAATTTATACTTACCACCAAGAAATTCTGGGACACGTAATTGTTGTGGACTCGGTTAAAGATCCAGCAAAATTAACATAAAATCAATCGAAATAAGAAATAATGAATATATATTAAACACGGCAAAATATAACACTTTGAACTCTATAACACGGGTTAGTGAGTAATACTATGATTCGACCCTCGAAATAGGACTCGTAATGGTCATTACGGTATTAGTGTTCATAGACGACTCTCGGCTGAGTTCAGGGCATTCTCCTCAAGCTACTTTCTCAGACTACTCACTTAGGCTATCTACTGACTACTCAGGATATCTACTGGCTACTTCCGCTACCTACTCTCAGCTCTTGTGAGGGGAGGTATATGTAATGGTTGGAAGATCCCATTCCGTTGTGGATGATAACGCCATGACAGTAATGAAGAAGGAGGGCTTGGTAAATCTGATACCCACAGGTCAAATAAAAGGAAATAGTGACAGTGGAAAGAAACGGGTGATATACTTGATGAGCTTTAGCAACTCGATGGCACAATTGGTTTTAAAATTAATATCAAGAGAAAATGCGTTAAGACCTACAAATAGATTTGAGGATGTAGAGGGCTATGTTAGTCTACGTCTGGAATGAACACGGCGCATAAAATAAAGAATAATTTGAAGCACCAAGCTCTGGAAGAGCATATTTAATTTTGGGCCCTGCCTGAAGCGAACGCTGTCACATATTGATAATTATAACGATTTTTAAACGCATTTCTACATTCGAGGTAGGCTTATGGCCAGATCATGTTGAATACACCGGTTCTCGCTGGATCACCGAAGTTAAGCAACGTTGAGTTTGGTCAGTACTTAGATGCGTGACCGCTTGGGATTACCAGGTGCTGTAAGCGTATAGTGACGGATGTGCGTTGTGGTGCAGTGGATATCAGCTCGGAAAGAGAAATCGGTGAGCCGAGTTTGAATTCCAGTTGAATACCGTGCATTCACTTAAGCACTGGTACCCTTGGGAAATATATTAATCCATCCCTTCCCTACAGTTAACAAGTGTATTACTTGGGGACCCTAACCTTAAAAACAAATCCCAATGAATCTTGATACTCGAAAAGAAAAAAGTATTACTAGACACAAAAACTTATATAGACAACAATAAATTGTTGAAAACGAAAAAGGTATTACCAACAATAAATAAATAAAAAAAATTTTGTCGGCAATAAATGACCCGCCGAGGTAAATATGCCATAAAAAAAATGACATTCGAGGTGATGAAAGAGCATTCTCTTACTTGATCTTGACTATAACTGGAAGTTTAGTTGTTGCAACCAGTTAAGTTCCAAACGTGATACATGCTTGGGTGATCATGTCTCGAAAGATACATGACAGACCAGGCAGAACATTTTCCTGCAATAGGTTGCTATTACTTTCTTCGGTAGACTGGCTGAAATCCGGAGCAGCATAACCCAATCTGTCCTGCTATTTAACCCATAACTACAGGAAAATGAGACGAATCTTTCCTAATAGTATTTGTACGTAAGTGAATGCAACGAATTCAACTGGAATTCGAACTCTGCTGAATTCGTTGCAACCAGTACCATTCAAAATCTTATTGTGAAGAATTTTAATTAATTTTTTTATTTACCCCTGTACAGATTTAACTTTGTAGCAATTTATAATTTTACTGACAATGATAGTAAAAAAACATTGCTCCACTGCATCCCTGTTGTCTTTCAGGATCTCTTGGTCGAGTCAATCTCGAGTAGATACTACTAATGTAGTTCATCAGACAACATAAATATAGTATATTAGGAGATTAATTATTCCCTACACTACAAAACTTCTGCTACTGACGCAACATCGAGAGCCTCTCTCTAATCTATTGTTTCCCTCTTTGGAAAATATTTTGAAGAACCTCATTCACTAGTTCACATTACTTCAGATATTTACAAATAAGACCAGACAAAACATCTTTTCTTTTGTATTTAGTTGATAAGAAGAAAGTTTTATTCGGGTAGCATCTTCCTAAGGCACGCTACTTTCTGGAAGACTTCAAATAGAACACTTTTCCAAACACTTTGATGTTATCCTCTCGAAGTATAAAGTCAGTCGTAATCTATCGTACAACATAAACTTTAATCCTCTCGTCCTCTTATGTCCACACAATATTTAGTAATGACCTACTTTGAGATCTATGCATGCCCTAATCTTGTCGATTCTCTTGTACACATGCAAGTCACGACTTCTAATAGCAGGACTTCAATGTCGGAGCCAGGCTGCAGAAATGAGATACTTAAGAGGGTTTCGTCGTTCTTTTTTTTCTACACCGACGGTTTCATAAATGAAGAGGTGAGTAGAAAAGTGAATCATCAGATAAATGGCTCTAAAGACATATTGAACCAGCATAACAAAGAGGAAATTGAAGTGTTATCGACTCGCAAGCACATCGCGAGTTCCCTACAAGATTATCCTTCAGTGAATTCTACCTGGAGGAAGGAGATGACAACGTCAATTAAAGAGATTGCTGGGAAACGCTGTCAAATATTAGACCGGCAAAAGATTTATTCAAAACTAAGAGAACGCCAAACAACCGATCAAGTGCAGGCTTCTTATTGAGCAAGTCAGTGTGCAATGGAAAAATAGTGCAGGTCCATTTTAGAACCATTGTATTGCAATCAGTTTAAAAGATTTGTTTGTTTTTTTCTGACACGAAAAACAAAGACAAAAATATCAATATTGAGATTAAAGTTTAGAGTTTAGGCTAAAAATCTAAGCGTTTTTTTTTTGTTTTTTGTTTTTTAATCATTTCAACCCGAGCAACGCGGAAATGCCACTGATGTGCAGGGGGGTTACATAAATGTAAAAAGATTAATTAGAAAAGGGTGAAGAGTACAGACTAGTTAGAAAGGAACAATAGAAAGCAGGTGCGATGACAGATACATAGGTGGAGAGAAAGGGAAGGTTATACAGGGGTGGGGAGAGAGCTAGAGTTTTACTTTCATTCCGGAGATCAGTGAAAGCCTTATAAAACATCCTTATAAAATTTACAATTTTTTGAAGCTTTACAAATTGTACATAACGAAAAGCCTGGCGCAAGCATATTACTACTCAAAAATTTTGCCACCAAATAGAACCTTCATTTATTTAATAGGGAAATTATTTAATAGGGAAATTATTTAATAGGGAAATTATACTGAACAGTTTACCAATAATAATGATGCAATAGTATGTGCAGTGCCGTAATTTTAGTGTGGATTTCAATAAACTGCGCAAATTTCCAACATTTTGTCTTATAGAATATGATCAGCAGATATACGAGATATACACTTTTATCAAAAGTTTGTTTATATTAACAACGAGAGGTCCGGTTCATAAAAAATGACGGCAAAATACATATATCGATATGTAGTCTAAACTGACGGCAACATATATATTGATGCCCCTACTGCTGAAAACCTTACTGAAGGATATAAAAGTAATATGTATATATATATATATGTGTGTGTGTGTGTGTGTGTGTGTGTGTGTGTGTGTGTGTGTGTGTGTGAGTATTAATACACACACCCTGAGGGTGATAGGAGGAATATATATATATATATATATATATATATAAGGCCACCCCAGTGTTTTAAACAAATGACGTATTTAATACTATTTTTAGTATTTATTGCCAAGTGAATAACTCTAAATGAAGTTAGAATGGTTCTTTTGTTAAGACTGCACAATAGCATGCGCATCAAATGAATTTATAAATACTTAATAATTGCAGTTTCAGCAATGAAAAACTTTTAAAAAATTAGAGTGATTTGGACGAGTTGAACTTTGCTAACTTGCCTTGTAAAATTTTGCAAAGTAATAATAACAAAAGATCCATTTGATTTTCACTTAGAATTATCCACTTGGCAATAAATATTAAAACAGTATGAAATACATCATTTCTATTAAAAAACTGGGGTGGCCTAATAATTATGGCCGGTGGTATATATATATATATATATATATATATATATATATATATATATATATATGTGTGTGTGTGTGTGTGTGTGTGTGTTTCTAATAGAGAGTATATATATATATATATATATACTCTCTATTAGAAACACACACACACACACATATATATATATATATATATATATATATATATATTTCTCACTACTCGACGATATAATTATAATTATTGCAAAAAGTAAAATAATAATTAACTGTCAAAGAGCGAATTCATGACAAGACGTTAGATAAACTGGTAGTGAAGGGAATGAACTGAGCCAACACTGCCTCGCTATTGTCTCTCTAATGAACTAACCAACGCTGCGTGGCTGTTGTTTCTCTCTTCTTATATGTGTTGTTTTCTCTCTTCTTATATATTCTTATCAGGGATTGAAAGAGACATGATTACCTAAGCGTGTATCAAATATCAAAGATGGTACTTAACTGACTGACTGAATTATTACATCAAACAGAAATTCAAATATAAATGTCGTAGTTAAATGTGATTTAAAATCATTGAATTACATAATATTCAGTTACGTCTTTCTTGCAACATTTCGTAATAATTATGAATCAGAAATACAAATATATATGTCGTATCTAAAATATGATTTATAAAGTATTGAATTAGTAAATCTTCTGTTTTCATACAGTGTGAATATTTTCCAGGAGTAGGTTGCCATTTCTTACTGCGGTACACTGGTTCCCAACCAAGGCTACAGAACTTAATTTGTCCTGCTATATACCCATAACCGAGGGTGGGGAATCAATTTACTTAATTGTACTTGTGACGTCATTCACCCTAGACGGCTTGAGCCAGCTTCTTCCCTAGAAGAACTTTCATGAGACTATTTTGGCTCCCCAAGCGGTCCTCAATCGAAAGTATTGTTAAGATTTCTCGCTGCAGGTTGCCTATTCTTATTGCAGTAGACTGGTTCCTAACCAGTCTACTGCAAGGCTACAGAACCCAAGAATATACCCAGTCTGTCCTGCTATTTATCTATAGCTGGGGAGAAAAGAGACGGATCCATATCTTTCCCAAAGTTATTAGCTCGTAAGTGAATGTAATGAATCTGACCTGAATTTGAACTTTGTTCTCCGGATCCGCAATCCGAGCCGCTATTCTTTACACCACTGTGCTTCGACATACTTAGAATACTGACGCAATACAGCGCTGAAAATGGTTCTGCAATAAAATAAACTATAATTTCTTTTGTTGTGTCCGTTTAGGAAGTGGAGTATAAAGGATCTTTACGACTAAATTTTATTTTGTATTCCTAAGAAATCTTTATCCATTTACGACCTCTCAATTTGAATCCTCTCACAGCCATTTACCTACGCTCGTTTGGTAGATTAATCAATGATTTCCTCTGCCTTTTTCACCTTTAGTATGTACTGTGAGCTCTTGGTAAAATTCGCCATAATTCATGGATAAAGCGCAGGGATCAGTTTATGTACTGATTATAATAGAGAATCAATTTCTCGAATTAATATTTAGCAACAACAGTCCATGATGGTCACAAAGTAAGAGATTGAAGGTAATTTTGAAAACGTTCCTGGATATAGAGTTTCCTCTTGGTATCTGTTGCCCATGTCCGTCATAGAATATGGATATAAAGTATCTTTGTAACACGTCATCTGTTCAGTAATCAACGTCAAAGGTTATCACTCCCGAATCAGTAACTCTCCAGAATTGGATTTGATCTCCAATACTCGGAAAAATATGGCCGTCTTTAATACACGTCGCATTGAATATTTTGAGCTTCCTGATTGGCTAAGCCTTCTATTGGTGAACTATAAAATGGGTTGGCTCATGGGTGGCTCACTAGTATACATGTATTCAGAAAAGTTCAACATGAGTGTTAGATTCTCCAAACCTACTCTCCTCATCATATTTCAGTTTTTTGCCTGTCTCTTTCTGATTCTAATTACAATTGTCGTTTTTACTTCTATTATTCTCAGCAGATATCTGTAGAACCACATCTCTGTTGCCTTAAGTCTCTTCTACGAGGAAACTGTCCAATATACATTGCCGTTACATAGCAGTTTAATCCTTTATCATTTATTTATTTATAACAAAAGTTTTATTTTTCTTAATACTCTGTTTATCTTTCACAAAACATCTTTTGCTTTTCCAAATACCCTTTGGGTGTTTCTGACGTATATTCTATCGTTCATTGCCGTTACATAGCAGTTTAATACTTTCGTATTTCCTTATAAGAAACGTTTTCTCTCTCTCTCTCTCTCTCTCTCTAACTCCCTCTCTGTCTCTCTCTTAATACTTTGTTTAGCTTACGGAAGACATATTCACTATTTAAAAATTCCTCTTTGGATGTCTTTGACAACATATTTCGTCGTCTGCTTTAACATTACCAGATATTTAAATTTCTGTACTTGCTTAAGTCTGACGTCTACACAGCGTAGGGCAACTCTCGGGCTGTCAACTCTTGCAAACAACCATTCATTGTCATCTTACAATTGTTGGTTTCGTACTGAATATTAATAGGCGACAGAGCATAAACTAATCACTGTTGAATCAACAATGTAAAGCGAGGTAAAATGTATTCAGTATTTTTATGTGTTAGAACAAATTGACAATTCCAGATGCCAGAATCAAATATTTACAATTTTCTTCGCTGTCCAAGGAACGACGAAGAAATTGTCTCTCTGAAGATGAATCAACAAACAGGAAAATTAGCACTGTCGATCTTTTTGTATATTCGAGCGCTGAACCAGCAAAACTACACCGCCCTGTCAAAATCTTCTGTACAAATTGTTAGTAAGCAATGTAGCACGTGCTTCCAATATAAAAGTTATTAGGCAAATAAGTCAGAACTTTCATTATTTTTCATATCGCAATCACTCGGGATACGACAAATAGAAAAAAAAAAGCTTATATGATAAGTAAACAAACCTAAGAAATTTTCGGAAAATTTGCAGCATAGATGCTACTATTGAAAAATGTAAAGATATTGAAAAACTTGATAATTTTCACCCAGAATATTTTTTAATAGCCCACACTTAGAAAATATTTAATTTATGAAAATGAATAAAATACATGGTGAATAAATTTATGAAAACAACTCTTATAACATTATGGCAAACGATTTTTTCGTTTGTGTTTTACAGCTTATCAACCTGGGTTATTTAATGCCGGTAAGAGATTTAAGAGAAGTTCTGTACTATTGCTGGTAATATTTTTCCTTCAAAAATATATTACTGGTAATATGTTTTTTTCTACAAAGATGTACAAAGATGTACTGAATGTAATAACTCTTTCTTCAAAAATGTATTTATGGAATTTTTACTATAAAAGGCTATTTTTATACTTTGATAGTGTTTTGACTCCAGTTAGGGAATAAACTATTTGCCCATATATGGGACCCTAACAAATGCTACCACGAAGGATCAGGATATACCTGGAGAGAACAGTAAGTAAGAGGTTGTTCTCTGTTCCTCACAAACACCTAATCAGAGGCCTTGCTGCAGGATGCAGTTTATTGCAAACGAAAGAAATTTCAATATTAATTGCGCTAATCTTTTTCTACATCTTATTGCGCAATCATTAGTTTCCAGTTTATATGTTGTGCACTGTAAATATGTGCGTTGTGGTGCAGTGGATATCGGATCGGAACGAGAAATCGGGGAGCCGATTTCGAATTCCAGTTGAATTCATTGCATTCACTTACGCGCAAATACCCTTCTCTTCCTTCCAGTTATGAGTTAAATAACAGGACAGTTTGGGTTTTATAGCCTTGTCTGCAACCGGTCTATCGCAGAAAGCAATGGCAACCTACTGCGTGATAATTGTCTGCCCAGTCAGTCATGTCTCTTTCGAGACATGCTCGCCCAAGCGTGTTTCACGTATGGCACTTAACTGACTGACCTGACTATAAATATAAGAAAATAGCTAGTCGGAAATCCTCTTCAGTGGTTACTGTCGAAAATAACTATGGTGAATCTTCCGGTAACTAGAATTATCATCCTGTTAGACATTTACTTCTTTTTGGTAAAGTATCGGTGGCACTAATTAACTCTAGATTGCTTAGACATCTCAGTTTTCATAGACTTTCTCGTATATATACAATAGGTCTTTTGTTTCTCTAAGTAAACTACCGATGTGTTAAATTTAACGATCATTTTTGTTGAATTAGTCTATCAGGCTTTAGTTAAGTAGGATGAATTTTGGGCTTTGAGTTTAGATATATCGAAGACGTTTGACAGTTTTTGGCGTGGAGGCCCTCTTCACAAACTCAAGGAGTATAGTAGCTCTGTCCGGATAGTTGATTAAATCCAATTGTTTTTATCAAGTCACATTCAAGCAGGAGTTTTCCATGTACGCACGTTGTTTCTTCACGGTATCAACGTCTTCTCAACTATCTATGCAAATTACACTACTATTTATTCTTTTCTTAACAATAATTCCGATAGGTCTGACAAAATACTGTTGACCATGTCCACCATAGTTTATGAATATTGAATACAGCGCAGTACGTTATCTGTTCAATAAAACATCAAAGATTACCACTCACGAGTTAGATACTCTACTGAATCTGACTATATCGCTAGTATTCGGGAAAATATGGTCGCCTTTATACAGGTCACATTAAATATTTTGAGCCTTCTGATTGGTTAACTCATCTATTGGTGAACTATCAAATGAGTCAACTTATGGCTGGCTCACTATTATACAAGGGTACCCAAAAACTCCAACAAGTATAACTGACACCTGCTCTCGAAAATACCCCCCCAAATAACTCTAAAACGAAATTCCTATCTTTATTCATCATAGAGGACCATTTTATTCTTCATCATTATGGATGATGCTAACCCCAGCATTGCAACATATTGCACATTTTGGCTTCATGTTTTGTATTAACATGAACTGGAAAGAATGTATTGAATGAATTGTTGCAATAAGGTGGTTTACTGTGTCGAGCAAGACAATTTTTCACTTCAAAATCCATCTTGAAATGTAAAACATTCATCATTCGTCTACGCATTTAATATTGCTGCTACATCTGGTCTGTTGTACCTGCTACATATCTCGTAATCTTCAAGAAGATACAAGGAAAAATCTGTAATGTTACTGATACTGACCTGGCATCACGATTTTTTCTTTTTGGGAGGTTAGAATAGGATATTCAAATTTAGTATCAATAATGTAGTGCCAATGTGTGTTAAAATGTGAAAAGAAATCTATATAATTGTATCGTGCAGAACAATTGTTCTCATCGGAATGCATCTAACATATTTAAAAATCTTCCGTTCGTCCATGCTTTAAATATTGATGTCATACCATGTTTTGTTGATCTGGCTAAATATCGCGTAATTCTTAACAAAATCCAAAAAATGTCTGTAAAATTATCGGGCTTAAATCATTATCTCGAATTTACTTGCTTTCCTACCTCCACAATGTAGCGATTTTATTTGGGGGGGGGGGCTTTTTATATATAAATTATCATACAAAATTTTTCTAATGAATTATCTTCTTTTATGTATTGACCTTGTAAATTTAAGCTTATTACTACATTGGCTACTAGGTTTTACCTTTTTACTATTGAACTAGATAGATGTAAACGTAAGTCATATTCTAAAAGTAAAGCTGTTTCCTGATTTCTTGATTCAACGTAAATTGCTATCATCCGTATTCCTAAATCCTGTTCTGTTATTGTTCATTCTTTGCATTAAATTCTTCTCTTTTCTCTTTTATTGCCAGTTATCCCTTGCGTCTAAGTAGAATTATCGTCTTAGTTGAGGTGAAATGAATTAAAAAGAAATATATCATGAATTAATGCAATCGTTAAAGAAAGAATACAACTGGCACATATTATTTTTTTAAGAAATTATTTTCCTTGCTTATTTATATTCGGATTACGCACAAATGCTATTGGGAAAGGTATGAATCCATCACTTCTCCCACCAGCTGAAGGTTAAATAGCGGGACAGAGTGGAGCCTAAAACCTTGGCTGGCAACCAGTGCATCGTAAAACAAAATGATAACCTAATGCGAGAAAATATTTTGCCTAACCAGTCATGAATCGAAAGAGACGTGTATCACTTATGACACATACTCACTGATTGAATCACTATTGTGATTTGCAATAAGTAAAAAAAAAATGATGTCTAATATACTATGTTCTTCGGAAAATAATTCCCTTTCTTAGTAAGGGATATAAAACAAATATAAGATAATTTCTTTTAAACAATATATATAAAAATATGCTATTTACACGTGAAATCAAACTTTAGATTCCTTGTGCAGTAGAATCTTATATTATGAGTGCACTACTGTCTGAGTAACTTGCATTATGAGCCACTATTCATAAGAATATTTTACATTAAGACGAGTAAAAATTCACAGTACGAGCGACCATCATACCTAATGACGGGCGGTGATTGAAGTCAAGGGAGGCAATTGATAGCTTACGTCATTAATTTCTAAGAAATAGCATGTTATATTACTTTTTATTGTTAACTTTTTTCTAACAGAACTTTTTTTTTTGTTTAAAATCTTTAAAAAAGTATGTATTTGGGCGTGTTTTTTTTTTTTTTTTTTTTGCTGGAATAGATAAATTATGTTTTATTAATTTCAATGAGTAAAATTGCTTTGTAATAAGAGCAAATTGCATATGAGCTCACTATGGGAACGAATTTAACTCGTACAGCGAATTCTTACTGTTTAAAGAAGTCTGTGATTATTACCGGAAAAATATTTGAAAAAAAAATTTTTTTCTTAATGTGTGTAAAACATGAAAATTGGTAGGTTCTAAATCTGCTGCATATACAAAAGATATAAGGGTTTCCTATTCTAATGTTATTATTGTCTCTTGGATTTGTTTTGCGTGTGAGCTTACATTGTCATGCTGTAGTCTAACAATTGTTTTCTGTTTAAGATAGTAGGACTAATTTGATGCAATGCTTCGGCTACCCACCCAAACTACTGGCGATAAAAATCAAGTCTAATGATCCTTACTTTTCCACGAGATCGTAATGGACGTCATATTTCGTTCCATTAAAAAAAAAGAAAAAGAATTATGTAGAGATAGTCTTGGCTTTACTGTTGGTACGGTTACTCATTTTGTGAAAACAGCTGTCATTTTTGTGATCTGTTGACATGCAGACCCCAATTTCCATCACATTTAAAATGAGAAAAGTACAAGGTTACCATTCTAACTATAAGACTGGTACGAAATTTTGGAACGTTGTGCTCATTTATCAAGCGAAACCTCGCAAAAGCTCAAATGCACTCTTTGCATGTATTCTCAATTGTCAACTGCAATGTTTGTGGACAGATGAATATGAAAATTTGTTGTTTTTTTTAGCGAAAAATCTATGATGATTCAACGTGGATCCAGTTCTATATATTTCTTTCAAAATTCTTTCCCGCTCTCTCGGCTTCCGAATACGCTGACTGCACGTCTAGAGGGGTAGCACCCCCGCGAAATTAGACGTTTTGGATATGACAATAAACTACATCCAGGGTTTGAGTTTGACGATAAACTTCATCTGGCAGCAAGTATTCTAATTGAGAAGTTTTGAGGAGCATTTGAACCCCATCTTAATTGCTGTTTTTCCCAGGTCCACTCAGACTTAGGGTGGTAGCATCTCTTATAGTCCCAGCTATGGACAAGATGTTAACCCCTAAACTGGGTTCAAAACACTATGGAAGTATAAAAATAGATTTTTCATACTGAAACTTCGAGCAATATTTTTGAAGAAAAAATATTAACGGCAATATATTTTTCAACAAACATATATATATATACCAGTAATACATCTGTCTCTCGACAAAATCTTCTTTTTTGTAGTCTTGGGTGGCAACCGCTATGGGATGAGGAAAAGTCAATTCAAATCAGCCTGGGGAAGGTTGGGTTCCGTCAGGCGGTCGTCGCTAAAGAAACACTACTTCTGTGGTTGCAGTATATGTGGTGCTCCTACGACTATAATGAATCAAGGGAATAATAAGGAATTACATTCCGAACACCGGAATATTCGTCTTTGATAGTTTATAAGTTTTATTCAGTCCAACACCATATAAAGGAGAACAGTAATGGTAAGATTATTTTGCGCCAGTCTTTCCACTAAAGAAAGATTGTCTTGAGCTTGAGCTTGAGTTTGAGTTTTGTTTAACGGCATATCAACAACTCTGTGGGTTATTTAATGCCAAAAAGGTGGAGTTTTAAGGTATTTTTTAAATGTTCGATTATAGTGAAAAGGTTGATTTAGTCCGATTTTAATGAATTTTTTTTATTTTTATTCTTTTTTTATATTTTAGAAAACTGAAAATGCTTTCTAGTTTTGTATTCAAAAATGTTTTGCTGAGAATAATTTTTTTCCTTCAAAAATATGGAATAGAAATAATTTTTTCTTCAGAAATGTATTGTTGGTAATATTTTTTCTTCAAAAATGTATATTTTTCCATAAAAGTCTATTTTTATATTTATATTTTTTATAAATGTGTCTTTTTATACTTTCATAATGTTTTGACCCAAGTTTGGGAGTTAACTATTTACCCATAGCTGGGACCCTAACAGGTGCTACCACTCCGGGTCAGGGTGGACCTGGGAACAACAGCAATTAAGTAGGTGGTTCCATGCTCCTCACAACCTCCCCAATCAGAGGCCTTTCTGCCGGATGCAGTTTACCGTCATACCCTGGACCAGAATGTCTTGAAAAGTATATACTAAAAATGTATATATTATATATAATTTCTAGTATAGTGTCGAATTATTACTTGGAAAAAGTAAAGTATTATTTATGATTAACTTACATGAGCAGCTCGGTTAATCAGCACACCATCTTTCTATGAGACGAAGATAAGATTAATTTAAAGTTGATTTCAAACCAAGTAGAGAGACAACAGTTAGCCAATGTAGACATTTCACTGTATTTTTTGTAAACATAAAGCAAATTAATAATGAAATTAAATCTTCTGTGTTTCTTAAATTGATATTTTATTTTTGGAATAGATTTAATTATAATGATGTTTCCGTTGGCAAACATAAACTGTGGTTTAATCGAATTTAATTTTGAATGACAAAGATTAACATTAGAAACAATCTGAAATTGACATTAACACCGCGATGATGTTCTTTTACTTACTCATACGATTAACTTTGTCCTATTTTATAGAAATTCATACTTCAAGTTATTTAAATTAATGAAATAAGTTTATTTTATATTTTAGCCCAGTATTCGTGCTACAAAATTTTATTATTTTTTGTACATGATTAGGTTAAGATTAGATATATACTCGTGTTAAATAAAAATACCGAAGATTAACGCAACGGTTTGAAAAACCGACCTATTGAAATTATGTGTTTAAACATTATTATTAGTCAATACTCGCATTTCAGTAGATCTTATGTTTTTAATCAAACAGTATATTTATTTCTACCGACCTGATTATTTACGATAAATTTTGTACGAAAATGTGCATCATTCAGCATGGCTCGAACCTGCGACCCCTATCAACATAGAAGAAGCCACTAATTGATCTTTCGCGTCTTAGACCACTCGACCACGAATGATATCACAGTCTGATGTCTAGAGCGGAGATGGTTATTTGCGTAGAATCAAAAATTGTGTTATATAGGCTTGATTTGACTTCGTTTAGACTGTTATAATAATACTAGAGTCGACTTGGATGTAATTTTTTTCGGAAAACTGCTAATCACTGCCAGATAAATATTTTGAATTGATTCACATTTATCATTAACAGAACAGTTTCGACATTTGTCTGGGAATTTATTAGCTATCCTTATACAGCTTATTGAATTCAATATACAAATTTTACTATCTTTCAGGCACTGTTAGGAAAAGAAAAGTGCATCTTCTATGCACCGTGTCACTTCAGGATATAAACGATCATGGCCCTCTACGTTTTCCTATATCTTGTAACTCTTAACACCTTTCTTTTGTTATCCCTACCAAACCATGCTCTGCCATGCATTTACTCAAGTCCATCAAGTTTGTTACGCGGAGCTTTCCCCTGTCTCTTCATTTTACTACTCCTTCCGAGAGTATCAAATTCGTCAAGCCTTCTTTCCTCATTCAGTCAGTTAAGTGTTATACGCTATACACGCTTTGGTACAGAAGATTTAGCAAAACAAACATGTTTGGTGGGAAGATTTTTTTCACTAGGACCAGTGCAAACGACTTAGATTTGGTCAGTCAGTTGAGTGCCATATGTAATAGACATTTTGGGCGATCATGTCTTGAAAGAGACATGACTAGCTAGGCAGAAGATTATCCCACAGTAGGTCGCCATTGCATTCTGCAGTGAGACTGGTTGCCAGCCAAGGCTATAGAACCCAATATGTCCTATTATTTAACCCATAACTGGAGAGAAGAGACGGATTAATACCTTTCCCAAAGGTATTTGTGCGTAAGTGAATGCAAGAAATTAAACTGGAATTCAAAATCGGCTCCCTGATTTATCGTTCCGATTCGATATCCACTGCACAAGATTTGGTAGTGGTAGGGAAATCAGAATCTATCTGAAAGAACTTTTAGAATTGTTCCTTTTCTTAGAAATTTCAATTTAAGCAAAAAGAACTGTATGAAGATTTTTTTTTATATGGCAAAAACGTGAGTGAAAAAAATGTTCTCGCACTTCAAACAGTTCTTGCGGGAGAATTGAAAAATTGTGTGATATGATCATTTTGATGCTCTTGAATGTACAGGGGAAAAGTAACAAGATAACTAGGAAAATAAAGGCTGGAAGAAAAACATATCCGAACAAGCATCCATCAGGATCTATTAGGAAACTTATGAGAAAACTAAGTAGCAATTATTCTACTTCAAGCAAAACCATAATAGCGATAGATGCCTTCCAAAAGATAAGCAAACTATTAAGAAACAGGAAAATTTCGTTAGAAACAAAGAAACGAGTATTGTACTATTGCATAACATCGGTCCTACTGTATGACAGGGAATGCTGGACAATCTTCTCAAGGATGAAGATGAGATTTATAGCAGAAGAATTGAGTTTCGATAGAAGGGTGTTCAGAATACCGTCTGAACAGGGAGAAAAAGTCAACGGAATTAAAAAGGTTGCGTATATTTTGAATCTGGAAAAGAAAACAACATTTTTAGCGCGCATAATACTAGTGAGTTTGGAGAATTTAACACGCACAAGACATACTGAAAGCTTGGGAGACAGTGGCAAGCAGAAATCAGTAATCCTAACGAGCTAGATTAAACCTTTTGTGGTGCAAGTTTAGGAGATATAACAAAAACAAAATTTACTTAGAGCTAAAAAGAACAGAAATTGTGGAGAGCTATGATCGTCTACTTTCTGATGGCACACGACTTATAGAAGAAAGTGGTGCTGTTATGGATTCAGATGCAAGTAGTTTTTCTTTTTAAATGTGCATTTACCAGCTGTAAATACAGTCAGTTTTGAAATCAGTATTTTCTTTCTCCTAAACTGGTTGTTAACAAGGGCTAGGTTTGCATCTTGTATATAAGAATAGCATAGTCTGTGTTCTCTGCTCTTGAAACAATAGTAGGAAAGCTATAATGAAGAAGTGCTCGAAATTTAAATTTCCCAGAAGCATTTATAAAGTTGCTCTCAATAACATGCGCCGTATTCCAGATCCGGATAGCGATCTTTACCTCGAAAACTTCAATGTTACGTACATATCTACAATGGCTAATATATATATATATATATATATATATATGCCTTTTTATTCGCCACTTTCTACTGGCCATCTGGAATAAAGAACACTGTTTTTTCCTACCGATTCTAAATAAATACATTTTTTTCATTTCAGTTTTTACTAAAAATTCCTTCTCCACAGGTTCAGCATATGGAATTCTCAGCATCCTTCTGTGGAACTACACTTCATTTGGTTCACGTATCTCCTTCATATGTGAAAAGATTACCCAATATTTGCTGCCATATAGTAATATCGATATTGTTTCATGAGTTTTTTGTTTCTAAAAAAAATTACCTGTTTCTTAGAGACCTCCCGAAAAATTAAATGAAAAAGTAATAGCAGTACCTTGTTCGTTGTTTTTAACAAATCTTTTATAAAAGAGGGATTACGGCCCCAAAAGACAATTATATAAATATATATAGTCATCCGCAGACAGATCTGTTTCGCTCTATCACAGCTAAACAATACGGTTAGATTATATATATATATTTTTCTAAACATATATTGATAAATATAACAAAGAATGTCTTTTATGTTTAATCATGAGCCGTTCTAAACATCATATTTTGGTTTTAATTTTAGGTAAAAGTAAAAAAGGCACATAATTAAACATATTAGACATTCATTTTCTGTTATATTATTCGACAATATATATTTGGAAAATTATCTGCTGCTTCGACACTATATATATATATATATATATATATATAAGGGAGAGATAGGGGGAAGATTGCATTTAAAGCATGAAACTGTTGCTACTATATATATGTGTGTGTCTACATACGTATCTCTCTCTCTCTCTCTCTGTGTGTGTGTGTGTGTGTGTGTGTGTGTGTGTGTGTGTGTGTGTGTTTCTTTGTGCGTGTATAAACCTGAGTCACTGAATCGGTTCTTGATTTAAGTTTTGTTGTCAGTATTACATACGCTTTGTTCAGTGATCTAGTTTATGGAAAGTATGGTATAACGTTAGGTCACGCCGACCACATCACTTTCTCATGAAATGTACCGTTAGGAGGACCCTATAACTGAAAACCAGAGAAGGGGCAGTGATCATGAATAAGGAGTCCATTCCCATGCAACAAGAGATTGAAAGCGTAGACTAGCTAAGCTGATACCATGTGACCAAATCCCATTAAATTGAAACTTGGCCAAAAAAGCATCGGCCGGAACTTGAGTTGTTCTCCGGCAAATCGTTTGGACGCACAATTCAACCGGCCAAAAATATCTCCTAGTCTCCGAGGAACTGTCTCTTGTGACTATACCGGCTTTTGCTAATCCGTCCCAAACAAACGCGAGACGATAAGAAAGTAAGAAGGGAAAAAGTAAAGAAAAAAAAAGAAAAGAACACTTCAGAAGTTTTTATTGTTTGATTTATTATTTTCAACTTCGAGCAAAGAAGCTGGAGTGGCTTTGTTACAATCCTGACTATCATTGCCGCAACATATGGACAGAAAAAGGATGTCGAGCAGCATGAAAAAAAAACTGATAATATTTCATGTAGACAGGCGGGTGACTTGATAGTTACAGAGCGCGTAAAATGAAATCGGCAATCCGAAGTCAAATCCCGGTGTTATTCTATCGCGTTCACTTCTCAACAACGTCATTCATGAAACAATGACTGTCATTTCATCGCTTATATCCATGGCAACTAACCTAAGAGAAAGAGTGCTCTGAATTACGAAGGCAATGAGAAAGAACCATTTTTTCTCAAGATTCCATATAAATTCGCAGAAAATAACATAAAAGAATCTGTAGAGTGTCATTATTGCCTATGATTATCAGAACGAATATAAAAAATAATTTAATGTTAAATTTACCAATATTTGCACACCTCGGGTTACGTCGTTTCGAGTTAAGTCGTTCTCGATTATACGTTGCTCGTCAAAATCATATATGGTGTTATGTTGCATGTAACAGAATTATTGAGTAAATAAATACAAACAACGGAAATATAGTTAATTGATATATTACCAGGATAAATAGTATTTACAAAAGAGGTTGTTAGTAGTATACAGGAACAAGGGTTTAGTAGCACGTATCGTCGTACGACGTATTCTGATAATAGCACACTTCCGGTTCACTACCGGAAATACCCGACTAAATTGTTACTCCTTATTCGAGATGTCTTCCCACTATACTTTATGTAGTGCTTGGAATAGTCCATTATAGTAGAACACAGGTGGAGAGCGCCCCATCATATGGAAAAATAAAAATCAAGTTTAAATCATTTTATTCGACTTTACGTCTGTCCGTCCAAGATACTGAAGTCCTAATATCATTAATAGAGCACAAAATATCCTATTATTGCACAATAAATACGAATAAGTTTTTTCTCCTTATCATGTACTACTTGAACCAAAGAAAAAACACAGTTCAAGGAACTTTTGATCAGTTTCTTATTAAAAAGTGTATTAAACAACATCAGCCAATATCAGTTGTTGAGGCTGACAATTCACGGCCGATTTAAATAAAAAAAATGAATGTAAATATTGGTAAAATTAACATAAATTAGTTTGTTTCCTACTATTGCAAAATAATTTTAATAACTGTATTTGTTATTTAACCTTACAAAATCATTTTATTGTATAACGTCTTAGAGCAAATCACATTCACAAAGTCAGAGTCCACGATGTACCGTAAAGATCGCAAAATTATAAACATCTACTTTTATAAGTATGTACGTACATGTATTCGCAAATTTTGATTACTTTTTTCTGTAATATATTAAAGGTTAAATAGATTCCTATTGACATATTATTCTAAATGCATTTATAAATAAAATACAGAACTTGGAAAGGTTATTTGCGTCTAGTGACAAGTAAATTTGGAGACTAAATTGTAGACATCTACATTTATAAGTATGTACATATATATATTCGAAAATTTCAAATCTTTTCTCTGTACTATATTAAAGGGTGAAATTTATTTGTTTGTAAGCTTAAAATATATTCTTATTGACATGTGAGATTAAAAATGTATTTATAAATATAATACAGAATTGGAGAAAGTTATTTGTGCCAAGTGACAATTAAATTCGGAGACAACTAAATTCGACTTAAGTCATCTTTCAACTTAAGTCGCTTCTCCTAGAGCAAATTACCACCGTAAGTTCAGATATACCTGTCCACATAAGTAAAAAAAAAAAAATTGCGTCAAAACATTGTAACTTGCCGGACAAGTTCAACAAAAATGAAGCTAGCAAAATATGGTTCTACAGAAGACTGCAGAGGATGCCATAGACCTAACATGTGCGCAGTAAAGAAGTTTTGGATAGGATGGAAACGAAAAGGAATTATATACTTAACATCAGGGGAAAATATATGAAGTTTCTGGGACATTCCAATCGAATTCATTGCATTGACTGATGCGCAAATACCCTTGGGAAATGTATTAATCCGTCTGTTCCCTTCAGTTATGGGTTAAATAACAGGACAGACTGGGTTCTATAGCCTTGGCTGGAACCAGTCTACGACAGAAAGCAATGGCAACCTATGGCGGGATAATCTTCTGTCCAGTCAGTCATGTCTCTTGCGAGACATGTTCGCCCAAAGCGTGTATCATATATTGCACTCAACTGACTGACTAAATCTAAGTCGTTTGCACTGGTCCTAGTGAGAAGTCTTCTGAGCCAACATGTTGAATTCGTTTGTACACTACCGGCCATAATTATCAGGACACCCCTGTGTTTTTAGAAGAAACTGTGTATTTCAAAATATTTTCAGTATTTATTGCCAAGTGGATAATTCTAAATGAAAATAGAATGGTTCTTTTGTTATTATTACTTTGCAGAATTTCAGAAGGCAAGGTAACAAAAATGAACTCGTCCGAATGACTCTAAATTTTTTTCATTCTTTCATTGAGAGAACTGAAATATAGAAAGTATTAAATATTTATAAATTAATTTGATGCACATGTTATTGTGCAGTATTAACAAAAGAACCATTCTATTTTCATTTACAATTATTCGCTTGGTAATAAATACTAAAAAATAGTATGAAATACAGCATTGTTTTAAAACACTGGGGTGGCCTAATAATTATGGTTGGTAGTTTATATGCAATGATTCTTATCTCTATTGAAAAAAGAGTAAATGAAATAAGTACGAGAATTATATAAGATTAATGATGTATATATAATATAGTCATCATACAATGCGGACAAAATGAAAATGAATGCTTAAAAGATGTATTTTGATTTCTTCATTTTTGTTCATCTGTATTGCTATAACGGAGAGCTGAAATGTTCAAAGGCTGACTATGAACATTTCAGCCCAACCTTGTAGTCTATTTAAATTATGATTTGTTTCTAATAATTACTGTTCTGACAGACCTGATTATTTTCTACTCATTCAGGCCCATCGATTTCAACCTGTTTGTTTATCCTAAACACCTGTCTGTCATGTTTTTATTCCAAAAATAAATTCCTTTTGAAATTTTGCAACCAACATTTTTATGCAACCTACCCTTTTATAGTCAATGTGAAATTACCTACATTTTTATTTCAAATAAATGAAGATTGTGTGGGCACCATATTTTCGAAAAAGCTTGCTTAGTCTAATTGTAGGCTTTGTGATAATGATATTTTACCACGTCTCGAACACAAGATATTGAAACTAAAAAAATTAAGCAAGTATTTTAACTACGAAACTAGTAGGCACTATAATCGTCATCAGTATTATTATCATTACAGTTATATTCCCTACCATATAAAATGAACACATTGTGAGAAAATCTTCATAGTGAGATTCAATATAACACATACCTTTAAAAAATATACTGAGATTCAATAGAGCAGAAATAAAGAATTCACAGCTAAAACAGAGGGTAATGAAACTAATGATTCAAAAGACGATTATATGTCTTTGGTCAAGATGAATTCACGTGAGCCATGCGACGGCTGCTTAAAGACGTTCTGTCCTAGTGTGTCTAAAATGGTCAGTCAGTCAGGTTCCAGGATTTAAACTGACCATTTGCTTTGTTGAACCAAACTACCCAGCTCGAACGGGAGAAAAATCCGTATTCCCTAACGATGTGGAGCATCTAACAATTCTATAAAGCCGTTTTTCATAAAATAATATATCTTCACAAAATACTGAAAAAATCTCCAGATCGCATGCCATTAGTTGGAATAAAATAAACAGGGCTTTTATTTCCCGTTGGATTAATACCTTTCGGTAAATGCGAGGAATTCAACTGGAATTCGAACTCGGCTCCCCGATTTGTCGTTCTGAGTCGATATTCACTGCACCACAACGCATATCTAAATAATAATGCATGTCCCAGGAACTTTAGTTGTCTCTTCCTGATGCTCAGTATTAATTTCCTTTTCGTTTCCATCCTTTCCAAAAGTTTATCATTAATCACATGCTAGGTCCATGATATACGCAGTATCTTTTTGTAGAACCCGCTTTGAGTTGCTTTAAATTTTTCCTGCATCTTTGACGATATTGTCCATCATTCACTGCCATATTGAATAGTGATACTATAATCTTATCCTCGGTTGAGACTTTGAAGCCATACCTACGTACTGAAAAGACAGGGCACATAGAAGAAGAAGAAAAATTCCCTATAAACATTCTTGTACTCGCGTATGGGATGTCTGGACAAAAAGTATCGGGACTGCTACTATATGAACCGTTCAGCACAGACTGACCTGGAACATTGTCGGGTATATACACTTAATTATAACGTTCTCGTACACTTCCTTTCTCTATAGCATGCTTTGAAGAACAGTGCGTAGATGGTGTTCTTCTCAACACACCAGAGATATTCTGTCAGTGAACATGGCATATGCAGCAGGACTTGGTCAAATACAACATTATCCAGGTTTTCCTTGCGTCCTTTTTCTTTTAAAAAATGACATCACACTCGAAATGAACAAAATTTCAAAGAGAATGTGACGAGTGAGTTGCTCGATATCCTAAAAGAAACACATTCAGAATGATTCCATTAATGGAAACAACGCTAGATAAAGTGTGTGGCTCCAGGGGGTTAATACTTCAAACAAGATTAAATACCAAATTTATATGTGTTGTAGTTTACTTCTTTATTTTTTTAACCAGTCCCGATACCCTATCTATCTATCTATCTATCTATCTATCTATCTGAGAGAGAGAGAGAGAGAGAGAGAGAGAGAGAGAGAGACAGAAAGAGTCATTCTCAGACAAATCTGTTTAGCCTTATCACAACTCATCGGTACGTTTAGACATCCGATTGCTTCAAGCCAAGATTGAAACCTAACCGAATTGACATCAGTTGTCAATTTTACCGCTGAGCTATGGGCGAAGACAGACTTTTAGCATGTGATATACCATGTAAACATGAGGCAGTAACTGAGAATGTTCTCATTCATTACTGAATAAAATATGCGTAGATGTTAGAGTAGCTATTTTTTTTTTTTTCAAAATCTACGATTCTTCCAGAGTGCTCAATCTGGGTGTGAGAGCGTATATATAAATACGTGTGTTCGTATGTGTGCATTAAGTATTTTTCTGACCCAAACTACTTCTTCTTCTTCTTCTTCTTCTTCTTCTTCTTCTTTTCATTATTATTATTATTATTATTATTATTATTATTATTATTATTATGTTGTTGTTGTTGTTGTTGTTGTTTCTTTTATATTATTTTTACCACAGTTGTTTTGAAGAAACATTGCTAGGAAAGTGAAAGATATTTTCGGTATGAAACTAACCAAGATATGCACTGAATATTGATTTCTGAGTAAAATATTTTCAAGGTGGGAGCTCTGAGATAAAAATGTCGCTGTCGTGCTTCGGCTGAATGAATACTTCGATTGAAACTTTTGAAAAGAATCCTGGATGAGAGGGTTGGTAACTAAAAGAAAAAGTCATGTATGTTAGCAACTATGTATAATTGAACATAGGAAAACTCATAAAACGCTCGTGCAAAAAAAAAATATATATATTGGTCAATCCCAGTTACGTCTGGCATAAGGTAGCATGAAAAGAGATTTACAATGAGAGAGCAAACAACTTCGCAAGATTACTGGTTTACAATTTGACGATTTCCCTGCCTTCAGAGCTGAGAATGGACTGACTGAAATCTCTAAAGATGATTGTAAATGAAACCACCTCTAAAGAAAATGATTACACTAAAATATAAACGAAAAATATATCCCAAGTAAAATCAAGTTATATTCGAATCTATATATTTGAGCTCTCTAGGCTCAGGCCTAAAAGAGTGGTAGATTCTCAAATACAGCAGCCTACCAAGACAAACTGATAGACTTAAATTTAAACGACCTGTATTTAACATATCTATAGACTAAAGCCGAGACTACAACGATCGAATTTACTAGAGAGGAGCTACACTACCGGCCATAATTATTAGGCCACTCCAGTTTTTTTTTAGAAGAAATTATGTATTTCATACTATTTTTAGTATTTATTGCCAAGTAGATAATACTAAATGAAAATCGAATGGTTCTTTTCTTATTATTAATTTGCAAAGATTTACATGGCAAGGTAGCAAATATGAACTCGTCCGAATCACCCTAAATTATGTTCATTCTTTCATTGATGAAACTGCAATATAGGTAATTATTAAATATTTATAAATTAATTTGATGCACATGTTATTGTGCAGTATTAACAAAAAGAAATTCTGTTTTCATTTACAATTATTCACTTGGCAGTAAATACTAAAATAGGGTATGAAATACAGCATTGTTTAAAACACTGGGGTGGCCTAATAATTATGGTTGGTAGTGTACGCTTCAATCTGAGTAAACTACTAATATAAGAATCAATACAATCATATTTAAACGACCAATATCTATCTCTGAATGTAGGTAATGCAATAGACTAAAATGTAATAAAAATTATTACAACATTAAATAATACAAGTTCTATTACCGTAAAATCAAATATCAAATTGCAAGGTTTGTAGGCATCAGGGGAAAAATGTACCATACAATCCGAAACTAGTTATCTGCCAACCCCACCTATAATACCGAAATATCATTCCAGTGATGCACATGGAGAATCTCAAACTACTGTTCTGCAATATATCTAATAAGCAGCTGGGCCATTATCGGGACACAAATATGAAATCTTATTGTAATTTCCGTGTTCCTGATCGTGTTGCTGATATTGGGTCTCCACAAATTCTTTTTCTTAATAAATGTAGTCTTTTTGTTATCTATCATAAATCATGTTCTGACATTAATTTAAACAGGCTCATTAGTTAGTTTCATTCTGTTTTTTTTTTTACTTTAATTTGCCTTGTGAGAATCAAATTATCCAAGTCCTCTTTTCTCATTAGGTTCCCAAGAAAATTCAGTTATCTCTGTTATTATTTGTAAGAGCCATATTTGTGGCTATTTTCTCTAATATTTTCTCGTTGCTCACATGTTTACTCCGTGGTATTCTCAGTATCCTCCTATAAAATCACATTCTGTTGCTTCAAATTTCTCTTTATCTGTAAGCATTCACTGCCATATCGGAGGACTGAAATTACGCAAAAGTTCAGTACTCTTTTCCAGTTACTTCATACTTTCTTTAGTGGATTGTTATTGCGAAAGATGTCTTCAAAAGCTTTGGATTTTAGTGTCACCGTTTAGAGTTGTGTAGCACATTATAAACCGCCTAAATGACTCACTTGAATATTAGATGCATCCCCATATCAATGTGTAAAAATCAGGAAAAATTGTAATGATAATCGTAATGGTGTTATTAGCCGTTTCCTTATGAGAAAACATTCTTCTTCTTCTATGTGCCGTTTCCCTTCAGGACGTAGGCAATCATCGCCTTCAACCTATCCATATCCCTTGTAGCTCATAGCACCTTGTTGCTTTCACAAACCTTACTTTGCCATCCATTTGCTCAAGCCCATCAAATATGTCACGCGTTGCTTTCCC
This sequence comes from Ascarosepion bandense, assembly GCA_037127315.1. NCBI lineage: Eukaryota > Metazoa > Mollusca > Cephalopoda > Sepiida > Sepiidae > Ascarosepion > Ascarosepion bandense. The sequence continues at coordinate 1,810,978 of JBBBDQ010001362.1, read as the reverse complement.
TGACAGATTATCTAAGTGTCCCATTCTCATTACATGTCTAAGAAACTTCCTGATGTTAAGAATCAGTTACCTTCTCGTGTCCACCATCTCCAAAACCTCGTCGTTGCTTACATTTTAGGTCCATGCTATCCTCGCCATCTTACTGTAGAAGTACATGTTCTTTGTTTCAAGTCTTTTCTTCATATCTGATGAGATTGTCCAGCATTGCTATATTGAAAGACTTCGCATAACAATTCAGTTCCCTCTTCTTTCTTTCCAGCGAAAGTTTCTTCTCTCGGTGCTCTACACAGTTTCTGGAATTCTCCTTGCCTATACTAATTCGAATTCGGATCTCAGTGTCGCACTATCCATCCTCTGTTCAAATACTTCCTAGGCATTTGAATTTCTGTACTTGTTTGATTTTAGTATTCCCGATTTAGAGGTGGAATTTTTGTCACCTTTCACTGATCACAATGAATTCAATTTTCTTGTAGTTTGTATGTAATCCTTTCTTTACGCTTTCTTTACCTACATTCTGTAGGAGGTTTTATAGTTTCCTTTCCATGTTTGCTAACAGCATTGTGTTATCTGCGTACCTTCTGTTGTTCAGATTGTGACCGTCAACGACGAATTTTGGCAGGACTTCTAGAACTCTCAAAATTTTCTCGCGGTATAAGTTAAATAGATAGATATGGTGAGAAGACACATCCTGGTCTTACACCAATTTCTGTCATTGTATATCTGCTGAATTCGTTTCTTGTCCGTATGCAGGTAGTTTACTATCGCTACTAGTTCTTGATTACTCTAATATCTTTTCCGAATATGGCTAGGTTGTCGGGCATCTCTATAAAATTTTTCCGGCATACTTTGTTGATACCTTTGCGTAGTCTATGAAACATAGGTACACGTCTTTCTTCATCTTCACTGCTCTGTCCGATAGCATTTTAAGCATAAATATCGCTTTCATTGTTCGAGTTTTCTTGACGAAACCGCACAGTTCTTGTCCTATCTTTGGCCTGATTCTGCTACGCGTTCTATTGATCAGAAGTCGAATGATGATTTTTGTTATCTGACTCGTTAAGCTGAAAGTTTCGTAAAGTTTACATTCCATCGCACCTGACTTCTTAGTCAGTCAGTCAGTTTGTCAGTTAAGTACCATGCGTGATACACGTTTGGACGATCATACATCGATGATTATCCCGCAGTAGGTTGCCATTATTTTCTGCGGTAGACTGGTCACCAGCCAAGGCTATAGAACCTAATCTGTCCTATTTTTAACCCATAACTGGAGGGAAGAGAGGGATAAATACATTTCCCAAGGGTATTTGCGCGTAAGTGAATGCAAGAAATTCAACTGGAATTCGAACGCAGCTCCCCGATTACTTGTTCCGAGCCGATATCCACTGCACCACAACGCTAGGCAGTGATATAAAGATCGATCTGCTTAGGTCTTCCTGTACATAGCCAATGTTATAGATTCCATTTATTATTTGTGTAAATGTGTCTCGCCTAAATCGTCTGAGGCTATCAGCGTCTCTATTACAACAACGTCTGGTCCTGCTGCTTTATTTCTATTCAGTTTGGCCGGTGAAGCTTCCACAGCAGATTTATTATGTGTGCCCGTCAGTATTTCTTTTCTCGCCGATAAATCTAATAGTACATTTGAACTATATAGAATCTTTCTCTTAAACAGAATTCAGGAAATTAAGTTCCTCATGTCCACTAGCCTTTATCGTTCTTTCCGGTATCAGTGGCAGTAGTTAATCAATAAAAAAGAATTATCAGTTAACATAAAATATAAACAAATTAGACTGTCCAAGCGATATTGAAAAGGTCCTAATAAATTGCTAGAAACCTATTTGGCCACAAATAAAAGTAATCTATATTCAATAACAGCGAACATTTCTCACCAAAAACTAATTCTATCTCCCAAAAGTATTTCCGTTTTGATATCTAGAAAGATCTTCAAACATTTAGATGATGGTTAGTATAGATACCAAACGTTCCCATGAGTGACAGGCTGGTATACTCACCGAAAAGTTTTCTAAGAAGTCTACTAAAAGTTATGATGGAATAATGGATAGCATCTCGGATTGAGAAATTGGAGAGTCGAGTCCGAATTCCAGTCAGATTCATTGTATTCGCTTATGTGCTATAATACTATCTCTTCTCATAATTTAATCTTTATATATACAAATATATATATACCAATCTGGAGAGGATTAAATTCCATCAGGATGTGGTGCGCAAAGAAAAAACGGCTGCAGTACATGTGGTGCCCCTACGACTCTTTGTCATGGAATATCTGGAACTAGTATCCAACTTCTTTCTGTTTTCACATCTGAAGATTCATATTCGAAGTATATTTTTCTTTTTAGATTTAATATAAACTAAAATATATAATCAGAAAATTAAAATCATTTAGGCGGTCAAATAATGTGCTGCACAATTCTAAACGGTGACACTAAAATCGAAAGCCTTTTGAACACATCTTACGCAATAACAATCCACTAAAGAAAGTATGAAGTAACTGGAAAATGTTGTTATAAACAAAGAGTACTGAACGTTTGCGTAATTTCAGTCCTCCGATATGGCAGTGAATGCTGGACAGTTTCCATACAGATAAAGAAAAAACTTGAAGCAACAGAATGTGCTTTTACAGGAGGATACTGAGATTATAATTACTCACTTTTACAGGTTACACTCGTCTTTATTCACCTAAAGACGATCTTCTTCTTCTTCTTCTTCTTCTTCTTTGGGCCTTGTCCTTTCAGGACGTAGGCGATCATGGATTTCCACGTCTCCCTATCCCTAGGGTCTTTTAGCACGGTTTACCTTGTTACACCACGCAACCCCCGTTTTGTCATTCACCTGATCAGGTTCTTCAAGTATAAAATCCGCTCCTTTCCTCAGTCTCTTTTACCCACTATCTGGCCTTTTAGTATAAGCCATTACTTTCTGCGGTATACTGGTCACCAGCCAAGGCTGTAGAATCCAATCTATCCTGTTATTTAACCCATAGCTAGAGAGAAGAGACGGATTAATACCCTTCCCAATGGTATTTGAGCGTAAGTGAATGCAGGGAATTCCACTGGAATTCGAACTCGGCACCCCGATCTCTCGTTCCGAGTTGATATCCACTGCAACACAACGCATAAAGAGATATGTTTCAATAAACAAACAATGGAAAATGAAATAAACGCGTGGGGGAGTTCCCGTATAACAATGAGGAGATTTGAAAAAAAATTAAAAATAGACGAGTATACTAGCAAAATCTGAGACTAGTAAAATCCCCATCAAGATGTAGAAGATGAGCAAATAATATTTATCATTTGTGTCCGAAAAGTAGGCACCATGTATAAATAGTAGTCCATACCGTCGGAAATGACGACAAAATAATTATATTGATATGCCGGCTAAAATGACTGTAACATATATATATTCCTGTACTTACTATTGAGAATCTTATATTGTCATGAAAACAATGACAAAATCAGGATATAACATTCACAGACAATAATTCCTCCCGCCCATTAAGATGGATCAGGTTTCTCTCCCTGAAAGTAAAACACTGCGCCTCCTCGGATTAACTCTCACATCAGACATCAAGTGGAATAACTATATACAATCCATAGCTAAATTCGCTGCTAGGAAAATCGGTTCTCTGTGTAGGACCAGGAAGATTTTCCCATCGAAAACAATCCTGCACATATACAAATTTACCATACGCCCATTCATTGAATATTGCTGCCATATCAGGTCTGGTGCTCCTGCTATCCACCTAGGTGTCATCGACCAAATCCAACGGAAAATCTTTAATGTAATCGAACCCGAATTGGTAGCTAGGATACAGTCGCTCTCCTGTGTCTCTTCTGCAAATACTTTCACGGTTTCTGCTCCGATGAACTTAGCTGACTCGTACCCATCTATATATGAATTTCCTCGAGCCACAAGATTAGCAACTAGATCCCACCCTTTTACTGTGAAACCTAAAAATTTTAAACGCGAATTCTACTCAACAACCTTCTTTTCTTGCACTTTCTGCCTATGGCACTCCCTTCCGCTTATTTGCTTTCCCGACAGCTACAATCTCCAAGAATTCAAATTCAAATTCATAGTCATCTCCTGTCTAACCAAAATACATGCTATCTCTCATGTTTTTTTCCGTTAAGCCCACTCTCATCAGTATTCTCTTCCTTCTCATACTCTCTTCCCGAAACCCCCTGTAACCTGTCACTCTTTCACATAACATTCCTCCTATGTAACCCTCTGCACAACAGTGGCATTAAAATGCCTTGCTTGGGGCCACACGTTTATAAAAATAAATAAATATATATATTCATCCGCAGACAGATATGTTTTGCAGCTCATCAGTACAGTTAGACTCTGATTGCTTTTAACCCAGGATTGAAACCCGACAGAATTGGCGTCAGTCGGCGATTCTACCTCTGGGCTATGGGCGCTAGGTAGAAGAAGACAGACTTTTTAATATATACATTATCATTACACACGCCCAATAGCCAGTGTTCTCTAATTCATTACGGAATATATATATATATATATATATATATATATATATATATATATATACATACATATATATTGCATTTAGGCAATAATCTGTCTTTTATACAGATTTCGTTAAAATGACTGACAAGTATTATCAATAAATTTTCATATAATTATTCATTTGTTCGTATATATTTTTTCTTTTCAGAACTCAAATTATATAAGAATGTTTTTGTACTTTCGAGCGCTTTCAGCTATACTTTCAGCCATTATAAAGAATTAATTTTGTTTTACTTGCAAATAAACATGTGGTAAAGTTAATGCATATAGAGCCTTGTGTATGTTAATATCCGAACACGGCAAGCCCGTTGTACCATGTTTATAATTGATGTAATGCCTCCATTATTTTAATCTTCTTTTGCATGTGGATAATGCTATTATGTATGTATTATGAACAAGTATATCCCGGATAGGTTCTGGAAGATCTTGATGCGTGTTTAAATGAGATTGGATAGAACTTTTGTGGGAAAAGTGCAATGTCAATATTCTCGTCAATTTTGCGGTCGAGTAACTAATGTAATTGTTGACGGACTAAGATAGTTGAGGAACACAATTCTTCAAATGGCATATAAATTCGTAAACGACACTCGTTCCCTGCAGTTTAGATTTTAGCACTTTTAAATATTTCTAATGAAAAATTAATTTAATTTTCTTGTTTGAATTGGTCGGTGTTGTGTAATTTTGGCTGATATTGCAAAGATTCGTCCTGTCTATAGTATTGTTGCATTTGATTTTTGTAGGAAATTATTAATGTTATTATTTTTATCCCCGTGTTTGTAGTTGCCGTTGGTTACGTTACGAAGAAAAAGTTAGACATGTTAATCAAGTAAATAATTTCTTAACAAGCGTTTGTTTCAAATTGCGGAGTTCTTTAAAGAAAAGCGCTTGGGAAGATCAATTCTCGTACGCTCTCGTGGGGAAGTTTTTAATAACCCCTGTTTTGTATAGAAGAGAACATTGATTAATAAAATTAAGAACTTTTGCAAGATCTTTTGCTCGTGGGTCTTTTATATAGTGAAAAGTAGTGAAAGTATTTTTACTAGAATTTATAAGAACATCCAGAAATTGTAGTTTTCTTTTTTGGCTATGCCCATAAGCAAAGTTGGAAGCAGAATTTTTTTCAAAAGTACTTATAATATTATAGATTTCTTTTTTGTTGTCAGCTAAAAGAAAAATATCATCATCAACGTACATATATTTTTAGTTTAGTAACTTTTAACAAAAATTAACGTTTTAATATGGTACATAGAAAAGTTAGAGAAGCACGGACCAAGAGGGTTAAGTTAGCGATAATATGTTTTTTTAATTAAACTTATATATATATATATATATATATATATATATATATATATATATAAATCCCACGGGATTCAAAATCGAAAAACTTTGGAACCTCTTAACCGGGATATATATATATGGAACCTCTTAACCTGGATATATATATATATATATATATATATATATATATATATATAATAACTACATAGACTCTGTAAGTATGCTGGCCGTAAATTTATACTAAAATAAACCTCCGAAAAAAACATTAACAAACAGAACCTAAATACGTTACAATCCGGTGTACTAGGACGTCGGATAAATGGGGAGAAAAAAAAGAAACCCGCGGAACAAAAACAAAACATTCAATACTCCGCAGTAAAGAAAAAACCCCAAACGGAACCAAACACAAGAAAAAGTGATCAATACAAAGTACGAAAGAAAAGATACAATAGTAGAGCAAAAACACACAAAAATCTAGAGTGAGCCAAAACCTACCGCGGTTTCACACTACGGATCGTCAGGGCAAAGGCTCTGACGATCCGTAGTGTGAAACCGCGGTAGGTTTTGGCTCACTCTAGATTTTTGTGTATATATGTATATATATATATATATATATATATCCAGGTTAAGAGGTTCCAAGGTTTTACGATTTTGAGTTCCACGGCATTTATTTTTATATAAACAGCGCTCAATACAATAAATATTGTAGAGCTTAATATAATCACATCATTATGAATTAAATGTTCATTGTTACATGGAAATATCTATGTTTTAGATGTAAATCATTTTCACAACCAACATCCAACATTACCTCATGACGAGATTCTAACTCGTAACATAAATTTCCATGTCGCAATATACACTTTAATTCATAATTATATATAATGAATTATTTTGAACATTATTTTTACCGATACTCGTATTTAAGTAGACATTCTGTTTTTAATTAAACAGTATTTTTATATTTATATCTACATACATATATATATATATATATATATATATATATATATATTATTTATGCTCTCGCTAGTCGATAATTCAACGCTCTCAGTCACAGGAGTTTGTTTACATTCTGTGAATAGCCTGTTGTGAAAGTTGCCTATCTCTACCGTAACGCAGATGGCTCAGTGGTATGATGTTCAACTAGTCGGATTGCGACCCAGGCATGAAGCTAAACGGATGACACAGTGAAACAGGCTTGTCTGCATAAACATATATATATATATATATATATATATATATATATATATATATATATATATATTCATCCGCAGACAGATCTGATTCGCTGTTTCTTTCATCAGTACGGTTAGACAGCCGATTGCTTCTAAACCAGGATTGAAACCCGATTCTACTTCTGAGCTATGCGCGCTAGGTAGAAAAACCCGGACTTTATTGTGTAATATGTAATGTAAACACACGCCAGCATCCTTGAGTCTTCAAATTCATTACTGAATGAACGATGCGTAATGCGTAAGTAGCTACTGTTTTTTAAAAGTCTAACATTCCTCCATAGTGCGCAATCGGGGTGTGAGCGCGTAAATAGTCATCCCTAGAAATATTTGTTTCGCTCTATCACAGCTGATCAGTACCGTTAGACATCCGATTACTTCTAGCCAAGACTGAAAACGACTGAATTGGATATATATATATATATATATATATATATATATAAAATGTGGTCGGGTTTCAATCCTGGGTAAAAAATAATCGGCTGTCTAACTGTATTGATGAGCTGTAATAAAGCGAAACAGATCTGTCTGCGGATTACTATATATATATATATATATATATACCCAACGGTATTTATTATAATAGAGATTATTATTATTAACCTGTGATCTTTAGCCATAAAGACTCACTAAAGATCGAACTCAGTGCATTATTTGATAATCGAAAGGCATAGTTTGCAATCAATCACTCTATAGAAGGCGATTTCGAAACTATTTCTGTTACACCCAAGTGATGTTAGATTGATTGTGTGACATAGAAAAGATAAATAATCAATGAAAATGTTTCATTTAATACGACAGCCAACAATGGAAATGTATAGAGTTTGACCTCTACCAGATTGTTACTTTGTATCTATGGGCTGTCCATCTTTCGAGCAGGCAAACTGTGGATGACCTAAAAGCTCCAACGCTGAAAACAAAAGGCTGGGAGAAATGCTCGGTAGCGAGAGACAAAGGTCTGCCATCAGAAAATCAATATGTAAAAGACGGAGTGTGGTCCGTGAGTTTATGATTGTTCAATCAGTAGACATCAAAAGATTCTGGTGTCTTTTGATTGCCTCAATCAACCTGCATAGGCTTTTTGGAAATGACTTCGTCCGGCTTGTTTGCATTTCGAGATTTCTCCTCCTGGAAATGATCCAACAGTCGTAGACAAATTCACCAAATTCTCTTTCTCTCTCTCTCTCTCTCTCTCTCTATCTCTCACTCTCTCTCTCTCGTTGTGCCAGTTTACTTGTCTGTCTGTATCTCTCGCTCTCGGTTTCTCTCTCGCTCTCGCTGCATTTTTCATTCATTTTAATATTTTCTGCTGCGCCTTTTGACGTCTTCTGATTAAATTTCGTCAAGCAAGGAATTGAATTTCAAAACCTTTCTTTTCATTTTGTGATTTCTATTTAATCTTTGATTTATATTTTTCTTATTTTCAAATCATATCAAAAACATTGAAATTGACTTCGAGACGATAAAAGAATGAATTCAAGGAATAAGCAGAAAAACAATATCTGGAGATACGTATAATACTTACTAAGTAGGGCAAAAGGCCATATAATGTGAAGAAAAATCCGTTATCCCAGTTGAACAAAAGCTCATTATAATCGTAATAGCAACTATTTTCTTATAAAGAAATATTTGGAATTCGTTAACCAAACAGCCTGTAATACTTTGTCTGAAAACAAATGTTCGTTTTCGCAGTAAATCAGTCAGTTAAGTGCCATAAGTGATACATGCTTTGGGCGATCATATCTCGAAAGAGACATGACTGACTGGCAGAAGATTATCCCGCAGTAGGTTGCCGTTGCTTTCTGCGGTAGAATAATTGCCTGCAAAAGGCTATAGAACCCAATCTGTCCTGCTATTTGACTCATAGCTAGAGGGGGAGAGATGTATTATATTATTAAGTAGTAATTAGTGGGAGATCAGTTTATGACTTCATAATAATATAAAACTGATCCCCCACTTTATACCCAGTAAAAGCCTTAATCATGTTTTAACTCTTATATTCAGTCAGTCAGTTAAGTGATACACGTTTTGGCCGATCATATCCCATATGACTGACTGGGCAGAATATTTTCCCGCAGTAGGTGAGCATTGATTTCTGTGGTAAACTGTTGCCAGCCAAGTGTATAGAACCCAAGCTGGAGGGAAAATATGGAATAATACCTTTCCCAAGGGTATTTGCGCGTAAGTGAATGCAAGAAATTAAACTGGAATTCGAACTCGACTCCACTATTTTTCATTCCGAGTCGATATCCACTGCACCACAACGCAGTAAAATAAGTTTCTTAAATCTACTCTTAAATTTCTTTTTAATCGTATCACCCCAAGCAAGGCGGTAACGCCACTGATGTGCAGGGCACTACGTAAGAAAAAAAAACCTTGGAACCTCTTAACGCCGGAAACCACATCCTAAACAGGGAACAAGGCATGAGCCTCTACACCTGTACAATAGACGTGAATGGAGTGTGAACCAGGCGATAGTTTAGTCTATCTACTCCAATTGAAAAAAAAAGAAAAGAAAAGTGAAAAGATTGGAAAAGAGAAAGCCGGAAAGCACATGATAATAGTTTTCTTGGTTTGAAGTAAGTAGTGCAGAACACTATGTCATGATTCGCTTCGATTTACATGTACTGTCCATTTTACGTGTTGCTGCTGTTAAATGTCCCTAAGTGACATGATTTTGCTATTTCGTCCAGTTTTTGTGATTCTCCAGCACCAATTCACATCGTTCGGAGAAGTATTTTTAACAATTGATATTAGAATGTCCCTTGTGGTAGAGGGGATATAGAGTTCGAATTCCAGGTGAATTTCTTACATTCACTTACCTGCAAAGACATTTTGGAAATTTAAGAATCTGTCTCTCCCTCCAGCTATGGGTTAAATAACATGACAAATTAGGTTATATAACCTTGGTTAGGAACCAGTCTACCGCAGAAATCAATAACAACGTCTTTTGAAACATGATCGCCAATGCGTATATCACGTATGGCAATTAAATTATTAGAATATGCTTTGATGCAGTTAAGATTTTAGGAATTTATGAACGAGTTTAGCGCCGTATATGACTTCTACATAAGTCTCGAAATAAGAAGGCTTTTTAAGAATATGACTAAAGTAAATATAATTAGGTTAATTCTTGTTCTCTTGTAGCAGTTAGCGATGTTGTGCTACTAGTACAGTCTATTACCATGTTCAATTTATTTTTCTCCTATACTAAATTTGTTATAACTGATCACAGATGCCGAGGTATTTCAAGTGTTTAGTATATGTCCTTTCTATAATACCTTCATGGTAATTGTTCAAATGAACTCTTTACTATTTTATCCAGACTCTTTGAAGTTAAAACTGAATTCATGGTAATTATTAAAGAGAGGAGCCCAAAATACTAACTACAAGATAGTGATACGAAAATCAAAGAGGTGGCGAAATTTAAATACCTGGGAGGTGTTCTAACAAAGGACGTAAAGTGCGATACGAAACTCCGAAGATCCATTGGAAGGGTCAAGGATGCATTCCAGAAGCTCAGTAGAGTGTTAAAAAATAGAAAAATTTCTCTAGAAACGAAGAAGAGAATACTGGATCGTTATGTGTATGTCCTTCAATATGGCAGCGAATGCTGGACAATCACTTCAAAGATGACGGAAAGTCTTGAAGCAACTGAAAATGTGTTTCCACAGAAGGATACTGAGGATGCCATGGACGGAACAAACGAGTAATGACGCGGTTTTGGAAAGGATGGGCACAAAAACGAAACTGACACCTAACACCAGGAAAAGACAGCTAAAGTTCTTGGGACATGTATTGAGGAAAGAGAACTTAGAGAAACTGAAGCTCACAGGACGGATAAAGGGGAAGAGGAATAAGGGAAAGCAGCGCATGACATACTTGAAAGACTTGAACTGATCGATAGTAGAGTGGGTATTGAGTAGAATAACCAGAGAAGATATTAACAGCAACAAGGGAGAGAGAGAAGTGCAGGACCATGATTGACTACGTCCTGAAGGGACACGGCACATAGAAGAAGAAGAAGAAGATTAGTGTTGTGTCAAGATCTCATAAATTTGCAGTTGAGTCTGATATATTTAACCGTAAATTAGATGTTAACAGTATCTTTTCTTGCAATTGAGGAACTCCCTTCCAGCTCTATGCCTTTCATCCAATCTCCAAAAATTTAAATTCAATGTCAACCGCTATTTACTGTCCTCCAAATTAATCTTTCCTCTTCCCACTCATTATTAATATTCCTGTTTAACACCTTGTATCTTTGTGGCTTTACTGTCTTATATGTGTTGATACCGATTAAAAGAAAATTAATAATTCTACATCCAGAATGTTTATAATTGATTCAAATTAGGGGCTACCACCGCTTTCGTTCCAATTCCAGATAATAGTTTCTATTTTGGAAAGGTTTATCTTGAGCTCTATTTATTGGAACCCGTTTATATGCTTATTTAGAGAAACTGCTTTGAAACTGTTCATATTTTTTTTATCTTCAATCGCCAACTAAGCACTATATTCAATAATGTTAACTCTTAGGATCGAACACCCAACAACAGCAATGCCCTCTTCCAGGCGAGATTGCTAATCAACACACCGCGACAGAAAGTGGCAATATATAAATTTATCAAAATGCCATGAATGTATAATATCCAATAAGAATATGATTTACCCAAGCAGTAATTGTCTTCGAGTCTAAGTTGCTAACCAAAGCTTGATGTGTACCAATCACTGTTCAAATGCCTATAGATCCTGACCAAGTGTTTGCATTCATTTGATTTTAGAAAATGCTAACACACCTTCAGTCAGTTAAGTGCCATACGTGATACACGCTTGGGTGATCATGTCTCGAAAGAGACATGACTGACTGGGCAGAAGATTATCCCGCAGTAAGTTGCCATTGCTTTCTGCGGTAGACTGGTTGCCGACCAAGGCTATAGAACCCAATCTGTCCTGTTATTTAACCCATAACTGGAAGGAATAAACGGATTAATACCTTTCCCAAGGGTATGTGTGCATAAGTGAAGGCAATGAATTCAGCTGGAATTCGAACTCGGCTCCCCGATTTTTTGTTCCGAGCCGATATCCACTGGACCACAACGTACATCCCTTATTTTCGTGTTTTCCCTGGTAGGGGAAACTGGGCTGAATCCTGGAAGCACTGCAATACCAGGTCAACCCGTGGCAAATGCGGAGCAAGCCCCTGACAATTCGCCGTGTTCCAAAAATCAGTTTAATATCGAAGTCCCACATCGGGGACATATCAGATATTAAGCTGATAAGAACAGATACTACACTTTGATCTTAGCCAAAAGGCCGAGAAGCGATATTATTTACTCTTCTCCCCCACTTGAGAGAGATGTGACACAAGGTCTTTTTTAATGTGGGGACCCTGAGCGCGAACGCCCAGGTACTGGTCAAAACATTACCTATCCAGTGGATAGGTTCAGAACTGGTCTGAACTGGTCTTAATTGGTCATTACGCTCCCCAGCCAAAAGGCCGAGAAGCGATACACACCAAACTTTACGAATAATAGTAATATTACTACTAATAATAACAGTAAATGTCGGAAATTCTTAGTCTAGAAACCGAGAGTATACTTATTTAAACTATATTGCGCACTGTTTAATTGCTCTGATATTCAAGTTCAACAATAACTGCCAAATTTACGCAAGTGGGTGATCAGATCCTTCCGTAAATATAGGTTCACTTAAAATAATAGTATACTTATCCCGCTACGTAAAATTAATAATCAAATTATGAAGAAAATATTGTTGTTTTTTAGAGTAAACTTCACTGCAAAGTCTGATTGTCAACGTATAGATGAAAATAAAGTATACTTACTAATCTATCATCATCATCATCCTGCGACCTCGGCCGAGATAGAATTCACTACACCCTTCCAGTATTCTCTATCTGTCATAGCTCCTGTAAGGTCTTCCTTTGGCGATAGATGTATCTCTATGTATCCTGTCTTGATAGGTTAACTTACGAGATCCATTGTGTGATGATGGGTGCCACCATAATACAAACGATGAAACAAGTTCATCTGTGGCACATGCACAATGCCCGGCAAACTGGACACGTCTCATTTGAACTAAGGTTGATACTCTTGGTAGGTCTCCATATATCATTTCTAGAGTTGGGTGGTTTCGCCATGAAAGATTAAGTACTCTTCTGAGAAGACGAGTATAACCTCTATCTAAACGGTGCTGTTGTTTTGCTGAAAGAGTCCAAGATCTGAAACTCGGACTCTTTCAGCAAAAGTACAATTCTATACATAACAGATTACACAAGATATACACTAAAATAAGGTAAGTTCAGCAAAGTATTCGCATCAGCAAAGGAGATTACCAAACTTTAAAGGAGAGCAATATACGATTACAACATTTTGTACCAGAATAATGTACGTTTATAACTCGAAAATAACATTATCAATCAAAATATGGATATGGATCCGTAGGGCAGGTTGATTTTTCACTTTTTCTTTCTCAATGTGCAGGCTAGTGTTTGATGAGATGAGTAATGATAACGATATTTAGAAGTATATCTTATATGCATGTTTGAGCAATTAGTTTAAAAATCGTACGAAAAATGTAAAGAAATACCATGTTTTGTTTCAAACTGATATGAAAATCATAACACTGCAAGGTACACATTATAAGAAAATCTTTTAAATTTGCATTGTTTACTGAAAATCACGCTAAAACTACTGCGCTGTAGAACATATTACAACACAATATAGCTTTTAATATACAATCCTTTAATATAATATTTTAATATAATACCTTAATATAATACATTCCCGGCTTCTGCTTCAATGAACATAGCTCACTGGTGCCCCCTATATATGAATTTACTCGAGCCAGAAGATTAACAACAAGCTCCCACCCTTTTACTGTAAAACCAATAAATTGTAAATGCAAATTCTACTTTATCATCTTCTTTTCTAGCACTTCTCGCCTGTGGAATTCCCTTCCGTTTACTTGCTTCCCCGACAGCTACAATCTTCAAGAATTTAAATGTAAAGACAATAGTCATCTTCTATCTCACTAACCTGCATCCTCGTTCTCATGCTCCTTTCTCCGTTTACTCTAATCTCATCAGTATTCTTATCTGTCTTATACCCACTTCCTGAAACCCCCTATAACCTGTCACTCTTTCTCATAACTTTCCTCCTATGTATCCCACTGCACAACAGTGGCAGTAAAATGTCTTGCTTGGTGCAATATGATTATTAAAAAAAGGCTAAATTGTCCAGTATAAATTCCCTTTCAATAAACGAATATCGTATTTGACGATTTAGTAATAATGTGAGTGTGCCTTGTATCTTGTCCTTATACAGTTTGTAAAGCTTTATCATCTCATGAATATTTGAAGGTCTGGGCAATATGGCTGTCATTAATCGCCTAAATAAAATTCTAGCATTACAAATTCGAACCTAATGTTAATATTAAATCTCATTTTCTCAAAATATTTAAAGATTTTGGATGAGCTTTTTGTATCGTTATGTGGCATATCAACCCCCGACTTCCAAATTTAGTGTATTAAGTGTATTTGTTGAGTTCCTTGCATTTACTTACGCACAAATACCCTTGGGAAAGTATTAATCTCTCTCTTCCCTCCAGTTATGGATTAAATAATAAGACAGATTAGGTTCTATAGTTTTGCCTGGCAACCAGTCTACCGCAAAAAGCATTGGCAAACTACTCTCGGATAATCTTCTGCTTAGTTAGTCATGTCTCTTTCGAGAGATGATCTCCCAAAAAGTGTATCACGTACGACATTTAACTGACTGACTGATCACAGTTCCAAAAACGATCTGCCGTAATGGACGATGGAAAAATAACTTGATCATTCAAAGTATGGACAACAAACTAAGAACAATCTGCTGCTATTCAATCAATGATTGAATAGCAGCAGACAACTTTAAGCAACATAGTTGATACTTACCTCCAGATTACGTTCACTAAGCCCTGTGAGTATTTTATACTCCAGACCTTCTGTCTTCATCACTGTTATTCCTACGTGTGTGCTTGTCTCTTCTTTTTTCTGATGATTGTTATTGGGAAATTATCTTTTTATTTTAGTTTTAAAATCCTTAATATTATAGTTCAAAATATTGATATTATTATTCCCCTTAATATTATAGTTTAGAATATTGAACAAGGTAATATTAGTAATAAATATATACTCAGTAGTAAAGTAATATTATCAATAAAAATATTGACTATTAACCCAGGAAAACATACTATAATTGAAAGTATGAAACAGTGACAAAAAAAAAAAATAATTAGTTAAATTACGAAACACGTCAAAGAAAAATTATCCATAATTAATATGCAGCACTTCCCAGTAACATTATGGAATAAACAGAAGGCAAAGTAACACTATCAATCTGAATACGGTACACAGCGAAGTAACATTATCATAAAAAGTATTGGTCCTGAGCATGACGGTAAACTCCATCCGGCAGCAAGGCCACTGATTAATAGGTTGTGAGGAGCATGGAACCACCTCTTAATTGCTGTTGTTCGCAGGTCCACCCAGACCCGGAGTGGTAGCACATGTTAAGGGTCCCAGATATGGGCAAATACTTAATCCCCAAACTGGAGTCCCCAAAACACTATGAAAGGATAAAAAAGCACTTTTATAGAAACATATACATAAAAATAGACTTTTATAGAAAGATATACATTTTTGAAGAAAAAATATTACCAACAATACATTTTTGAAGAAAAAATTATTTCTATTCCATATTTTTGAAGGAAAAAAATATTCCCTGAAAAACGTTTTTGAATACAAAGCTAGATATTTTCAGTTTTCTAAAATAAAGAGAATAAAAACAAAAAAAATTCAAATTTCACTCAATCAAACTTCTCACTATAACCGAACATTAAAAAAAACAAACCTTAAAGACCCACATTTTTGGCATTAAATAACACATAGAGATGTTGATATGCCGTTAAACAAAACTCAAACTCAAAATAAAAAGTATACACAGCAACACCGTAACATTATCATAACATGGACAATAGCAAATCATATAATAACTCTGCTTGTTCTTGGGAACAAGATCAAATAATATAACCATTTAAACATTGTCTATAGTAATAATATTATCTATGACCGACTTTAATTCTTAAATCTTATCAACGAAATTCGATGTATTCTATTGAGATCCATTTCATTGCACATAAATTATGAAAAAATAAATACTTAACGGAATATTTATTTAATTTATTTCTTAGTTTAGTTAAATATTTTCAAAGTCTTTTTGAAATTGTATTCAATTAGCTCTATCTAATTTAAATTAGAAACGTATTTCGCGAGAGCGTTCGTGGAGAGATTGTTTACATCACGTGACGCAGAAAGTGACAATTTTTTTTTAATTATATCTAAAAAATGTTTAACTGTTGAGATATTTATAAAGATTCAAAACACCTAAGTCTCTATTTAACCCTAGCCTGTGTGTATTTAATTTTAAAATCCAGTATTTTTCTTTCTTTCTGCGTGAGTGTGTAGAACTAAAATCGGAGTCTATTTGTGAACATTTGCGATTTTTTAATGTGTGTCCCGATTGATTGAAGTGATCTGCTATGGGGGAATATTGTTTGTTCTGGCGTATGCTAAGTTTGCGGCTGAAATGGAATCTAAAGCTATTTCCAGATTCACCAATATATCCACTATTTGGACATATTAAACAGAAGAGAAAATATATAATATTTTGGCTGTCACAGCTGAGGCGTGGTGGGTGCAATTTGATGTTGCTGTTGGGTAGAGAAAATACTGCGTCGTTTACTAAATGTTTACAAATTAAGCAACGTGATTTCTGACATTTGAAATTCCCTGATAGGTTTGTATTTTTTAGATATTTGGTAGAAGTGAGGATAGTTGATATGTTGGGTGTTTGTTTCATTGCATTTATGAGTGGTTTAACAAAAATGTCTTTGATTTTTTTGTTTGATTGGCGGTTCTTGTAATCATTTTTTAAATTTTTAATAAGTGTGTCGGAATATTGATTGTGGTGAAAAACCATGGGAATTCGGTTGTAGTTTTTTCTTTTCTTGTATGTAAGAAGTGTGCTACGATTTATGTGGATGGTTTTATTTAGTGCTTCTTTTATTATTTTTATTGGGTATTTACATTTTAGAAATTGGTTTGTTAGGTTGTTAATGTTGTATCCATCTTTAAACGCATCGATCATTCAGCAATGAATTAGAACACTCTCAGCTATTGGGCGTGTATAATGATAATATGCACGCTAAAAAGTCTGCCTCCTTCTACCGAGCCCATAGCTCAGAGATAGAATCGCCGACTGACGCCAATTCAGTTGGGTTTCAATCCTGGATAAAAAGCAATCGGATGTCTAATTGTACTGATGAGCTGTGATACAGCGAAACAGATCTGTCTGCGGATGACTATATATATATATATATATATATATATATATATATATATATATAATCATATTACCCCAAGCAAGGCAATTTACTACCACTCGTGCGCAGGGGGTTTCATAGGAGGAAAGTTATGAAAAAGAGTGACAGGTTATGGGAGTGTCAGCCAGTGGGTAAGAGAAAGATGGGAATACTGATGAGAATGGAGTGAAGTCAATGGAGAAAGGAGCGTGAGAGAGAAGATGCAAGTCACTGAGATAGCAGATAACTAATTACTTTACATTTAAATTCTTGGATTTTGTAGCTGTCGGGGAAGCAAGTAAACAGAAGGAAATTCCACAGGCGGAAGTACGAGAAAAGATGCTAGTGGAGTAACATTTGCGTTTGCATTTTATTGGTTTTGCAGTAAAAGGGCGGGACATAGTTGCTAATCTTGTGACTCGAGTAAATTCATATATAGGGGGCACCAGTGAGCTAAGTTCATCGGAGCAAAAGCCGTGAAAGTATTTGTAGAAGATTTGTATTGTATTATGTTGTGTTGTGTTGTGTTGTTCGAGGATAAGTGATCAGAAGTCAGCATTCGCCTGTCTCCTTATTTACTGTACACGTTATAGCTCATCTACATAACATATGCAAATAGATACAATCCTATTTTGCTATTCAATACAAAATATTTACAAGATGTTATGTTGCCCGATTATTGTGAAGCTAAGCTTACATTGTGCTACCAGAAGAATGAACTATCCCATTACTCATTACTCAGAGGAGCATGTTAATTATTAAACAACAGTTGTATCTACTGCTACGTACATAGGACAACAGGAAAAAAAATCAGTCTTAACTATAGGGAAATATCGCGGAAATTTAATGCTTTCATGTCGTCATCATTTCTTGGGCTTTTTTCGTAAGTGTTCGAGTCTCTTAAACAAATAATTTGAAATGACTCATGATGGTGTTGTTAGGTTTGTTTTTATACGGTTTATCAACACTTTTCAGGTTATTTAAAGCCAGAAAGTATTTTTAGGTTGTAACAATTTTTATTTTTTGAAATGATAGGGATTTACTTACTAACTGATCTTTATCTGAGGGCGAGAAAAGATGGATTCATACTTTTCCCAGTGATATTTGTGAGTAGGTGGATATAACGAATCCAGAGGAGAATTAACACTCCGTTCTTCGATTACAAGTTTCGTACCATTATTCATTACACCACCCTCACATCTTAGCTCACAGCACCTGGTATGAAAAAATCTGTTGAATATCTTATTAGATAATTTTTTTTTTATAGGGAGCAATATGAAGAACTGGATCTAGAACATACGATACGACTTGCCAAAAGAAATTTACTGAAGGAAAACAACAAACTTGTTTTCCTTCTAGAGGCCAGTGTATCATCAAAGAAGAAATAGTATGCTGATGAAATCCCTGTTTGTCAGTGGTCTAAAAATGATCCCGAAAGAAAGTCAAATGTTATATACCAAGTGTTTCAAGAATTATAAGTTCGGAAATACATTTCTAAAACAATAAGTTTAATCTAGTATTGGAATGAAAGCATTCGTTACGCATACACTGAATTCCTACTATTCTTTCGTGCATATCTAATCAAGTGCTCCTGTTATTTATCTCAGGGTTCTCGACAAAATCCAAATGAAGATCTGCAATTTAATCGATCCTGACATGGCATCTCGACTTCAGTCACTTTCTTACCGACGAGACGTGGCTTTTCTCTGTTTTTTCTACAAATGTTTTCATGGCAATTGCTCTGATAAAGTTTTTAACCTTATGCTCTGACCACATGAATTTAACCGTGCGACTAAATTGGCATCCAGGTCTAACTTTTTACCCTTGAAATAGTTAAATGTAACCGCCTCTTCTACTCTAAGTAATTTTTCTCGCACTTACCGCATGTGAAACTCTCTTCCGTTTACTTGCTTCTGATAGCTATAATCTCCAAAATTTTAAATGCAACGTTAATGTTGGATCATTGTGCCGGACCAGAAGGTTTTTCTTGTCAGAATCCATTTTGCACATTTATAAATTTACCATTCATCCATGTTTTTAATACTGTTGCCATATCTGGTCGGGTGCTGCTGCTATTCATCTCTAGGTTCTCGACAAAATCTAAAGAAGGATCTGCATTGTAATCGATGCTGACATGATATCTCGACTTCAGTCATTTTCTCACCGCTTTGATATGGCTTCCTTCTTTCTTTTCTAAAAATATTTTCATGGCAACTGCTCTGACGAGCTTTTTTCCCTCCTGAGCCCCGACAACATGAATTTAAACGTGTGACTAGTTTGGTATCTATGTCCCATCATTTTACCGTTGAAATAGTTAACACTCCTAGAACAGTTTTTTTTTCGCACTGTGTAACTCCCTTCCATTTATTGATACCCTGATAGCTACAATCTCTAAAAATTTAAATGCAACGGCAATTGCCATCTTCTATCTCCTTGAATCCTGTCCAACGTTTTTTTCTTTCTTCAAACCCCCTGCACCCTGTATTTTCTCTCGCTGTAACCCCTTGCGCACTAGTAGTGGTCCCGCCTTGTTTGGGGTGAAATTATAAAACAAATTCTAGACATTTTAAATATTTCGGTAT
This sequence comes from Ascarosepion bandense, assembly GCA_037127315.1. NCBI lineage: Eukaryota > Metazoa > Mollusca > Cephalopoda > Sepiida > Sepiidae > Ascarosepion > Ascarosepion bandense. The sequence continues at coordinate 1,790,919 of JBBBDQ010001362.1, read as the reverse complement.
TTGCATCAGTTTTAATGAATTTTATACAGAAGATAAGGAAAGTGAACACAGTTATAGTAGATGTATTATGTACTTATCATTGCAGTTACAAACTAGAGTCTGAAAACTATAAGCTGAAGACATCAGTGATGTTCTTAAACGATCGAGTCAGATATAGTCTTCATGGGATCCCACACATCTATATATCACTCCGAATATTTATAATTGTCTAAAGTGCCATCTATATGCAACATTTTTCTCATATATGAGGTTAAATTGACTTCAAGTGAATTAACCCTGACATTCCATAACCACAATCAATAAAAATAAATAACACATGAATTGAACACATTTAAGAATGCATTTCAAACAACGTAAATAAAAATATCTGTGTTTAGCAATTATCTTTAAATGTCATGTCCTTTTAGAATATTGACGATCAAGGATCTTCACAGACTCTGATTTTTTATTGCTTGTGAATTGAAATGTCAAAATGAAAAAGAGAGTTGATCTGATTTCCCGTTACGTTTTCCACCGTATTAATTAATAATTTTCCTCATAGAGTGCATACATCCAAAATTACTTACTGGAAATAAGAGCATCAAGTATCGCATTTTTATTCATGACGCAGAAAGTTTCAAATTTCCAATCTACACAAGAATACTATTATAAAGACGTATTGTAATACAGCCTTTCAAAATGTTGTGCACGACACAAATTTTAAGTCACGCGTAAAACGAAATCACGTATTAAAAATATTTCGATCTCTTGTTTAATGAGTTTCTCGTCTTTATATATATATATATATGTGTGTGGGGGGGATGTATTTAGTCAGCAAATTTTTTTTAGACTTGTCAGATTAAATAACACGTACATGACCATGACATTACAACATGTAAAAATTCTATTTTTAATAATTTTCATGTCCTAATGAACGCTAAGCAATTTGTCAGCCGTTATATTTGAAGCAGAAAAAATATATTATTTTTTTGTTTACGTAACTCACACTCCTGAAGATGATCACGGAAAGAGATTAAAAGTACTTGGGTACATTGAGAAATGAATGATAATAATACCTATCAACGTTACAGTTCATTTCTGACATCTTTCAATTATCATACGCGAAAGATTATCCGTGAATATGTACGGATTTTATTAAAAGTAAGCATACAGAATGTTTGTAATTTATTTAATCTGACATTATATATATATATATATATATATATATATATATATATATATATATATATATACTTGTAAACAAAATATGTGTACATATATTATGGGTGTATTGATAGTCCCTCTTCGAAAATGATGCTTTTGGTTCATGATCAAACCGAATGGTGAAAGATAAGTCCTTGTGTCAGTATCAGTTGCTAGAAAAGATGGATCATGAATCGAACTGGCTAGATAGTTACTGAAGACCAACTTCCCCTCCCTCTCTTCGACAGTGTGTTAAAAGTATTATATTTTGTTAAATAAAGGCAGTACTATCATAAGCTTGCGGCCATATCACGTTAAATATATCGGTTCTCGTGCGATCACCGAAGTTATGTAACATCGAGCCTGGTCAGTAGTTAGATGAGTGAGCACTTGGGAATACCAGGTGCTGGAAACGTATATTTGGACGTGCGTTGTGGTACAGTGGGTATCGGCTCGGAACGAGAAATCGGAGAGGCACGTTCGAATTCATTTCATCCACGTACGCGAGCCAAGAATACCCTTGGGAAAGGTATTAAGCGTCTCTTCGTCTCTTCCCTCCAGTTATGGGTTAATCTTCTGCGGGATAATCCACTGACCAGTCTATCATGTCTCTTTCGAGACATGATCACCCATACGTGTTTCACGTATGGCACTTAACTGACTTACTATTATTTACTGCCATATAGCAACTTAGATGTTGAACATTAATAGATTCTTAGGATATTATATTTTCTTATGTCCTAATACTTTACTTAGTTTCTGAAAGTATAAATTTCGCTAGTATAGTGGGGGATACCAGAATCGAGCAAGTATAAATATTTAAATTTAAGTGTTTTAACAGAAGATGGAAAGTGCGACACAGAGATCCGAAGGCGAATTGGCATGGCAATGACGCGTTCCAGAAGCTGAGTAAAGTACTAAAACACAGGAAAATTTCACTAGAAACAAAGAAAAAGGTTGCTGGATTGCTGTGTGATGTCAGTTCTTCAATACGGCTGTGAATGCTGGACAATATCATCGAAATTGAGGACAAGACTCGAAGCAGCTGAAATCTCGTTCTACAGAAGGATGCTGCAGATATCGTGGACTGAGCATGAAAGCTACGATGAGGTGTTGGAAAGAATGGCAACAAAAAAGAAATTAATAGTGAGCATCAGGAAGAGTTAATTGAAGTTCCTGGGACATGCAATGAGGAAGGAAGGCTTGAAGAACTTGATACTGACAGGCCAGATAAAAGGAAAAAGAGACAGAGGAAGGCAGCGGATAACATATTTGCAGGGCCGGATCAGGTGGATGACGGAACAGGGGATGCGAGTTGTAACAGGAGCAAACATAATAAGAACCACAAAGGATAGGGATACTTGGAGAACCATGATCGCCTACGTCCTGATGGGACAGGGCATATAGAAGAAGAAGAATTCCAATGCGTCTTCAATGTTTAGTCGTTTGATTCTATACTACCCACATCAAAATGTCTGTTAATAAAATAGAAATATTAAATTACAAAAAATGGCCGGCTTGTAAAATAGCCATTTCGACCAAAAATAAACACTTGTTTTTTTTTTGTTTTTTTTTTGTCTATCTTACGTTTTCATTGTATTAAGGATTTTCGACCTTGAATATCTAAAAAAATGCAGTAAATTTTGCAAATGATGATCCAATTTACTATGTAAATCCTTATTAAAACAAAATTAAAACTAAACAAAAGTAAACAAATTTGGTCATAGGCGATACTTTCTTAAAATAGATTCGGAATCTGAGGTGTGTAACTTTTCTTTTTTTTTTTAAATTCGTACTTTCGCGCAAATACCCTTGGGAAAGGTATTAATCCGTCTCTTCCTTCCAGTAATGGGTTAAATAACAGGACAGACTGGGTTCTATAGCCTTGGTCGGCAACCAGTCTACCGCAGAAAGCAATGGCAACCTACTGCGGGATAACCTTCTGCCCAGTCAGTCATGTCTCTTTCGAGACATGATCGCCCAAGCGTGTATCACGTATGGCACTTAACTGACTGAATCTATGATGCGTAACCATTTTTTCTTTAAATTATTAATCTGAAGTAGGAGATACTTTTTTTTTTTAAATTCTTAATCTGTGTGCATAATTTTTTAAATTTTGAATCTAGAACACGTAACAATTTTTTAAAATTCATATTCAGGGGTGCGTAAAAAGTATTATTTTTTTGTAATTCGCAATCCAGGGTGCGTATAAATTATTTTCAAAATTCTTAATCTGCGGTGCGATACAATTTTTTTTGTTATTAAATTTGAATCTGGGGTGCGTAATCATTTTTTTTTAATTCCTAATCTGTGTGCCTAACAATATTTTTTAAAATTCTTACTCTGGGGTGCTTTCCTTTTTATTAATTTTTAATCTGGAGTGCGTAATAATTTTTTAATTCGTAATTTGGGCTGCGTAACGACTTGCTTTTAAATTCCTAATCTGAGTGAGCAACCTTTCCTTAAATTCGTAACTTGCAGTGCGTAATCAACAGGAAAATATGCAAAATGAACTCCAGATTACGAATTTCAAAACATTTCTTTTCATTCTTTATATTTTAAGAAAACACTTCGTAGAAACAGATTTATTTTGGCTTATATAAAGTGGGGGGTGTACATTTACAATAATTTGACATAGCAAACGTGAATACGTATTACATTTTAATTTTTATATATTTTTTTATTCTTTTTCATTTATATTTCTTATATTACTGATCTGAAGTGAGTTACAACCATTGATAATTTTTTTGTTTTAAAATTGATTGTTTAAGGTCATAATAGGTTTTATATAGTTCTATTAAAATCACTATTCCGTCGTAATTAATCTATCGAGAGAATCTTATTAAAAATGACACCCAAATAGCATCAAATTATATGCGTGATAGAAATTAATATCAATACATATTTGAGTCTATTTATGTTATAATGATGAAGGACCAACAAAATATTCTGTACATAACACATAATGTGTACTGACGTTCCAAATAGGATGGTACGACGTCAGGTAAAAGCAACGACAGATGACGCCACTGTACTCTTTTGAGTTTATTTTACATTCTAACATATCACGTGTTTACCGGAAATAGTAGACGGAAGTTATGGTTTTTAAAATAAGATATTTTTCTCCTTCTAGAATGACTGCCACCCAAGATTAAACAGCACTGCAGATATAACATACAAAAGGTAGAAAAATAAGAAAATGGTCCTATGATTTTACTAAGATTGATGCTTATCCCAGTATATGTATTCGATAAAAATAGGACATTGTAAAACCCGAAACGACTAATGAATTTAGGCTTAACAATACTGATGTGTGATAGAGTACCGATATATTTCCGAGGTAAAAAAAAGGTTAGAACGCGCGCGCACACACACACACACACACATCTATCTATCTATCTATCTATCTATCTATCTATCTATCTATCTATCTATCTATCTATCTATCTGTCACTAACAAATCCAAGAGAAGAATTGGTAAATAATCCCAAATTCATCAAAAATTTAAATGCATCGTCAACAGCCATCTTCTTTAATCCAGTTCCTCATTTATCCTTTCTTCCATATTCCCTATATTCATTAATTTCTCTCACTCTGAACACTAGCGGCAGTCCCACCTTGCTTGTGTTGAAATGATTATAAAAAAGTATTTAATTAAAAACGGCCGGGTTGTAAAATAGCTATTGAGACCAAAAATAAACACTTTTGAATTTTTTTTTTTTTTGCGTTTTCATTAGGTATTAAGGATTTTCGACCTCGAATATCTAAAAAGGAAAAATGCAATAAATTTTATCAAATGAAATATTTATTTATCAAATCAAATATATATATTTGTTTAATTCGTAATCTGGGATGTGTATTTTTTCATTCTTAATCTGGGGTGCGTAACAATTTTTTTTAAATTTCGTAATTTGGAATTTTTTGAAATTCATAATCCAGGGTGCGTAATGAGTATTTTGCAAGGTACGGGCGGGAAGTTCGAGGAAATAAACAGGTGTAGTAGAAATGGCGGTTACATTTAACTATTTCGACGGTAAAAGCCTGGGTCCTACATGTCAAACTAGTAGCATATTTGAATTCACATGATCGGAGCACCAGAGAAAATAGATCGTCAGAGAAGTTACAATGGAAATATTTGTAGAAAAGACAGATGGAAATCATATCACGTGAGAGACTGATGTCGAGATGCTAAGTAAGGATCGATTACATTGCAGATCCTTCTGTGGTTTTTGTTGAGAGCTTCGAGATATGGCAAGAGTATTCAATGCACGGACGATTGGTATACTTATAAATGTGCAAGATGGATTCTGATGAGAAAAATTTTTCTGGCCCGAAATAATGACCCAGCCTTCCTAGCAGTAGATGCAGCTATATATTCGATGTAATCGTTCTACACAGATCGGTTGGAAAAGTGATGCCAAGCTGGGGCAGTGTGTTGCTCTCCAGGAGACTAGCATCGTCATACTGATAGCAGAAAAAATAGTTTATGTATAGTATATACATATATATAATGATTTGTTTGAACATTATCTTTGATCGATACTCGTATTTAAGTAGATATTCTGCTTAAAATCAAACAATTATATGTTTATTTCTGCCGGCCTGATTACATACGATAATTTTTTTTACGAAAATGTGCGTCATTCGTGTTGTTAGGAATCAATAGGATTCGAACATGAATGCATTAGAGTTACCGGAGACAAAATGTAGTTCGATTTTTTTTTATGGACGTTCAGATCAAAAAGGTAGGTTTCTTCAATAACTAATTGTTCCACCCTTTCACTGAGAAACAGATAAGATGTAACCGCAATTTCTACTCCAACAGCTTCTTTCCTCGCACTTCCCGCCTGTGGAATCCACACACTTGCTTCCCCGACGGATACAATCTCCAGGAGTTTAAATGTAAGGTCAATAGATACCTCCTAGCACACCAATTCTCATCCATTCTCTCAAATACACTTCCCATCTACCCAACCACCATCCTCGCTATCCTTACCCGACTTTCACCCTACTTCTGACATTTCTTATATCTAACCACTCTTTACAATCACCTTCCCCTAATTAACCTCCTGCGCAATAGTGGCAATGGAATGCCTTGCTTGGAGTGAAATGATTAAAAAAAAATGTGAGAAGATTGTCCAGCGATCGCTGCCATATGAAAGGACGGATATTGCATCTTTTCTTTATTTCTAACTGTTTGGTAAAAAACAAAAAGAAAATGAAGACACACACATTGTTTTCACAGAAATCTGGCAGTAAAGCTGTTGTGTTGAACATTTGCGAAAACATCTTGAGGCATATTCGATGACAAATAAATCATTGCTTGTGTTACCTGCCGGAAAGTTGAGGTGATTAATCAGGTTTCTTTTATTTTTTTAAGGGGTGCATAGAACTGGGTTGGCAAATAAAGTTAGAAGATTGATAAAGGGAATAAAAAGTTAAGTAGCCTACCTTCCTTTCACTCCTCACAATATGTAATTTACTCGCAGGTGGCTACAATATAACTTCTTTATCTCAAACCCACTGCAAGTTTATCCAGCAATAATTTACACCATCTCGATATATTAATCAACTTCCCGGGTTTTTTTTTTCTAGTTTTTTCAGGAAATCCGGCCATGAAATGGCGAGAAATTCTTTGCGATCCACTACAGGAAATACCAGACTCGTTTATCCGCTTCGTAAATGTATTATGTGCGTTGTGATGCAGTGGATATCAACTTGGAATGACAAATCCGCTATCCGAGTTCGAATACCAGTTGAATTTCTTTGCATTCACTTACGCACAAATACCCTTGGAAATGGTATTAATACGTTTTTTCCCTCCAGTTATGGGTTGAATAATAGAACAAATTGAGTTCTATAGTCTTGGCTGGCAACCAATCTACCTCAGAAAGCAATGGCAACCTACTGCAGGATAATCTTCTGCCCAGTCAGTCATGTTTCTTTAGAGACATGATCGCCCAAAGCGTGTGTCATGTATGACACTTAACTGACGAACTGACTGAGACGTTTTATAGACGCCATTAGTTAAGAGTTAGGCAAAATACGATATTTATCGTATAGGAAATTTCGTTAAGCCCCAAAATATTTCAGCTCCAACATTTTTACCACACACAGATGATGTTGGAATCGCAATAAAGAAAATAAAAAGAAAGCAATATATCTCAGATTTACCTAAAAGTATAACAAACAATAAAAAAAAAACAACGGACATTTTTAAATATGTCTGCATACACAAAACCAAAGAATCGAGTACTCAGTGAGGATTGAACTCACTTCTTTTTCTTCATGTGCCATGTCCCCTCAGGACTTTGCGAATCATGTACTTTGATTTACCTCTATCTCTTGTCTCTCTCAATATTTTTTCCTGGTATCTCTCCGAAACCCTGCTCCGCCATCCATTTGCTAAAGCCTATCAAGTATGTTTTGCGCTGCTTTTCCCTGTCTCTCTTTCCCTCTATCCGTCCTGTGAATATTAAATACTCCAGACCATCCTTCCTCACTATGTGTCCCAGGAACCTCTGCTATCTCTTCTTAATGTTAAGTATGAGTTTTCTTCTCGTTTGAAAACTCTCCAACACTTAGTCGTTGCTCATGTGCTCGGTGCATAGTATCCTCAGCATCCTTTAGAAGAACCGCAGTTCTGCTGCCTCGAGCCTCTCTTTCATCCTTCAAAAGATCGTTCAAACTTCGCTGCCATACAAAAGGACAAATATCACATAGCAGTCAAGCACTTTTTTCTTTGTTTCCAATAACACTTTCCAGTCTTTCAGTACTCCTGGTTAGATTTTTGAAATTCGACTTTGGCTCGCTACTGAGTGCTCAGTCGTAATTGATCTGGCGAGACAAGCTTGTTAACCATTATATCATATCTAAGTTTCCACGGGATCTCTTAACCCTCTGGGGCCATTCGTATCATATTTGATACAGTATGAAAACAAGCCTTGAAAGAAATATTTTCCTGAAAAATTTTTTAAGAGAAATATTTTATAAATTTCAAATGAAAGCAGTACTGACTGCTCAGTCAATGAATACCAAATGTTTCCTTATAGGGAAATACCAAATGTTTCCTTATAGGGAAATACTGTATCAAATATGATACGAATGGCCCTAGAGGGTTAAGTAGTAATTAGTGGGGGATCTGTTTATTACTTCATAACAATATAGAACTGATCCCCCACTTTATGACAAGTAGAAGCCTTAATCATATTATATTATTAACCCTCTAGGGCCATTCGTATCATATTTGATACAGTATGAAAACAAGCCTTGAAAGAAATACTTTCCTGAAAATTTTTTTAAGAGAAATATTTTATAAATTTCAAATGAAAGCAGTACTGACTGCTCAGTTAATGAATACCAAATGTTTCCTTATAAGGAAATACCAAATGTTTCCTTATAGGGAAATACTGTATCAAATATAATACGAATGGCCCTAGAGGGTTAAGAGTATCTTAGCTGTTGCAGAAGATTAAAACTATGAAGCACCCAGTGACGTTTAAACTCACTATTCAGTCGCAAATGATCTAGTGAAGCAAGCTTGCTAAACACCAAGCCGAATCTCTCAGTGATTTACAAGGATAGCTTAGATGTGGAACAAATTTGAAAGCATAGAGCACCCAGTAATTTTCCTAATCATAACTTAATCGTAAATGATTTAGCAAACAAACTTACTAATTATTGCACCAAGCTGAATTACTCGTGTTAATCCTATCTTAGATGTGGCACAAGGCCTTCCAGACGAGGACCCGCCATGCCATTTACCCTATAGCAAACCACAAACATTCTCTCCGTATTCCATCAGTGAGAAGTAAGTTTCATTCAAACAGCTTATTCAGCGAATCATTGCTCAGTGGAACTGACTCCAAAGATGGTTGCCTCACGATGACTACAATATCAACCCGTTTATGCCTTGGGTTAATCGTTATCTTCAACTCCTATCCGTAAAAAATTACCTTTTTATGTAACCCTCTACCTCGAATGGCCCTCGGGTGTTGTACATGCTGAACTTTACAGTAAAAAAATGGCGGAAATTACATAGCGTCCAGTGAGATCGAACTCACTAATCACTCACAATTGATCTAGTTAGTTAAGATTGCTAAACAATCATGTCGAGGTGCTCTTCTATATATCTAGATAATGAAGTCGCATTTAATATGTCTACCTTGATTAATTTGGTTGTAAATGCTTATCAACTTTGAAAAATTTATTTAAAACCAAAAAGTACTTATAATAATGTTTTAGAGATAATAAGGATTTATATGTTCAAGTCTTTCATGCCTTTCCCAAAAGTTCTTCGATTTTTAATTGCGAGCCTTTATCCACTACACCACCCTCACGCCTAAGATGACAGCATCTGTTATTCCTAAACGATCACCAAAGCTAGGCATTGCTTAACTTCCGTGATCGTACGGGAACAGTTCTTTCAACCTGATATGGCCGAAAATCCCAGCGTGTTTATATGTAGCATCTAATAAACTAAAAGAGCACATAGTAGCCATGGGTAGTGAATAAAAGAACCTCCTTACAGAGATGATAGGGAGATTAATATGCTAAAAAGGAAAAATATGCTAAAAGGAAAAAGGAATCAGATTTTAAAACGGTGACTAAATCAAAGAGTAAGTATTAAAATGCTTCATATTTTTATCTAAATTATATAATAAATGGAACTTTGTCTGTGTCTGTGTGTGTCTGTGTCCGTTATCTATAGACTCCGAAACGGCCGAACCTTTTTTTTTATTTACACAGTTGTACTATAAGCGTCTGCGAGTGTTCGTAGCTAGTGTTGTGTCGAGGTACCCCCGATAAATATCGAAAATCGATAATCGAAAAAATCGGGTTATAGAAGGAGTGGTCCCATTTTAATCAAATATCATACACTCATAGACAAAGACATAAGAAACGATATTCAGAAGTTTCAAGGTTGCAGTTCTTAAAATAGTGCAGAAAATCGATAATATATATATATATAAGGTAAGATGTGTGTGTGTGTGTGTGTGTGTGTGTGTGTGTGTGTGTGTGTGTGTTTATCTGCCTGTATGTCTGTATTTTTTCAGCCCGTTTATTTTTATTTTTGCTTCGGGTTTGGCTCTAAGTAGGTATAATTGTAGTTCTTAGTCTCAGCCATGATACCATTTACTCAGAGGACTTATTTAGCCTTCAAAATTCAGTTTACGACAAAAAACTTATTTGATATCGATACCAGGGAATCAAAATTTGACTTACATCCATTCATTTTTCTTTCTGTCTAAGGTTTCACTTTAACTGGAAACAACTATTGCTTTTTAATCTTGTCAATGTCCAAAGAGTCTGAGCTCCAGGACCATGAATTAGTTTTAAAGCTTTCATGACACCCGAGCAACGCCGGGCTATACTGCTAGTCTATAAAAAAAATAATACTTTTTGTTGCATCTGTTATCCTACTTCTTTCTGATTTTAAAAATTCCTCTTATTTTTAAACATTTTTTTGGATTCAACATGCACATATGTTTTTGTTTCATCTGTAATTATGTTATGCAGTGAGATCTATAAACGTCACGATACGTTTTGCAAGCTAATTGAACTTTTCAGGTTTACTTTGAACTTTGATAGCTGAAATCATTTTAGACAAACGATATATCGCAGCTCTATATTTTTTATATAATCGTGTGGACCCAAGCAAGGCATTTTACTGCCACTGTTGTGCAGGGGTTACATAGGAGGAATGTTATGAGAAAGAGTAACAGGGTGTCAGGAATAGAGTATGAGAACGAAGAGAATACTGGTGCGTGGGGTGGACGGAGAAAAAAGCATAAGAGAAAGGATGTAAGTTAGTGAGACAGGTGACTATTGGCTTCACATTTGAATTCTTGAAGATTGTAGATGTCGAGAAAGCAAGTACGCGGAAGGGAATTCCACAGGCGGGAAGTGCGAGAAAAGAAGCTGAGGAGTAGAATTTGCATTTACAATGTATCAGTTTCACAGTAAAGGATGGGACCGAGTTGCTGATCTTGTGGTTCGAGGAAACTCATACATATGGGGTACCAGTGAGTTAAGTTCATCGGAGTTATAATTGACATAGTGAAAAAGAGGCCAAATGTAGTACATTTATGAGATCCGGCAGTACAAACTAGAGAGGCTGAAGCGCCTTCAGCCTATTTTATGTTACTATAGATGATACAATTCACGAATCGTACAAATAAAAATAAGTATACTGATTAACATTTATCCCCTTGCATACTTCTTTATTCAATTTTGCCTTCGCCATATTCATTGCTTAAATATTTCTCAAATAATCTGAGTAATAAATTAATACTGACACTGCTGCAGCTAAGAAGTTCGCCAATTTTAGGACGTCCATTTTGTTTTCGTTCAAGTACTTAGCCTGAACTTAAAGGTGACACGTAAGACGTCAACTAATTTCCCGTGACTAAGTCATTTATAAATTGACTTTTCCGGAGTACCATTCGTGTTCATCGAGTGCTCAGAGAGAAACTGAGTCTGTACTGCAACAGGATTGGTAGTTAATTAGTACCGGTTCCGGGCACGTGTGCCTTCTTTCTTTCAACCGAACGAACAGAGAGACCGTTTTAGATTGTTCAGGGGGAAGCACTTTTGTAGTTGAGTTCAAAAACTGAGGCCTTTGAAGCAGGGGTTTCTCTAATGTCAAATTCAAATTTGATATTCTGTTAACAAAAAATTAAACCTCTATTACACTTTCCATTTCTTTCACTTTCTCACTTTGTCACTCAGTTTCTGAACTTAAAGATACATACACTGGATGTGCGTTATGGTGCAGTGGATATCGACTCGGAACAACAAGTTTGGGCGCCGAGTTCGAATCCCAGTTAAATTCTTGGCATTCACTTACTCACAATTACCCTTGGGAAAGGTATTAATCCGTCTCTTTACTCTGGTTATGGGTTAAATAATAGGAAAGATTGGGTTCTATAGCCTTGTCTATCAATAATATACACATACAATAATATATACTTAGACGTATCTAACTTGCTTACTCCCACTATCTCTTTTTCGATATATATGTATATAGTCATCTGCAGACAGATCTGTTTCGCTGTATCACAACTCATCAGTACGGTTAGACAGCCGATTGCTTTTTACCCAGGATTGAAACCCGACCGAATTGGCGTCAGTCGTCGATTCTACCTCTAAGCTACGAACTCTCGGTCCAATGAAGGCAGACTATATATATATATATATATATATATATATATATATATATATATATATATATATATATATATATATATATATATATATATATACTGCGTTGGGTAAATTGTCGCAGTTTAAAATGCGCCTTGTTGTCGAGTTTGTCTACTGCACAATATAGTAGGGTAGGTTGTGCACCAACTGCGAGAAAATTAGCACCATGACGCAATTCATTGCAACAGAAACTTGGAAGCGGCATGATGTACTGCTTGACATTCGCCCCAGAAGCTACAATGAGAATATTTCAAAATGTCAATCTGAGAACCGTGCAATGCATTCGGAAATAATTGGCTGAGTCTACAGGTGATTACGGAAAATTCACTGTAAGAAAAGAACTCTCGAATTTAGAGGCATATATGAAGTGTCTTGAAGAGGTAGTATTGTCTTGGGTCAAGACGGTGACTGCTGTGTTTAGCAACAGAACTGTGTACCATGCAACGCAAACAGTAGAACCCAGTCAAATAATTTCTGCGACCATATCACTCCTTTACATTTGACCATTTACCTAACTAGTCTGCGACCTCATTAATTATCATGTATGGGGACCAGTTAGGCGAGAGACCGAAAAAAACCTTGTAACACCAATGATCAAGTGAAGACAAGGATTATAGCAGCATTCACCAATTTAAACAAGGAGACCGTCCAGAATTGATGCAGTAGATTCTAATGTTGTCTGTTCCGTAATGTAATTTATATATATTTTTGTGTAATTTTCGAAAATATATCCGTTAAAATGAAATGGAGACCATGAGTTATTTATTGCAGAAAGTTTATATTATTGTTTTAAGAAAACTTCTCCCGGTATATAAAATGATTTGATATTCTGTAAAACTCGGGTACTTTCCTTCAAAATATAAGCACATACACACACAGACACACACACACACACACACACACACACATATATATATATATATATAGTGCTAAATTGTAATGATGTTTAATGTCAGATTTTGCTGTTTTTTCAGTATTTTACTGATAAAAAAGCATTGTAGGCAAGCAGATTTTTCCCATAAAGTGCTCGATATCGAGATAAGGATAAAGCGTTATGTTAATAGAATTATTATTATATTTACCTGAATCTTCATGCTATCCTTTACCTATACAAGAGGTCCTGGATATGACGGTAAACGGCATCCGACAGCAAGGCCTCTGATTTGGAGGTTGTGCGGAGCATGGAACCACCTCTTAACTACTGTTGTTCCCAGGTCCACCCTGACCCAGAATGGTAGCACCTGTGAGGGTCCCAGCTATGGGCAAATAGTTTATCCCACAAACTGGGGTTAAAACTCTATTAAAGTATAAAAATAAACTTTTATAAAAAAAAATATACATTTTTGAAGAAAAAAATATTACCAGCAATATTTTTTGAATACACAAGTAGAAGACATCTTCAGATTTCTAAAATAAAAAAAAAAAAAATCATCAAAATCTAACTCTGCCCGTCTGTACGTTTCTATCTTTCTGGCTTATGAAACATCGGTTAGCGTACGATCATCAAAGTTAAGCAACGTTCAGCCTGGTCAGTGCCTAGATAGTGAAAACTAGGGAATACCTGATGCTGTAATCTTGGATGAGCGGGTGGTGTAATAAATAATGCCTCGAAATCGTTAATCGGAGAGTTGAGTTCTAATTCTCGTTTCGTTTTTTGTATTTACTTACGTGCAATACCTTTAAGAAAAGTACTAATTCAACAATGCTTCTCCCCAGCTATAAGTTAATTAATAGTACTTGTATCACTAAAATATTAAAAGAAAAACAAGGTGTACACATTATTTAGATTTTGGCATTAAATAACCAATCAAGGCTGCTATGCTGTTACACAAAAGCGACCACAAACCTTTCTTTTTTTTTCTGTCTGTCTGTCTGTCTCACTCTCTCTCTCTCTCTCTCTCTCTCTATATATATATATATATATATATATATATATATATATATATATATTAAACAAAATAATATACGTTAATGGAACCAAAAAACAATTCGTCGGAACCTAAAATTCTTATCTTTAGCAGTCTCGACAATACTGAAAAAAAGAAAAAGTAATGGCGATATTAATAGAAATTGCGAAACTTGCTTAGAAGTTTAAATCTTGGAGCCTAGATTGCCTAGACCGATAGAAAACGCTTTACAATGTTAAATCCTATGAATGGATGGCTGTAGTCATAACCCGAGAGTCACGCCAACGCCATATTCAGACGACTTGAATGAATAGCACATGTAATACAAAGAGAAATTACTAACATAATCACTATGTTAGCATTTCACTTCTTCATGTGCCATGTCCTTTAGGGCCTAAGCGATCATGGACTTCCAATTCGCTCTGTCTCTTGTCACTCTCAATATTTTTTCACACATATTCAAATAAAAGGTTAGGAAGATAACTTCCATCAATACTTGGAAGAGGGATAACAGCTACTGGACTTCAGAAATCCGTTTACCTGCAAAATGTTTTAGGAGAGACATTTTATGTTCAACTGAAATATATATATATATATATATATATATATATATATATATATATATATATATATTAAAAGTAGTACAAACTAATGGGTTGGCAGCCTAGTGTTTGCAGTGATTTACTTTATTAAAAGTGCTAGATACTTAGTAAAGCATTATTCTTCTAATGAAGATATATTTTACAAACATAGCAAATTATGTAATTCTGCTCTTAAAAGTAGCATCTATAAATGCCCTGACCTGATATATTAACTCATAATAATAACAACAACTGTAAAATAGAAAGACAAAAATCATTTGGTATACACCCCTATTTAAACAAGTGACAAGTACTAAGTTAATATTGGCAGATAAAAATGTCTGGGGATAAAGTCATTTCAAGTTTCTACCGCCCACTTTGCCCATACAATCAAATTTCTCTTATCTATCATGACCTGAATTTCTATTGGTTCACTGAGACACACCATTTCAAAATCCCCTCATCTTTATTGGCTGGGTTTAGTTAAAATTGTTTTGCTTTAAAGCTTCTATATATAATGATACCTAACAGAAAAATATTTCACTGCCCAGTGAGGTGGTAGGTCGATATTACCGAAACACGACGAATTTCTGTTGTAGTAAACTATGTTTTT
This sequence comes from Ascarosepion bandense, assembly GCA_037127315.1. Taxonomy (NCBI): domain Eukaryota; kingdom Metazoa; phylum Mollusca; class Cephalopoda; order Sepiida; family Sepiidae; genus Ascarosepion; species Ascarosepion bandense. The sequence goes on along the minus strand of JBBBDQ010001362.1, from coordinate 1,775,431 downwards.
TATTAAATACTTATAATAAAAATATTACCATATATATATATATATATATATATATATATATATATATGTGTGTGTGTGTGTGTGTGTGTGTGTGTGTGTGTGTGTGTACATAACTGATGTTATTAAAGGTTTGTTTCGTGTTATGTTTACAATAAGCATTTCCATAAACGTTTAGGCTCTTTCTGCAATTGGTGATATGTATATCTTTCGTGTTTTCAACAAATAATTTACGGACTGGGATTAATACAATTCCCCCCCTGGTGTAAATGCGCCTGTATTAAGTTTTAGAAGAAGCTTTATTATTTATGCCACTATTATAAACATCCCAGGAAACAAACATTAATAAAATTAATTATGAATACGGCTACAATATACTGGCCGTATTCGTAAATAAAATATGTGCTAACTTACAGTAACATTTGTACCGTCAATAAGAGATCATACGCACCATTTGCTATATCAATATAACCAAAAGTCTTTGAAGGTAGCTAATTATAATATTTTCAACGTTCAAAATATTAATTTAAAACAGTGGTCAGTATAAAAATAGAGGAATGAATATTTATTATAAATCATACTTTAAAACATATACAAACTACAATCTAATTCAAAATTGTACATTTTGTTTAGACATTGAAAGAACAATGTTTCATCGGATAGTAAATAATGATGGTACTAAACGGTATTTTTTTAAAAGAAAATTTAAAAAGCTCAGTTCCTTTTATTTTTAGAAAATTTTTCTTACCAGGTAAGAGGATATTAAAAAAGTGAAAAATAAAGAAGGTCGAAAAGATGAGAAAACAAATCAAAAAATGGAAAAGAAAAAGGAAAGAGAAGGACATAGAAGAATATATATATATATATATATATATATATATATATATATATATATATATATATACTAGCAGTATATACGGGCGATGTTCGTGTGAAGTATAGTGAGAATCGGATGAAAATCGTGAATTTGTATAAAGGACCTACAGGCAGATAAACAGACACAAACACAAACATCTTGCCTTTTATATATATATATATATTCACTGGTATCGATATCAAATAAGTTTTTTGTCGTAAACTGAATTTTGAAGGCTAAAAAGTCCTCTGAGTAAATGGTATCATGGCTGAGACTAAGAACTACATTTATACCTACTTAGAGCCAAACCCGAAGCAAAAATTAAAATAAACGGGCTGAAAAAATACAGACATACAGGCAGATAAACACACACACACACACACACACACACACACACACACACACACACACACACACACACATCTTACCTTATATATATATATATATATTATCGATTTTCTGCACTACTGTAAGAACTGCAACCTTGAATCTTCTGAATATCGTTTCTTATCTCTTTGTCTATGAGTGCATCAAATTTGACTAAATTCGGACCACTTCTTCTGTAACCCGATTTTTTTCGATTATCGATTTTCAATATTTATCGGGGATAACTCGGCACAAAACCTAGCTAAGAACACTCGCAGACGCTTATAGTACAACTGTGCAAATTTTTTAGAAAATCGGTTCAGCCGTTTCGGAGTCTATAAGTAACGGACACACACATACACACACACACATACACACACAGACAAAGTTCCATTTATAAATAAGTTTAGATATTACAATGGTAACAAAAGGAAGACTCATATTGAGAATTAGACAGAAAGAGTTGGAACTTCAGAATATGATCAAGAAAGTGGGCGTAGAAAATTTACAGGACATATCGAGAACCAAAGAGATAAAGGGAGGCATCAAGCTTCCTAAATGACAAGCTTGGTGATCGGATAGGGAAACGGGTATGGGCGGAAATCTTAACAAATGGAGTAACACTACTATGGACCTTAAATGATAGGTAATAGCGGAGACTCATGTTCGTTCATAACCTGAATGAATATGGCTAACAATAGAGTAAGGTTAATTCATTCTACCATATTTGTTTTTATTCATTTAATTTTGGGACTAAATTCTACTAAATTGTTGGTTTAAAGGCCGTTTCGACATCTAAAGTTTTCTGTTATACAGCTAGTGTCACATTCCATTGAAATCTCTTTTTTTTTACAGCTAGTGTCACATTCCATTGAAATCTCTTTTTTTTTTTTGAAGTCCATTACTCTTTGAATTCAGCCATTCTCTCCCCCACCATCTTATTTCTGGACACTTGCTTATCTATCTATCTATCTATCTATCTATCTATCTATCTATCTATCTATCTATCTATCTATCTATCTATCTAACACACTCTGCTTATTTACTGGTAGCCGACATAAGCTGGAAAATCAGAGCAAATTTGGTATGACTAGAAATTTTCTCAACTTTCAGTGGTCTGCACGTGGTAAGTTAAGATTGAATTTTCTACTAATTCATTCTACCATATTTGTTTTTATTCATTTAATTTTGTGACTAAATTCTACTAAATTGTTAGTTTAAAGGCCGTTTCGACATTTAAATTTTCTGTTATACAGCTAGTGTCACATTCCAATGAAATATTTTTTTTTTAACTGGGACGTTTGCATCCCTGTAGGTAAAAAAATGTAAACCTAGAAAGGGCGAAAGAACTCTCAAGGAGCCAACGGCCAGCTAACTAGAGGTGATGTCTCAATAAACAATCGTGGAGAAGGCAACGGCATACCACTACACTATTTACCCCAGCTCAATCATGGTTTTAATTAATGACAAATGTGTTAGAGCCAACAGAGTGATGGGGGTTGCTTCCCAAGGAAACAACTCTTTGCTCGGTAAGGACCGGCATGGGCAACAGGTGCCACCTGACTGTCATCCGGCGACTGTTAGCACTAACGGCGTAAAGTGGACATTTTACCCCAAAATTTGCCCCTCGCCCGGGAAAGAGCCACATGAGCAACAGGTGTCTCTGGACCGTTACCCTGCGACTGTGCGCATCAAAGACAAAATTACTATCGGAACATAGAACGTCAGGACATTCAACGGTGGACAACTAGAGAATGTCAAGTAGGAGATGGACAGACTGCAGATAAACATCCTAGGCATATGCGAAACCAAATGGCCTAATAGTGGAGATTTCAGTAGCGACACCCACAGGATAATATATGCAGGAGGTAAAAAAAAACGAGAAAGGGGTCGGCTTAATACTAAACAAACAAGTGAAGGAATGTGTTCTTGGATACTGTCACCTTTCAGAAAAAGTCCTTTTGGTTAAACTGCGGGGAAGGCTATTCAATATAGCTATTATAGTAGTTTATGCGCCGACAACCCAGAGTTCGGAGGATGAGATAGAAACCTTCTATTCAATACTGGACAATGCCAAGGCGCAGTGCAAAAGCCGAGAAATTAGGATTATAATGGGTGACTTGAATGCCAAGTTAGGTAAAGGTAGGGAAGGCGACACGAGCGGCAACTTTGGACTAGGGGAGCGCAACGAACGAGGAGAAAAATGGGTCCAATGGTGCTCAGCCAATGACCAGGTAATTACTAACACCTGGTTCCAAGAACACCCACAACGTTTATGGACATGGAGAAGCACAGGAGGCGACACGAAGAACCAAAAAGACTATATAACTATAAACAAGAGATTCAGGAACGCGGTGTTTCAATGCAAAACATACCCAGGTGCCGACTGCGAAAGTGATCACATCCCAGTCATCTACAAACTAATGGTGAAACTCCAAAGACTGAAGAAGCCCAGCACATCACCAAGGCTACAATACGACACGCTTGAGAATGACCTCACCCTGCAGAAATAATACAATAACAGCGTAAGAAAGAAATATGAAGAACAAATTGTGAAAGGGCACTCAAAATGGTGACCTCAGCGAATAACATAGCCCCAAAGGAAATCAGACGCAGAAAAAAAAACGAGTGGATGAGCGAAGAGATCCCCCACATGATGCAAAGGAGACAAAAATAACGCCAAGACATGGAGCAGATTACAAGAAACTCCACAGGGAGATAAGAAACAAATGCAAACAAGCCAAAGAGGAATGGCTCAACAACAAATGCGAAGAAGTAGAGAGACTGAGCAGGACCAACAAAGCAGAGATGCATAAAGAGATAAGAGAACTAACAGGAAAAAAAACCTGTACCTCAACAGAATGCATAAAATCCAAGGATGGAACAATCATATTAGAGAAAGAGGAAATACTCCAGAGATGGGAAGAATATATAAAGGATCTTTTTTGCGACAAGCGAGAACAACTGAGAATGCACAAGGAGATGGATGGACCGGAAATACTAAAATCCGAAGTGAAAGCTGCAATGGCCAAAATGAACAGAAACAAAGCAGCTGGTCCAGGCGGCATAGTGATAGAGCTGCTGACAGCCTTAGAAGAATATGGCATAGAAAAAATTACCGACATAATAAACGAAATTTATAGCAGCGGTTTAATAGCAGACGACCTATACAAGTCGATATTTATAGCACTGCCGAAGAAACCAGGCGCAAACGAGTGTGAACTACACAGAACTATCAGCTTAATGAGCCACATTACCAAACTGATGGTCAGAATCCTGATGAATAGAGCGAGAAACAAAATCAGGCTAGGAACAGTGCGGGTTCGTCAAAGACACTGGAACAAGGAACGCCATATTCATGATTAGGATGCTCTCCGAAAGGGCAATACAAACGAAGAAAGATTTGTACCTATGTTTCATTGACTATGCGAAGGCATTCGACAAGATACGACACAAAGAACTGATGGAGATGCTCGGTAGCCTCGATATTTTTGGCAAAGACATAAGAGTAATCAAGAATCTCTACTGGCAGCAAACGGCCTGCATACGCACAGGTAACGATCTCAGTAGATTTACAAAAATAGAAAGAGGCGTAAGACAGGGAAGTGTCTTTTAACCGGATTTGTTCAACCTATACAGCGATAATATCTTGAGGACCCTAGATGACACGCCAGGATTTGTTGTTGGAAGACACAATTTGAACAACATAAGGTACGCAGACGATACAGTGCTGATTGCGGACAGGGAAAGGAAACTACAAGACCTCAAGCGGTGGAGAGCGACAAAAAAGGACTACAAATAAAATTTAAGAAAACTGAGTGCATGGGCATCAGCAAAAGGTACAACCAAAGATGCCAAATAAATGTGGGAGATACCAGAATCAAGCAAGTAGAAAAATTTAAATACCTAGGAAGTGTCCTCACTGAAGATGGAAAGTGCGACACGGAGATCCGAAGGCGAATTGGCATGGCAAAGGACGCGTTCCAGAAGCTGAGCAAAATACTAACACACAAGGAAAATCTCACTGGAAACAAAGAAAAGAGTGCTGGACTGCTACGTGATGTCAGTTCTTCAATACGGCAGCGAATACTGGACAATATAATCGAAAATGAGGACAAAACTGGAAGCAGCGGAAATGTGGTTCTACAGAAGGATGCTGCGGATATACTGGACTGAGCATGCAAGCAACGATGAGGTGTTGGAAAGAATGACAACAAAGAGGAAATTGATACTGAGCATCAGGAAGAGACAACTGAAGTTCTTGGGACACGCAATGAGGAAAGAGAGCCTGGAGAACCTGATACTGACTGGTCAGATAGAAGGAAAGAGAGACAGAGTAAGGTAGCGAATAACATATTTGCAGGGTCTGATCAGGTGGGTGACGGAACGGGGTTGACAGGAGTAACGGGAGCGAACATACTAGGAGCCACCAGGGATAGGGAGACGTGGAGAACCATGATCGCCTACATCCTGAAAGGACAGGGCACATAGAAGAAGTCAATATTATCTGCCCTGGATTATTTTCATTCATCAGCCTGCATTTTTGTACTGTTTTTGTAAAAGTTTCGAAGGTTTTTAACGTAGAAATGTTTTCGAATAGATTCGCCTGTCGCTTAGATGTTGCATTCCAATGATGTATACCACAACGACTTGTGCTAAATAATCTGTAAACCACAACAACGTGTTAACCGGAAGCCAAGGAATGAGGAAAATTCACTTTCAAGCAAACGACATAAATCTTGTAAACAGTTCAATGAAACGACGATCATTAATTCGACGACGTGGTCCCAAAACTTGTTATCTTCACTCTTATAAAATCGCTTGCCTTTTCCGTGCTGATAAAATGACGATATTGTCACTTAATAAAATGACAACCGTAACAAGTACATTGGAGCAAATGTAGACAATATATCATTTATTCACTCATCAGGTGACGTGTCGTAGTGTGCAGGTATGTTGGAAGGTGACAGCACACACGCATTTGGGTGGTGGGGTTAGAGTTCGTGCTCGTCTGCGGTTTTCCCTGTGTTTTTCTCGGTCTCGATACAAACCTTAACTGCCAATCAACTAATAATTTCCGTCTCTTATATAAGCGATTATGTCATATCCTGATACATTGTTTATATAATTCCATAGCCCACATTATATGACTTTTACTGCGCGGGTTATAAAACAATCATGTATATTCTTGACATGGGCACTTTTACCCGCAATCTTAATTTTGACAACAATCAAATATTTATCAAACCATTGTCTATTTTTTTCTTTTACTAGCAGTTTGCATTTATTTTTATTTTTATTTCTATTTTTTTTTTTTGCTGTTTCATAAAAATACACTTCCTCAGGAAATTATTCACCAGCTCAGACAATCTACAACATCAATTCGCACACCTTCACCATCTTTTGAACTGAAGTAGAAGTTTATCTTTTGCTTTTGTTTAAGATTATATTTTTGGTTCCTTCTCTTAAAGTCTTTTTGTTCTTTCTCACTCCCAGTATTGTCTTGTATGTTATTGACATTATCGCTTTGAATCTCTTGAATCATTCTTGTTGCTTTTTTTTTTTTCATTACAGAATATTTTCCAAATCGAAGTGTTTTGCTAGCGATCGAGATAGATACAGCTGGTTTGATACAAGGTCGGTTGAATATGGCGGATGGAGTAGAACAGAGTTCTACATTTCTTCCTGTGTTATTCTTTCTGTTTGCAAAGTCGCGTTTTCATAGAGGCGGATAATATTTTTCTTTTAATCCACTGTGTATGCTGCCACTGACGCTTAGTTGTCTAAGGCATGTTACTGTGTGCCAAATTCATTCTTAATTAGTGCACCAGAATAGTATTTGCGATAATACACTAATCAGTGCAACTGGTTCCAAAATATAGAACTTATTTTTCAGTATTTGGAATTAGTAAATACTAAACACTTCAGATAGCGCGATGTATGGATCAGTTATAACAAATTAAGTATTAGAGAAAAAAAAATTCGAACACAAAATAGGATGCGCCAGAGGTAGTTTTGCTCTCCACCGCATGTAGCTACAAAACCAAAACGCTGACAAAAAACTAGAGTCATCTTCATAAATAGCCCCGATAGATCAAAACTTTCATATAGATATGTTTTGTAGTGTTCTTCGTTTGTGAATCTGTTGCGCCAGTCCACAAGGACCAAAGAGCGATGATCCTTGCCAAGGCGCTTAGATTTCACTCGCTTCCGCCATTGATCTTAGAAAGCAGTTGTATACAGCGCAGTGTTTAGATATTTCTAAACAACATTGTCTCTATGCATGATATCTAAGATCAATGGCGGAAGCGAGTGAAATCTAAGCGCCTTGGCAATGATCATCGCTCTTTGGCCCTTGTGGACTGGCGCAACAGATTCACAAACGAAGAACACTACAAAACAAAAGAAACTACATCACTTGATGACTAGCAGCAAAACAACAACTAACATGGATATCATATGAGTGATGTGCAGTGAATATCGTCTCGGAACGAGAAATCGGGGAGCCGAGTTCAAATTCCGGTTAAATTCCTTGCATTCATTTATGCGCAAATACACTTGGGAAAGGTATTAATCCGTCTCTTTCCTCCAGCTATGGGTTAAATTACAGGAAAGATTGGGTTCTATATCTTTGTCTGGTAACGAGAGGCTGATAACCAGTCTACCACAGAAAATAATGGCAAACTACTGCGGGATAATCTTCCGTCCAGGCAGTCATGTCTCTTTCAAGACATGATCGCCTAAACGTGTATCAGGTATGGCACTTAATTGACTGACTGATGCAAACTGAAGATAAAATAATGACACTAATCAATATGTTTTCATTCAACATCAATTTAAATAAACATTTAGGTTGGAAACTTTCATCAATACTGTAAGACCGGTAGCAATTGCCGGAATTTTTCCCTGAAAAATTGTTTTAAGAGAAAGATATTATAAACTTCACCAGAAAGTACTGGCCGGTCGCTCAATAAACACTGAATGTTTCCTTGTAAAGAAACGTCTAATATTACTATAAGTATTTTCATTACCAAAGTAAAAGATCACAATCGGTCTTATTATTTACGAAGGTTTAAATTCTGGGAGTTTTTCTCCTGACACTGATTACCACCATATTGAGCGAAGACTGTAAAGATTTAGATGTAGGCATTCCGAGGTGTTGTAATTGTTAACAATCTTGTTTTGCTATATCAATTACGAGTAAGTAGTGATTTCGATCCTAACTGAGTGCATTGTACAACGCCTGAGCTCCGCTTAGATGAAATGGGATATACACTGAGGGCCCCACATTTGTATCACTGTGCCATTCTTAGCTAGATTGTAAATACAAGCTTTCCTAAACTTGGAGTGGAGCGTAGCAAGTTAATCACGCAATTTCTCTTCTTCTTCTTTTATATCCCTTGAGGACGTAGGCAATCATGGACTTCCACGTTTCCCTATCCATGGTGGTTCTTAGCACGCTTTCTCCTGTAACGTCTCTCAGCCCCCGTTCTGTCATCCACCTGCTCAGGCTCTTTAAATATCTTATCCGCTGCTTTTACCCCCTATCTGTCCTGTTATTATCAGGTTCTCCCAGCCCTATTCTTCATTGCATATCCAAGAAACTTCATTTCTCTCTTCCTGATGCTCAATATTAATTTCCTTTTCGTTTCCATCATTTCCAAAACCTCGTCATTGCTCCCATGCTTTGTCCACGATATCCGCAGCATCCTTCTGTAGAACCACATTTCAGCTGCTTCAAGTTTTCTCTTCATCTTTATTGATATTGTCCAACATTCACTGCCATATTGAAGAACTGACATCACATAGCAATCCAGTACTCTCTTCTTTGTTTCTAGTGACAGTTCCTGTGTCTTAATACTTTACTCAGCTTCTGGAACGCGACTTTCGCCATGCCAATTCGCCTTTGGATCTATGCGTCGCACTTTTCGTCTTCAGTTAGAACACTTATCCAATTGGTTCCTGTATGTTTTTAAAACGAAGATAAAATTAAGAAACATCGATACTACTTCAAACTAAAGGTTAAGAAGGAAACCCTTATCAATAACTGGAAAGAGGGATAACACCTACTGAACTTGAGACAACAGCTTTCCTGAAAATTATTTTAAGAGAAAACAAAAAGTAATGGTTGACCGGTCAATGAATGCCAAATGTTTTCTTGAAGGAAAACGGCTTATATTGCCATTATGACTTAATTTGATCAGATATAAAGCATATTTTTATACCGTAACTTATAAATGTCTTGGATTAAAAAGTAAGTATATATGTTTATGCATTTATAAAGGTCATTGTGATTTAGACGCTCTTTTTTAAAACACGAGAATTCTTTTTTATTTGATTATATATTAAGGATTTTTATTTAATTAAATACTAGTAGTATAGACCGGAGTTGCTCGGGTGTAATGAAAGCTTTAAAACTAATCCATGGTCCTGGAGCTCGGACTCTTTGAACGTTGGCACGAAAGACTAAAAAGCAATAGTTGTTTCCAGTTAAAGCGAAGCCGTAGACTGAAAGAAAAATGAATGGATGCATGTCAAATCTTGATTTCCTGGCATCGATATCAAATAAGTTTTTTCGTCGTAAACTGAAATTTGAAGGCTAAATAAGTCCTTTGAGTAAATGGCATCATGGCAGAGACTAAGAACTACAATTATATCTACTTAGAGCCAAACCCGAAGCAAAAACTAAAATAAAAGGGCTGAAAAAATACAGACATACATGCAGATAAACAGACATACAGGCACAAAAACATCTTGCCTTTTATATATATATATATATTATCGATTTTCTGCACTATTGTAAGAACTGAAACCTTGAAATTTGTGAATATCGTTTCTTATGTCTTTGTCTATGAGTGTATCAAATTTGATTAAAATCGGACCATTCCTTCTATAACACGATTTTTCGATTATCGATTCTCAATATTTATCAGGGGTACCTCGACACAAAACCTAGCTAAGAACACTTGCAGACCCTTATAGTACAACTGTGTAAATTTTCAAGAAAATCGGTTCAGTCGTTTCGGAGTCTATAGGTAACGGACACACACACACACACACACATACACGCAGACGCACAGACAAATTTACATTTATAAATAAGTTTAGATAAAACTTACTATATCCGTCATATTTTAAAGGATATATCTGTTAAGAATATTTTTTCTTTTGTTGCCTATGCTGGAAGTGAGAAAATGCTGTTTAATAAAAAAAAGTTGTCAACTCAAACGTGGGTGTATACACTAACATATACATAAGTATAACGCTTATAATAATGAGAAAAGAGGGCTTGGAAAAATCAATCCTCACGGGGCATATCGAGTGCAACAAAGATATAACAACGCAGTGTGCCACGTACTTAGCAACTGTGTGTGCATGGATGGTGGTACGTAGGAATCTGGAACCTTAGCAAAGTTATAAAAAAACTGCTAAGGACCACAACGTATACGAAATTGTGGAGAGTCATGTTCGCCTACGTCCTGAAGGGACGTGGCACATAGAAGTAGAATAATGATAATAAGAAATAATAAGAAAGTGTAAGAGAATATATAACATAGCTGAGAAAATCTCAGCGAAAAACAAAAGCAAAAAAAACGTTTTTGCCGTTGATTTAGAAAACGCAGGCCTTGAACCCTGAAGCGTGTTCCTCAGTTATATTCCTGTGAAGCTGTCCCAGACAGACTTTGACCAGTTCTCACATTTTAGAATCAGCTTAAGCTGATGAGATGTTCGCGTGCCAAGTGGTCGATATATTCTTAAAATCCGGAAGATGTCGACTGCTTTTTCATATCGTTCACTGCCAATGTGTCGCCATTATCCACATAATCGCTAATGCCACGAATTTAGCTGCCTTCCGAACGGGGATTGCAGTTTAAATCCGCCTCCGAGTTGACTCGGAAATCCGATTTGCAAGAGAAGGCGATTTCAGCTGGTAATTAAATTTTCTAAATTAATTAAATTTATTGCATAAAAAATAGGCCCAGATAGTCACTAAATTTTTCTAGATGTTTTATTGAGAGGCTAAACACATGCTTTTATAAAATAATCGTATTTCCTAAAATATTAAAAAAGTAGGAAAGTATTAATATTTTTCGACAATTTTGTACATTTTAGTATTTTTCTAAAATTTCAATATTTTATACAATAATAAATTTTTATTCAACAAATATGCCCTATATGAAAGTTATGTTGCGCTCTACAGCATTCATCTAAATTAGGCAAAAATAAAACCACACTGATATCACTCAAGAGAGATATATTATATTCAATCACAACTCTTTGTGTCAAATCACTAGATCGAACCGAAGTGTTTATCCACTAGGCCATGTGTCCTCGAGGTCACATAGCCCAGTGTGACACCATAGATCAGATGCATTATGTACCTGATGAAGGCATAGAGCATAAAACTCCGAATCTTACTACAGAGGTAAGATAATATGTATAATTAGTAATATATTTATATATATATAAACGTAAGGTCAATAGACATCTATCTCACTAACTGGCATCTCAATCTCTTTTTTCCCCTACTCCACCCCTATTCTATTCTCATCCATCTATAACCCTCCTCCGGACATTTCGCATAAATAACCCTCTTTCTCATCACTTTCCCCTATATAGCCCCCTGCGCAACAGTGGCAGTAGAATTCCTTGCTTGGAGTGAGATGATTTAATATATATATATATATATATATATATATATATATATACATCAGAAACGTGCCTAAAAAATATTCTGCATTTCATGCATCCTAATTAACTTAACTTTAATAATTTTGTTGTATTGGGGTACATATTGTGCAACAGAAGACAAATATAGCTCCTGCTCTATTTAATTCAGAGTAGCCACCACCTTATTTATATATATATATATATATATATATATACTAGCTTCTAACTCTGAATAAAATAGATGGTATATCACACGGTAATGTTTGACTTTTTCTACCGAGCGCCCATAGCTCAGAGCGCCTAAAGTTCAGAGCGCACATAGCTCAGAGGTAGAATTGCCGACTGATGTCAATTCGGTCGGATTTCAATCCTGGCTAAAATCAATAATCTGATGTTTAACCGTATTGATGAGCTGTGATACAGGTACCCACGGATGACTATTCTACGCTCTCACACAACCTGATTGAGTACTCTGGAAGGATGGTATAATTTGAAAAAACAGTTACCGACTTTAGCATCTACGCATCGTTCATTCAGTAATGAATTAAAACATTCTCAGTTACTGGTGTATGTTTACATGTTATAACACAGGCTAAAAGATTGCCATCTTTTACCGAGCGACCATAGCTCAAAGGTAGAATTCGCCGACCGATTCGGTTTGGTTTCAATCCTGGCTAAAAACAATCGGATGTCTAACCGTACTGATGAGCTGTGATACAGCGGAACAGATCTATCTGCGGATGAATATATATATATATATATATATATATATATATTATTCTACCTCTAGGGCACGACTCAGAGTTTTATGCTTTATGCAATCATCAGGTGCATATTTTCAAACTGACAGATTTGAATTTCAATCCACTCGATGTTGATGGGAATTAAATCTTATAAAGTTAATTTTCTTCGTTTTAATAACAAGATTCAAAACTTAAATATTCTAATGTTGCATGTAGATAAAAATGTTGATACAAAAATAAAATTTTAAAATGCTAAATAAAAATGAAATACAATAAAAATGAAAAGAATAAAAAAAGAATTAAAAAGTAAAATTAAAATTAGAAATTAATTAAGGTAGTGAACAAAAATAAAAGTTGTTTAATTAATAACTGTTAAAAGAAATATTATGGAAGAAAGAAAGAAAGAAAGAAAGAAAGAAAGAAAGAAAGAAGCAAACATACAGTGGAATTTATTATCAATCTGGGTAAATAATGTAAGTAAGTATTTTTTCTATGACAGCATGCGGTATTAAAATGACGTTTTTTTTTTTCAGCAAATTAGCATTTTATTGATATGGTTTAAAATCACATATTGATACGGTTTATAATGATTAGATAAGGCATGAAACTCTCAGTCGTGCCAAAAATGCAGAATAATGTGCATATTTATTAATATATATATATATATATATATATATCAGAAAAATTATATATAAGAAAGTTCTGTTCATACATTGAGCACTGTTTTATTAAAACCTGAATGATAACACTATGCCTATGTATATGTATATTCATTAATTTACGTCACTATATATATATTGTAATTTTCTATTACAATGGTTTATATATGCCTCATTTCACTACACAAAACTTTCATGTTTCATTTAAACATGATTTTTTTTGTGTAGTGATATAATGATTTCATAATTCATTGTAATACCAAAATTACAATATTAAGCTCCATTCAGTATTGAGCACTTTTTATAAACGTAAATGCAACGAACAGTAGGTTTTTAATCTATCTGTTCTTTCATTAGCTTATAATATGTGAGGCGGGGGTGCCGGCTGACTCATGACATAAGCGTTGTGAGCATAGAATGATGGAGGTGTACATACTGGTAGACAGGGAAAATAGATAATTGCGTGGGTTATTTTATTTATGCTTGGTTCCCGATTCTCAACGGGGGGGATGGTGAGAATGAAAAAATAATATAGTCATGTAAAATCGATGACAAATCTTTGTAGGTAATTTACATTAAATCGTGAAAACAATCTGATCATAGGTGTTATCAGTCAGTTAAGTGCCATACGTGATACACGCTTGGGCGATCATGTCTCGAAAGAGATATGACTGACTGGGCAGAATATCATTCCGCAGTAAGTTGCCATTGCTTTATGCGGTAGAATGGTTTCCAACCAAGGCTATAGAACCCAGTCAATACTATTATTTAACCCATAACTGCAAGGAAGAGACAGATTAATACCTTTCCCAAGGGTATTTGTACGTAAATGCCTGAAAGGAATTCAACTGGAATTCGAACTCGTCACCCCGATATCCACTGCACCACAACGCACATCCGCCATAGGTGTTATACTTCTTCCAAAATATAATCCTGTTTGTTTCGTGGCGCTGATCTATATTCAAATGTCTTAATGTTTGAAACCGCATTTAAGCTTTAAAGGGGGCCAAAAACATGCAGGCTCCATGACAAATATTTTGTTGATTTTCAGGTTTTTTCTTGAAAATGACCAATTATAGCCAAAATTAATGAGATATCAGCATTTACGAAAAAAACGATTAATTCGACTCAAGAAGAAACTCATCAGATTGCTCATTAACAACTATCTCTGAACTGTCTATATTAATGACTTCAAGTATTTCAGACTGTTTTCCTCATCTTTATTACCATATTCACAACGTTTCGACCGTTATACGCTCCGGCTTTCTTCAGGATATGTCTATATTTCTGAGTTGTGGTTTTTAACTACTTGTACTATTTACATTGTTTGGACTGTTGACACAATCTATATTGCCATATTCCCGACGTTTCAGTCGTTGTATTCTTCAGTATGTCTATATTTCTGAGATAGGTATTTAACTATTTACGCTATTTATAGTGTTTGAAAACAGTGGTTTCATCCTTATTGCTATACTCACAATGTTTCAGTTGTTACACGCTCCGGCCTTCTTCATTATCTGTTTATATTTCTGAGATGAAGTATTGTAACTATTTACACTGTTTATATAGTTTGTTTGCTGCTATATACACAATTGTTCGTCCGTTGTACTCTCTGACCTTCTTTAGGTTTTCTCTATATTTCTGAGAAGCAGGATTTAACTATTTACACTATTTGCATTGATTGGGTAGTTGACTCAACCTTTATTGCCATATTTACGACGCTTCTGGCATTGTACGCTTCGGTATTCTTCAGGATCTGCCTATATTTCTGAGGTAAGCTATTACTATTAACCCTATTTACATTGTTCAGACTGTTGTCCTCATCCTTATTGCTATATTCAGGACGTTTCTGTCCTTCTACGCTCCGGCCTTCTTAAGGATCTGTCTATATTTCTGAGATGAGATACTGTAACTATTTACCTTTTTCAAAATGTTTTTTTAATTTTTTTAGTAAATTCACGATACACTCTATATTTCTTCAGGTGATATACGTTGGAATTTCAAAGCGAAAGACTTTATTTAGTATACGGGGAATAGATTGATCTAATTCCACGTGCCATGCCTTTAGTTAATTGCTCTTCATATGTTTTTAAGCCTCATCATTGTCGAGATTGTGTATCCTATTCTGAACACCCCCACACACACACACACACACACATATATATATATATATATATATTGTGTGTATTTTGGCAGCATTTTTTCATTAATGCAGGTTTCATTGAATAATATAGACAAGTTTTGTCTATTAATTTTGTGTAGGATCCGTTCATACCGTCTGATATACTTGATGGTGATGTCGTTAAAAGACAACAAAAAATCACAGTATTTGTTGAATTTTTTATCAGGTCTAAGCTTTCGGCTCACATAAGCCATTATCAAAGAGTAAATAATAACACACAGTAAACATAGAACATTTAAGCTATTAACAATAAAGATAATTGAATTGAAAATATAAGTCCATCCCTACCGTGGCGGATGGCCGAAGACAGTGACAAAATAGTGGTGTTGTGGTCCCTGGTCTGATTACAGACATTTGAGTACGTTGTTGGAAATATCGAAATTGATTGTATTCAAACCAGGTTTAAATTGTTTAATGTAGAGTGCTTCGAGGATTTTTAGTTTCTGCTTATTATTTTCTTGTTTGAGTATGTACGTGTTATCAACAAGCGTTTTTCTCAGAAGTGTGCGTTGATAACCGTGTTGTTCTAAATGACGGAATATATTTGAATTTTTATTTAAGTGCAACGTCAGACGCCGTGAGAGCGAATTTGTGGTGTGGCCGATGTAGATATTATTGAGGTTGTTAGAGATACATTCTCTAAATGGACATATGAATTTATATACTACATTGGTTTTTTGCAAAATATATATATATATATACACTTCTTTTGTAAACAAGTTGTTACGCGACGTAGGTTTCTAACATGTGCTGTCTTCAGACGATTTGTAATAACTGATTTTACAGTTTTTTTTTTTGGTTTTTTTTAATAACTTTCACTTAACTGTAATTTTTTTTTATGTTCACGTAACGGCGAATTTTTGAACGCGCCATTTTTTAAATTACATGCCATAAAATCGCTATTAGATTCATCGATGAAAACGTTAAAATTTGTTGTAATTCTAAAAATTGCGCGTTCAAAAATCCCCCGTTACGTGAGCGTTTAAAAAAATTCACCGTTACGAGAGCGTTCTTAAAAAGAAAAAAAAAACACGATAAAATCAGTTGTTGCAAATCGCCTGAATACACTCCAGTCGCTTTCTCTACGCCCTGCTGTAACTTTTCTCTGTCTCTTCTAAAAATAATTTCACGTCTTCTGCTCCAAAAGAAAATATTGCCGCAGTAGTTTGCCATTATTTTCAGCGATAGATTGGTTGTCAACCAAGGCCACTGAACCCAATCTCTCCTGCTATTTAATCCATGGGAAAGGTATTTACGTGTATGTGAATGCAACGAATTCAACTGGAATTTGAACTTTGCTCTTCAATTTCTCGATCCGAGTCGATAATTACAGCACCACTACGCACATCCGGAATTTAAATGCGCGCACACACACACACACACACACACACACACACACACACACACACACATATATATATATATATATATAACCGTACTGATGAGCTGTTATACAGCGAAACATCTCTTTCTGCGGATGACTATTTACGCTCTCACACCCTGATTGAGCACTCTCGAAGAATGGAAGATTTTGAAAAATAGTAGCTACTCTGGCATCTACGCATCGTTCATTCAGCAATGAATTAGAACACTCTCAACTAAGGCGTGTATAATGATAATATAAGCGCTAAAAACTGTGCTTCCTTCTACCGAGCGCCCGTAGCTCAGAAATAAAATCGCCGACTGACGCCAATTCGGTCGGGTTTCAATCATGGGTAAAAAGCAATCTGCTGTCTAACCGTACTGATAAGCTGCGATACAGCGAAACAGATCTCTCTGAGGATAACTATGTATCATACAATATTTAAAGATTTTTGTATAATTATTGATTTTTCGGTTTTTTAAGGTGTGAACGCTTAGTCTTTTGCTTTTGGACAAAATCAATTGTTAAAACTGTTTATGACGAACAAAATATTTACGCAGAGCAATTGAATATTATTCTAAATAAACATTAAACACCGTTCATTCTTCAGGAATGTTCACCAAAAAAATAGTGTCAAATTATCATCTGACAATAAAATATGGCAATTCGTTGCATTGATAAAATTGCGCCAAAATTATGACTCTCAATTAGCTTGCAACTTTTTAATTATTTCATCTACTAAAGATGATCAGGAAACAAGCCGGTTAATTTGCATAACAGAGAAAACACAAACGCTTTCTTTTAGTTTAGAACAACGCCAATAGTAGAACAGTATAAGATTAAAAATAGAACCCACGCGATATTCTGAGAATGTTTCCTTGACAATAAATCTCATTACAAAACTTTCTCAATAATGATGCTATGTCCTTGGGTAAATTCTACGTTATTAATTTTCCTTTATAATCTTGACAAGAACGGATTTAAATTCACTAAACAGAGATAGTCAGATGGTCGAGAAGCGGAGCGGTTGTCGACACAGAAATTAGCATCGGTGAGTGAAGATCAAATTTTACCAAAACCCGTTTTATTCGAGGAGAATTGGCAATTGTATTTAATTATTTTAAAGTTTAAAGGGTGGGACCTAGATGCCAATCTAGTAGAACACATTTTTTTTAATCGTGTCACCCCGAGAAAGACATTCCACTGCCACTATAGTGCAGTGGGTTACATAGAGCGAATGGGTATGGGAAATGTCAGGAGGGTGGTAGACGACTTAGGATGTACATAGGGAGAGAGTTGGAGAGAGTTGGAGAGAGAGTGGGTGTGAGTTAGTGTGTTAGGAGGTGTCTATTGACATTACATTTAAACTCTTGGAGGTTGTAGCCGTCGGGGAAGCAAGCACAGGCGGGAAGTGCGAGGAAAGAAGCTGTTGGAGTAGAAGTTGCGGTTACATTTTATCGGTTTCCCAGTAAAAGGGTGGGATCTAGTTGCCAATCTAGTATCTCGTGCAAATGCACGTCTAGGGGGCACCAGTGATATAAGTTCGTCAGAGCAGAAGCCATGAAAGTATTTATAGAAGAGGCACAGGGAAGCCACGTCACGCCGGTGAGATGGATACTGCAGGTTAGCCAAGTCGGTATCAATCATATTACAGATTCTTCGCTGTATTTTGTCAAGAACCCCGAGGAAAATAGAAGGGGCACCGACCAGATGTGGCAGCAGTACTCAATACACGGGCGGATGGTGGATTTATATAATTGCAGGATAGATTCAGGCGGAAATAATTTCCGGGCCCTGCACAGAGAGCCGACTTTCATAGCTGCGTATTTAGCAATGGATTCGACGTAGTCATTCCACTTGAGGTCCGCTGATAATGTCAGGCCAAGCAGGCGTAGTGATTTACTGTCTGGGAAGCAAGCCTGTTCCATGCTAATGGGAGGGAGGTGCAGTTCTCTGTGGTGGTTAATTGACAGCAGCTTCGTTTTGGAAGAATTGAATTTTGCGAGCCATTTCTTACCCCAATCCACCACGGATTGGAGGTCCTTCTCAAGCTCGGCAGCGAGATTCGCCTTGTCACCAACACCAGATTTTTGATCGAGGCGAGAGTAAACTGTGGTATCATCGGCGTACATGCCTACTTGTGATCTTATGGCGTTGGGGAGATCATTGATATCGATTAGAAAGAGCGTAGGACCTAGAATAAAGCCTTGGTGTACACCCGCGTTTGTAGGGTAGTTATGGGAGGCATGTCCGTCTAATACCACCTTCCGTGTGCGGTTAGAGAGGAATGACCAGATTAAGTCCAACAAAAGTCCAGTTATGCCATAGCTTCGCAGTTTGCGTAGAAGACCGGCATGCCATACACTGTCGAATGCTTTAGAGATATACCAAGGCGACGGTTCGGGCTTCACCATTCTTGTCGTTAATTCATTTATCAGAGCAGCAAGGGAATTTTTTCAGAGTAGTTGTCATGAACATATTAGTCGAAAACACAGAGGGAAGCCACATCATGTTGGTAAGAAAGTGACTGAAGTCGGTGAAGTCAGATCATATTACAGATCATTTTTTGGATTTTATTTTTAACATCGAATTGTATAGCAAGAGCATTCGACCAGATATGGCAACAGTATTCAATGCACGGACGAAGGGTAGATTTATAAATGTGCAAGATGGATTCTGAGGAGAAAACCCTTTCTGGCCCGACACAGAAACTCAAACTACCTATCAGTAGATGCAGCTATGCATCTGATACATTCGTTTCACTTCAGGTCTGTTTATTTTATTATTATTTATATATTATCAAGAATCTCTAAATACATACAAGAATCATGAGACGATATTTAGGTACTGGGTATAACGGTAAACTGCATCCGGCAGCAATGATTGGGAGGTTGTAAGGAGCATGGAACGACTTTTTAATTACTATTGTTCCCAGGTTCACCTTGACGCGGAGTGGTATCACCTATTAGGGTCTCAATTATGGGCAAATATTTAACCCCACAAACTAGGGTCAAAGCACTATGAAAGTATAAAAATATATTTTTATAAGAAAGTATAAATTTTTGAAGGGAAAAAATTATTACCATAACACATTGTTAAAGAAAAAATTATATTGCCTTAATACATTTTTGAATACAATATTAGAAGACAAAATCTGACTAAATCAACTATAACCGAACATTAAAAACCGAAACTTATTGCAATTAAATAACCCACAGAGATTGATATGCCATTAAACAAAACTCACCAGATTTAACTGCAACATTCAAAGTATTGATGAATAGTAGACTTATAAATATGTAAGATACATTCTGGTGAGAAAATTGCTTATCTGCCACAAGACAGTTAACCAATTTTCCTAGCAGCAGATCTAGAATGTTATATCCATTTGACCCTTCATTCCAAATGTTGCTGTCATTCACATCTCTTCTAAGGACTTCCTTTCTAATTCCCATGTCGTCTATGAGTCAATCAATGATGTTTTTTACCATTCTACACCTTTTCCACTAATGTGGATTCCATGATATTCAAAACTAACAAATATGAACAGAGTTTTGAAATATAAGAAATATCAGGCACGTAAGGAGCATAAATGTTAATCAGTCACGTGGATAATTTTTCTACATTTTAATACCCTGGCCTTTCAAAGATCACGGTTCTCCACAGTTTCTATTTTTATTTTGTTATCTGATATATTACAGTCTCTAGGAACTGACATATCGATAAAAAATATATGAATTTTTTTTTTGTTTTTGATCTTTATGGGCGATTAGCTTTCATTGTTTTGTTTCTATGTATTGAAAAGTCCTTTGACATTGTTACAGGAGACGTGGCACCCACTGGGCAGAAACCTTCGTCATGCCAAGTTCAATCTATAGAATACTCTCAGCTCTCTCATTAGATACTCTAATATCATTGGCTATTTGATTTATAGTCAATCGCTTGTCATCAATCATTATGGTGAACACCATCAGCTGCAGTATGATCAAACCATAAATCATCTTCAATACTCGCCTTTTTCCTAATTAACTCAGTTGCCTATTTTTGTACTGTTGATAAAGCTGGAATGTTATCCAGTAATGTAGCTATCATGCCAGCATGAATGTTTTTGGGAGATAAACCCTTTTTTTCTGTAGGTCGTTCGCAACTATCTTGATGTAACTCCCGAAATACCTTAGCCGTTTCAACTTTCAATATTAAAAAACAACCGACTGAACATATAGCAATTATACTCTCACACTACATGCGCAGAGATGCATAAACCCACAGAATACAAGGTAAATTTATCCAAACTCTTTAAGGTCTAGACCCAGCCGCGAAAATATTTGGTAATTAACAGGATAAATTAATTCACAAAGACAAAACATGTATATGTTAAACTTCCGATCAATTTTGCTCATAAGCCATAAGAGCAAAAACTACAGTAGAATCAGAGAATAGTATTATTATGTCATTTTTCATCATATTTTGATTTCTGCTATGGTCGCACTACCAACCAAGTCTGCGGGAAGACCTAAGGCAAGTCGTGGCGTGTTTTAATGGCTTCATTTCATTTTTTTTTTAATTTTCTGTATCATCCCTAGCGTTACATAGACAAATTTTCCTTAGTGTGTGGTCTGTACTTAATAAGACATTTTTTGTATATCTCTTAAGCTGGGGTTTCCAGGGATTCTTTCAATGTGTTGTTTTGTTCCATTTTTTAGCATTCCAAGTGCACCTACTATCACTGGCACAACTCTTGTTTTCAATTTCCACATTTTTTCTATTTCATTATTATTATTATTATTATTTAATTCCAGTAGGTTTATCTCAGACAATCTCAATCTAAGGATGTTCCGAAGGTGATGAGGGCGTGATACGAAAGTCGTCTTGACTTCATTACTTTTTAAACTACAAAAACAACTATCACACGTGAATAGAGATTCACAGTGTGTCACCTTTTAAACGAACACACCCAAGTGATTAAAGACACATAACTGGCAAGTAAGTCAGTGATACAAAACGGCATATTTAATGTCCCCATCATAATTTCAGAAGCCAAAGTAAGCGCATCATAACACTTCCGATCAACTAATTTCAAAAGTCCTGACAGCCAAGTTTTGTCCATTTTAAAGAGAAATTGCTATACGTTATTCTTTGAAGTCTTCGTTGAAGAGTTACATATCAGTTTACCTGGAAATAAACACTGCAATTATTTTTAAAATGTGTTGAATTTAAGACATGTAAGATTTCACCGCTCTTGCACTACTACTTTAAAGTCAGCCTATGAATTTTTCAGACCATCTTAGCGATATAAATTATATAAAATATGTACAACTTTAGTATTGGTTAAGGTAGTGGTACTCTATATTGAACTGAGCAAAAGACGCTCATTACCAGGCTATAAGAAACGATGTAAATAATATTTTAATAACGTCCTCAATTTACAAATTCCACTTTCCTATTGTACAGTGTATCTCTAAATTTGATGGCAATGTGTCGCAATTGTTGTATCTAAAACATGACCGCTAAGAGGCCATTAGTAAACTCTAATATGTAAATTGAATTCTATGTTTCACCTGTAGAGAATACTGTTTTCTATTCCTTTTTACGACTTATAAGCCTTTTGTACGTTATTTAAAGCCATAAAACGCGTTAATATGCTCAGAATTTTTTGAGATAATAAAAATGAATAAGTGATACATGTCTTACTAATTAACCCAGAGTTCTGGAGAGAAGAGGAGAGAATACTATTTTCAGAAGTTAGTATTCTGCTATTACAGCAATCTACGACGAAGTTGAATTTCCCTAACACTCTAATGACGATCATTTTGATAACGTTGGCTTATTACTGAGAAGTTCTATCGTTCAAGAAAATAATTTCGAACGAAGTCACGTATGATAGTTGCATTTTTAAAATGTCACATTAATGATGTCGGACTTCATTATTGATCGCACCTTTTCTTTTTTTTTATATCAGAAAATTAATATGAATTCCATTGGTTAAAATTGGGAACTGGTGTTTTTTTTATTCGTCGATTTCCTTAAAGTTTTGAATCAGATATTTCCTTCACAATTTGCCGCTATAACAAAACTAGAGACACTTGCCTGTCTGCTTTGGCCTTCTGAGGATAAGGGTGAAAATATGGATTTATGTATTTCTCAAGTAGATTAGCATCTCGTGACTGCATCTGCCAAAGGTGGAATTTGAACTCGCACTGCTTATTTCGTTAATCCACAACACTGACTGTAAACAAAAATCATAGATGAGACTTCAATAAAAGTATCAGTCAGTTTAAGTGTCATACGTGATACACGCTGGGGCGATCATGTCTCTTTCGATCCATGGCAGATTAGGCAGAGTTTTTTTTTCCAGCAGTAGGTTGATATATTTTCTACGGTAGCCAACCAAGGTGTAGAACCCAACCTGTCCTGATATTTAACCCATTGCTGGAAGAAGAAAAGATGGATTAAAATCTTTTCAGCGGGTATTTTCGCGTAAGTGAATTTAACTGGGATACGAACTCAGTTCTTCGATTTCTCATTCCAAACCGATATGCATTTCACCACAACTCACACCCGGCACCACAATGCACATACTGCACCACAATGTATAATAAACGTATAAGGAAATAACGACCGTTTGAAAAGGGCCTAAACTTTCATCAGCTTTTCGTCTTTCAGTGCCGCTTTTTCTACTGACAATAGTCTGGTCTCAGCCCACGTTACTATGGCTAACAAGCAGAAAAATTATGTGAAGATACTGCTATTTTTTTTTCTTTTTCTGATTACACTGCGATTGAAAGATTTTAGAAGTTCTAATCTGTTTTCTTTTAGCTTGATTACTGTCCTTTCATATTTTCTGTGCCATTCTTATATTCTCCGTTAGAAGTTCTGAAAATGATTCTGAATCTATGCAATGTCACGCAGCAAGACGGTATTCGTCCTCTTTAATATCCTCGCCAACAAGTTAATGAATCACTTCAGATTAATCAATAACTAGGGCCGTCCACACGTTCCACTTGTCAGGCATCGTAAAGAAGCCAGCCAGAAAAAGATGGCGTAGCTGAATATAAAGGAAATTCTTAGAATCTTTGAATATAGCTGGAAGATAATATAATGACGACAGAGAAAGATATATGTGTTGCCCGAAAGATATGATCCAATAATCTCACTGCATACCTGAAGAATTTAGGGGATTAGCTGAGATAGCTGTTCTATTTTATTTTAACATCAAATTCTAAAATAACTTAGCTATGATTTCGAATAAAACTTGAAAAGTTATTAACACAGACGAATAGGGTTGAAGTGAATTAAACTTTAATATGTAAACATTTAATTGTAATTCACATTATTTAATTGACTGCTGGGGAGAAAATAAACGACATACCGTTAAAGAATTTCGGACTTAACCCTTTATTTAATCTAGAGTGTTAGTTTGTTCTTGTTTCCCTATGTCTTTGGATATCATGTCTAGTTCTTCTTCCTCTATGTGCCGTAGACCTTCATGACGTAGGCGATCATGGATTTCCACGTCTCCCTATCCTTGGTGGCTCTTAGCACGCCTTCTCCTGTTACAGCATGCAACCCTCATTCCCTCATTCACCTGATTAGGCCCTTCAAATATGTTATCCGTTGCTTTCCCCTGTCTTTTTTCCCCTATCTGGCCTGTTAGTATCAGCTTCTCCAAACCTTCCCGCCTTATTGCATGCCCCAAGAACCTCAGCTGTTTCTTCCTAATGCTGAATATAAATTTCCTTTTTGTTTCCATCGTTTCCAAGACCTCATCACTGCTCACATGCTCGATCCATGATATTCGCAGTATCCTTCTGTAGAACCACATTTCAGTTTTTCCTTCATCTTTGATGATATTGTCCAGCATTCACTGCCATATTGAAGAACTGACAACACATAGCAATCCGGAACTTTCTTCCTTGTTTCTAGCGAAATTGTCCTGTCTCTAGATCTTGGTAAGTGTCAAAAAACAGAATTTCTCGGCACGTTGGTTAATCACTGACCAGTACTTAGATTAGTGACCGCTTGGAAATACAATGTGCTGTAAGCTTGAATGTGCGATGGGTGTATAATGAAGAATGGGTTAAAATTGAACATTTTCCTATTCTAGTTGTGTTCGTTATATTCACTACGTATGAATCCACCACATACTCCTATTAGTTAATTCGTAATCATTCAGTTAAATGCCATACGTGATACACGATTGGGTGATCGTGTCCCGAAAAAGACATGACTGACTGGGTAGAAGCTTGTCCCACAGTAGGTTGACATTACTTTTTGCGATAGAACCCAATCTATCTTCCTATTTAACCTATAGATGGAGGGACAGCGACGGATTAATCACGGGGTTTGGCGTTGTGGTGCAGTGGATATCAGCTCTTTCCGAGCCGATACCACTACACACACACACACACACACACACACACACACACACACACACATATATATATATATATATATATATATATATATAGTGTATCGTGACAGCAGAAAATTTTCTAAACATATACTGTGAAATATAAGAGACAATGAATGTATATTATGTTTAATCATGAGACGTTCTAAACATCGTATTTTGGCTTTAATTCCATGTGAAAATAAAGACAAAAATTCTCCAAACATTTGGATATCTTTTTTTATTAAGTTGGTTCTAAACTTTCGGTTCACATGGGCGATCTTCCGAGAGGTTACAGGAACCTTAACATAGAAACATCCACCATCAAAGATGATTTTATCTTGTGTTGACATAAAACTTTGCTAAGCAACGATAACAGTTACCACGCGGTGTAACAGCATAGAACCGCATTACAAATTTAAGAACTGCGTTTGCTATTTGGTAACTGCTATCGTTGCTTAGCAAAGTTTTATGTCAACACAAAATAGAAGGGCTTGGAGAACCTGATACTAACAAGCCAGATAGAGGGACAAAACAGGGGAAAATAGCGAATGGAACTGGGCAGGTAGATGACAGAACGAGTATTGCCTGGTGTAACAAAAGAATGCGTGCTAGGAGCCACCAGGGATATGGAAACGTGGAAAGCCATGATCGCCTAGGTCCTGAAAAGACAAGGCACATAGACGAAGAATACGTATTCGGATCTCAGTGTCGCACTTTCCAAGATATTGCTTTCCTACCTGTTTGAATTAACTTTCTTGAATGTTAATTTTCGTACTTGTTTGAATTCGTACTTTGTTTTTACACCTGTTTAAATTTACTTGTTTGAATTTAAATTTTCGTACTTTTTTGAATTCATAATTTTTTTTTAATACCTGTTGGAACTTACTTGTTGAAATTTTAATTTTCGTACTTTTTTAATTTAATTTTTCGCACTTGATTTAATTCGTACTTGTTTTCATACCTGCTTGAATTTACTTTTTTGAATGAAAAATTTCCGTACTTTTCAAATATTTGTAATTTACACTTGTGGTTCATTCTTTTGCTGATAAACATGACTTCTTTCTTCTTGTAGCTTATACTTAGTCCTTACTTCTCGCTAGACTGAATATCTGAATATATTTAGACT
Organism: Ascarosepion bandense; assembly: GCA_037127315.1. NCBI lineage: Eukaryota > Metazoa > Mollusca > Cephalopoda > Sepiida > Sepiidae > Ascarosepion > Ascarosepion bandense. Next base: position 1,749,076 of record JBBBDQ010001362.1, on the reverse strand, counting down.
TTATATGAAGAGATGTATTTAGCTGCAGAAGTTCTAGTTTTTAATCATGAAAAGTCATGCCGTAATAGTTTTGATGTATTTTTATTATGATGCAATGATTTTTGAGGAGCCTCAGAATCTTACTTTTATTCTTTTGTTGAGACATGAATCCTTGGATAAAACGAGTTTAAAAATGTATTCACATTTTATCTGAGGATAAGATTTATTATATAATCTGTGCCAGTGGTTCCTAATCTTTTTTGTCTGGACCACATTTTCAGAATAAAAATTTGCATGAGCCTCGGAAACTTTAGGCGATAAAAATTAAATTCAAAAATATAAAAACAGAAAGAGAGAGAGAGAGAGAGAGAGAAAGAGAGAAAGAGAGAGAGAGAAGAGGGAATAAAAGGAGATAACCGTTGATTCAAAATCAGAATATTATCATTATAACTATTTTTTGGCTATTTGTGGTGTAGTGAATATCGGCTCAGAACGAGAAATCGGGCAGCCGAGTTCGAATTCCATTTGGATTCATTCCACTCACTTACACGTAAATACACCTGGGAAAGGTATTAATCCGTCTATTCCTTCCAGTTATGAGTTAAATAACAGGACAGATTGTGTTCTACAGCATTGACTGGCCACCAGTCTACTGCAGAAAATAATCCCAACTTACTGCGGGATAATCTTCTGCCCAGTCAGTCATGTCACTTTCGAGACATGATCGCCCAAGCGTGTACCACGTATAGCACTTAACTGACTGACTGTCTGATTGTTTGTAAACTGTTTCGAAATCATTGATTATCAATCATTCCGCCTAACCTGTTATCCTCTTCCGCCGAAACTATGAGTCGCGCCGGACGGTTTGGGCACCACTGATCTATGCAGTAGACGAGGATAGAGCGCCAAGATAAATTTGACAGTATAGAGCAGAATCATTTCAAAGTATGCAAACATTTCGGTAGCACACTGATGTATCTGTATGAACAAAATTAGATACGGAAATATGAGAAAACTGAGACACATATGAATTAACATAGATAGACAGATAGACAGATATGAAATGAAATGACTCGAATAGATAGATAGATAGATAGATAGATAGATAGATAGATAGATAGATAGTTAGATCATCAATTTATGTCTCTCTAGACAGCTTTAAAATTCAGATATTTATTTTCCGCGAGTTGCAGCCATTTAATGGGAAGGTAAGGGAGTCGTTAACTCTCGCACAGATAGATAGATAGATAGATAGATAGATAGATAGATAGATAGATAGATAGATAGATAGATAGATAGATAGATAAGGAAAGACATATCAAGTTGACAGGTGAATTATCAGTAAGTTCAAGTTATTTGAACTTCAGGATAACGCATTACAAGTATTACGTAAGGTATATCTAATGTACTTCCGTTATTGTATTAGTTAACCTGCAATAATCCTTGGCTTTCTATTTTAGGGTTAACGATACAATTTGCTTATATGTAAAAACAGTATTGAAGTACAGTGTATTTAATAATTCATCTTGCTTTCAATCACCACAGGACTTCAATACGACTGCAGATGTCATGATGTTGCGCTCAATAAATTCTGAAATGAATAATAAATAATATCTTAGGTATTTTACCGAAGGAATATATTATAAAGATAAAGAAAACATATATGTTGTTGTCTCTTGAGTTTTGAGGACGTGTAAATAGAAAAAAAAGTCTTGACAGCCAGGACGTGAATAAAAACATGGCGGTTTCCCTGAAGAGGCATACAGCGTTTGGAAACAACACACTCACAGACAACAACATTCTCGCCTCTCTTCACTTTTGAGACTATCGAATTAATATATTGGACCAGAAAGTTATCGTCCAGAGAACAATTTTCCATTGATTTCATAGTTGGCGGTGTCTTAATAGGTAATGTGCACGACCAATAAGACAAGCTCAAATGGATAGCCGGTGTGAGTTCAAATCTTTGTAAAGCATGCTGGGTTTAACATTGTCGTGAATATTTCGATAACAATGAACAGAAAATAAAATGAAAGAAAAAAATTGGCAGAAAATGAATAAGACAATGTTTTTTACAGTGAACTAAAGAAAATAAAACAAACATTAATTAATAATAGCTTTTCAAACTATAATGTTGACGAACAAATAAGATGCTTTCTTAGAAGTCTCAATACTAATCTCAGATATATTAATCTCCTATGTTGTCCTAAAATGCATACAAATTATAAACAAGATGAAAATATACTAAAAAATATAGTAAATAATAATATATCTACAGCAGATCCTAGCAAAAATTTAAGTTAACCATATACTACACTAAATCTACTATATTCAGTACAATTATTTGCAATGTTTCTTCTCTTGTGAGCGATTTGCAAAAATCCAACATGACCACGCGAGAGTGCATTAACCAAATGCAGACGACAATTCTACTCCTGCAGCTTCTTCTCTCGCACTTACCGCCTGTGGAACTCGCTTCCATATTCTTGCTTTCCTGACGGCTACAACCTCCAGGAATTTAAATGTAATGTCAGTACTCATGTATTAACCACTTGATTCTAGTTCTTTCACCACCCCGTATATCCTTTCCTTTCTCTCCACCTTTGCAACTGTCATCACACCTGTATTCCCATCCTTCTCTTGCTCCTTTCTAACTGGTTCGTCTTCCTCTTCACTCTCTTCTACATAATATTTTTACTCTTATGTATCCCCCTGCACATCAGTGGCATTACCGCCTTGCTCGAGGTGATACGATTAAAAAAAATGTTTACAAATTCAAGTGCTCCTTTGTTGACTGTATCGCCAAAGGATTAAATAACATTTAAGTTAGTCACTCCACCAACTCGCTCTCACGACTTTGACACCACATTTGAAGGATAATTCTAATATATTTAGGCATTTAAAACAACATGCCTGGACGCGTACACAATTCCCGAAAATCCTCGTTGAAAAGACTACACTTAAAAATGAAAACAATAAATAAAAAACTAAAAACTCTTATAAAGCTATATACATAAAACAGTTGAAACCTTACCTGAACAAAATAAACTACGAAATCTCCACAAATATTCTTAAATGTTTATAATTGATAACATAAGCCACTGGTTATCCCAATGCTTTTCCATACTTAATAACTCTCGCCTGCATTCTCGCGTGGTCATGTTGACGTCATGAGCTGTGGTGTGATTTTCGTTTCTAGTTTCCTGTAAGCACGCGTTTGTCGTCGCCTTGAAAATCTTCCATGTAAACAAAAAAAGGATGTTTAATATATTGTAATATAATTGTCATTTTTGAAAATGGCTTAGTTAAACCGAAAACTCAGATAGGATTAAAAAAACATGTATCAATATTGTAATATTCTTGCTTCTTTCATGAAAATGCTATTAAGCTTATCAGACGATACTATATTATTTAATGAAACATGCATCAACATATATATATATATATATATATATATATAATTCCAGGTGAAGTGGACTCAAGGTGTTTTTATTTTGAGTGACATGTCATTTATTTTATTATAAACAGTGCTCAATATAATGAGTATTATAGAGTTATAGAGTTTAATAGAATTATATAGTTATGAATTAATTGTACATTGCGACACGGAAATTTCTATGTTTCGTGATAGATTCTCATCATCAGTCTATGTTGCGGTTGATTATGCAGATGATTTACATTTAATTGACAAAAACCTTTGTTTTCCTGTGTAAGTATGTGGGAAGATGTAAGATTTACATGTGTGTTTCCTTTGTCTAATCAGAGTGGAGATTCATTTTGGAATTTAGCCCCAAAGAATACAACTTTTTCTCTTTTTTTTTCTTTTTTCTTTGTTCTCCTTTATCCTATCCTTTTCCCTTGTTTCTTTTCCCTCCTTAACGACCAAGATGTTAACCTGCCTTTAACCTGATCTTATCATTTTCCATTTTTTCCTCTCTTCTCCATTCAGTTTTATTACTGTTGATGTGATATTCTCATTCCTTATCAATTCTATATTTTTTTACTTACTTAACATTTTTAGTCTATTTATTTATTTGGTGTAAAGTTTTTTTTTAAAACAACAGAAGCAAACCACAGATTCTCGAGGCAACATTCATTAAAACACTTGAGCAGGGAGTTGATAGAATCAGCTATGAATACTGTAGTAATGTGCAAAAATATTTGGAGAAAGAACAGTTTTTTCATGCTTTAACACATGCATGACCATGACATTACAACAAATAAAAAAAATTCATTTTTGATAAATTTCACGTTCTAATGAACGCTAGCAATTTGTCAACCGTTATATTTGAAGCAAATAAAATTTACAGTAATTTTTAGTAGCACAGTTTTGCGGTAATATTTTGTTACCATAACTCCCGCCCCTGAAGATGAGCTCGGAAAGAGATTGAAAGTACTTGGGTACCTTGAGAAATGAATGATAATAACATCTGACAATGTTACAGCTCATTTCTGACATTTTTCAATTATAATACGCGAAAGATTATCTTTGATTATGAAAGGATTTTGTTAAAAATAATCACACATAATGTTTGCAATTTATTTAATCTGACATATATATATATATATATATATATATATATATATATATATATATATATATATACTGTTAAATATAAGAGACAATGAATGTCTATTATGTTTAAACATGAGCCGTTCTAAACGTCGTATTTTGGCTTTAATTTCAGTTGAAAATAAAGACAAAAATTCTCCAACATTTGGATAATTTTTTATTAATTTGTTTTTAAGCTTTCGGCTCACATGAGCCATCTTCAGAGAGACATCACAATAACATCCACCATCACCGACGATTTTCTTTTGTGTTGACATAAAACTACGCTAGGCAACGGCAATAGTTACCAAAAATAACAAACGCAGTTCTCAAATTTGCAATGCGGTTCTATGACGTCACGAAATGACAACAGAAATATGTATTCAAATGCAATGTAATATGTTATGGCCAAATTTTTAAATTAATAAAAAATTATCCAAATGTTGGAGAATTTTTGTCTTTATTTTCAACTGAAATTAAAGCCAAAATACGACATTTAGAACGGCTCATGATTAAACATAATAAACATTTATTGTCTCTTATATTTAACATCATATGTTTAGAAAATCATTTGCTGCCTCGATACATTATATATATATATTATCCTACGTTTATACCACGGCAGTTTCATGCACTATGCAATCATCAGGTTCATATTATGAACTGAAAATACACACACACACACACACACACACACACACACACACACACACATATATATATATATATATGTGTGTGTGTGTGTGTGTGTGTTGTGGTGTTGTGTGTGTGTGTGTGTGTGTGTGTGTGTGTGTCTGTGTGTGTGAGGGTTCTTACAAGAAGGTCGAACAGTGAATGCTTATGCCGGATAATAGGAGAAATATCAGTGTAGAGAATAAATGAATATTATTTCAACTTTGCTTAATCACCTTTTTAAATACTATCGCGTGAGTGTTTGTATCTACACATATCAGTTGCAGTATTGATTGAGCTTATATTGATATTTCTGAACTTATGTTGGTCTGAGTAGAAATTGATTTTTCTCTACACTAATGATTGATTTGTCAGACAAGTCTGCGAACCATTGCTTGACCTCCGTTTCTCTTCAATGTTTCCATTTTTAGAGCTTGAATTGTTTTCTCTAGAATTATGTACAGACATAAATGCGCGCACACAAACACACAACGATATACACATGTATGTGTGTGTGTGTGTGTGTGTGTGTGTGTGTGTGTGCTATGCTGTGCCTGCTTATTTGTGTGTGTGTGTGTGTGTGTGTGTGTGTGTGTGTGTGTGTGTGTGTGTGTGTGTGTGTAAAACTAAAACGAATACTGTTTTCTCCACTCCACCCGTCTCAAAAAAAAAATGGCCGCTGAATGTGATATTGGCGCTTAGCTTTTTCAGACAAGTGTTTTTGTGATCCAAGCGGGAAATATCAGTAGGCTGAGCGTTACATATCAACAAATAAAATTAAATGCGGAAATTAATTTTTTTATCAAATAATTTTCCTGCCTATTAGAATGAAACGTTAAACAGAAATTTTACTATTACGTTCACTAAAGACTGAAAAACATCTACGAATTTGCTAGTCAAGAAAAATTTGTTTGTTGCTCCCTCTCCGAATATATATTGAATACACACACACACACACACACACACACACACACACACACACACACACACACATACACCCCCCACACACACGCACATATATATATATCAATATTAAAATTACTGTTTACGCTTTCATAAATCTAAGGTCCGACTGTGTATCTTATCTAGAAAAAATTAAAAAATGACATGTCTAGATCTATGCCATCCAGCCACCTTTCCTAACTCAAATGTTTAAATCTCCAAGGTTACATAATTCTAATTGCTAATTGAACTGTTTCGACACATCTCTTGCCTTTCTTCCAACTACTATTTCCCTAATTTTCTAAATAACCAGAAATGCATCTTATATTACAAAAAAAACAAATCGTTTTCACCACGTATTTTAACATGTCATTTGAAGAGGAACAATTTTGGTCTGAAACGTAATTGTTTTGTGTAGTGATATTATGCTTTTATAAACCATTTTAATAACGAAATTACTATATATATATATATATATATATATATATATATATATATATAAACTTATCACTATACTAGTTTCGAAAAACCCTCCGCGTATATACGTGGAAGGAAAAAATGATTATAAAAAAAAGAAAGATCCAAGTACATGAACATCAGCCAAAGAGTTTTGAACCGAGCCAGCACGTAGCCCAAAGACAAAATCCGAGACGAGTAACCAATAACAAAAATAACAAAAAAGCGCTAAATACTTAAGTAGAGCAGAATAAGTAAATTAAACCTAGTGAGCAAACTAACCTACCAAGGTTTTACCTAAACGAATCTTCAGGGAACGTTGGCCAACGTCCCCTGAAGATCCGTTTAAGTTAAACCTTGTTGGCTCACGAGGTTTAATTTACTTATATATATATATATCACTCCAGACAATTCCGGAATCACTATAAGACTCATGCAATCCTCTGCACCTTCTTAAAATTGACAGCCCATGTCTATTGAACAGGTGAAGAGGCTCATCCCTGGCTCCCTGTTTAGGATGTGGTATCCGGTTTTCTCTTTTCCAATCTTTTCACTCCTTTTTCTCTTTTTTATTTTTCAATTGGAGTAGATAGACTAAATTATCGCCCGGTTCACACTCCACCCATGTCTATTGAACAGGTGAAGAGGCTCATCCCTGGTTGCCTGTTTAGGATGTGGTTTCCGGTTTTCTCTTTTCCAATCTTTTCACTCCTTTTTCTCTTTTTTATTTTTCAATTGGAGTAGATAGACTAAACTATCGCCCGGTTCTCACTCCACCCACATCTATTGAACAGGTGAAGAGGCTCATCCCTTGTTCCCTGTTTAGGATGTGGTATACGGTTTTCTCTTTTCCAATCTTTTTCATTCTTACGTAGACCCCTGCACATCAGTGGTGTTACCGTTTTGCTCGGGGTGATATGATTAAAAAAAAGAAATATTCTCACAAGTTCGTATTGGAACATCTAACGCAAAGTTTAAGCATTATAGTTGTGAATTGCGTCATTGTCTCACAAACCTTTTCTAACTGACTGACCTTACTATAGTGTGCAATCGACCAAATCCATAACAAACAATTCGCATACGAGATATTTAATATATAACATGGCGAAAAATTACCTATCGAACAATATATATATATATATATATATATATATATATATATATATATTTTTTTTTTATTTTTTTTTTTATAAGCGTTTCACCCCGAGCAAGGCATGTCACTGCCACTACTGTGCAGGGGGCTACGTAGAGTGGAGAAAGACTGGTTAAATATAGGAAATAACAGAGGGTGGGTGATAGGCGGGTGAGGATACCGAGAATGAGGGTTGGGTAGATGAGAGTGTTGTGAGAATAGTTGGGAGTTAGTGTGATAGGAGGTGTCTATTGACCCTACATTTAAACACCTGGAGATTCTAACTGTCGGGAAAGCAGACTTGTGGAAGGGAGTTCCACAGGCGGGAAGCGCGAGAAAAGAAGCTGTTGGAGTAGAATTTACGGTTACATCTTATTTGTTTAACTGCAAAATGGTGGGACCTAGTTGCTAATCTAGTATCTCGTGTAAATTCGTGCTTGGGCGGCACCAGTGATCTAAGCTCATCGGAGCAGAAGCCATGAAAGTACTTGTAGAAGAGGCACAGGGAAGCTACATCACGCCGGTGTGAGAGCGGCTAAAGTTAGGACAATAGGCCGATTACGCCACCATTTCGGTATCATCAGGCGTTATAGATTAAATGATTTCTTGAGTAATTGCCTATGGCGAATGAGTTAGTTGTCATGAATAAATGGGTCATAATGTGATTAGTCATGTCTAGAATAGTCAGTGTTGACCAGTCCTACTTCATTCCCCCATTTTGACTATGTGCCACATTTAATGTATTTTACATTAATAAATAAGAACTGATTTACTGTCTAACTCCTTCCATTATTTTAAACTTCTATATTGAGTTCAGAATAATGCATGAGGAAATCAGATTTTATTGACCCACTGGAGCGAGTTGGGATGCAAGGTCGGTTTTTATGTGGAGAATCCGAGCGCGGACACTGGTCATTGGTCACATATTACACAGACCCCACATATTCCGTAACTGCGCGCAATGTTTGTCATAGTATTTTTAAGCTTGTCTTAACCGATCTCCCAGCGTCACCAAATGATATGCCAGTGCGTTGGATAATCAGTTAATCTATAATACCTGACGATACCGATTGAAACGACGGTTGAAACAATGATAGCTTAATCGACTGATTTTTCTAATTTAAATATTTAAAAGTTCTTCATGTTAAATCATTATGCTTTATTTTTCTATAAATGTGTACTAAGCACTTTTTTTTCATTTAACTGTTTGTTCTTCATGTATGTGCCGTGTTCCTTCAGGACATAACTGATCAAGGCTTTCTACATCTTTCTATACCTATTTTTCTTGCTACCCCACCCAAACCCTGTTCTGTCATCAATTGGCTCAAACCCATCAAATATATTACGCGTTTCTTTTTCCTTTCTTCCCCTCTATTTGAACTGTGTGATTCTCCAAGCCCTCATACCTCTATTTACTGGTTTAATTTGTCGCTGATCAGTAACTGTTTAACCATTATATATATATATATATATATATATATATATATATATATATATATATATATAGTAGGTACATCCACTCATTTTTCTATACCTAAATTGAAATTGAAATTTTAATAAAAACTAAGTTATCTTCAAGCTTTAAAATTAACATTAATTGAAAGTCAATGGTTTAAATTTACTAATTAGAGTAAGCAAAATACCCTGGTGTATTTTAAACCGAAATTATATTGATCAGAATAAAAAGATTTTCTAAATTTAAAAAACAAAATTTAAAATTTAAACTTTTCCGCCATTTTTCATCGATTATAACCAGAAGCCAATTCTCGGTTTTAAAAAATCTTACAAAAATAAAATACACCTCACTGATACATTATTTCTTTTCAAATTACTGAATTTAAACTTACTTTAAGTTGACTTGAAACAGGAATTACTTTTATTGCTTGTAAACTGTTTCAAAAAGCATTCCTTAATTAAGGTAGCCTTGTTATCACAGTTGTCAACACCTTATCAGCACCTTAGGAGCAGCCGACAACTCATGATTTAATATCCGCCCAAAAGTATAGAAGTCGAATTTGGGATAAATCTTATTCATACAAATCCTTTTTTTATTTTTAACTATGTTAAAATTAAAACTTTAACAGTTTTCAACAATTACCCAATATTTGATGGAATTTTCTTTAGTTTAGCTTTGTGGGCTTACGTTTGAAGATGTTTTATGAAAAATAATAATGAAAATAATATAAAACATTCTTTTAAAAAAAGTTTACAGTTTAATAACAGAATGAAAATAACCGCAGAAATAACTCAATAGTTTATCAAATGTATGGTATTCATTCATTTTTATTTTTAATATCTATTTTTCATATTATTTTTAGGTACCTCCACAAATTGTGAATTTCACAATTATTTTTTTTTTTAAGAAAATTAGAAAATTAGGAATTAAAATGTAAAAGTTGCTTTAAATGCTTAAGGAATGACTAGCAAAACAGTCTGTTGAAATTTTATAAACGTCTTGAAAAGACTTGAATCAGAATCAAAGTGCAGTTTCTGTCGTTTTCCATGAAAGGGAAATAATCCACAACACTTGTAAACTTTTAAGACAAATACGAATCCTATGAAAACTTGTTATGACCTCTATGGAACATCGTGCTCAAATGAGCATATTTATTTACACACGAAAATTTTTTTAATTATTTTAAAAATATAAGAGGTGAAAATTTTTTTTATTTTTTTATTTTTTGAGAGGCAATAAAATCATCAATTCTTACCTAAAAAAGGACAACAGTTCTTTAAAATTTTTTAAAAATATTTTAAAACTTTATGAATTATTATAATAATAATAAAAACATGAGAACAATTCTTTTAAAATTTTATTAGTAATCGAAAAAAAATTTCATCTGAATATAATGTTCTTAATTATTCTTATTTATTCCAGAAATTAAAAGCTAATCAAATTAAATTATAGAGTTTTATAATTTTAAATAGAAAAATAGATGATTTATATTTCCTGATGAGTTCTGCCTTTAACTAATAAACAAATAACTTGCAGAAATTAAAATTTGTTAAAATTTCTTGAGTTTATGTGGAGGAGGGGGTAACAGAGTTAAAAAAACATTTTCATCAATATTTTTAAAAATATAATAATTTAAAAAATAATGGTATTCATTTGTAAATGAGTACTGAAAGTTTCATAAAAATCCGACAAGTATTTGATTTTTGCGAGAATTTCTAAATTAATGCGTTTGTCAACGAAAAAGTGAGTTACGTAAAAATTACGTAATCTATTGTAAACAGATGAAAATTTTTCTGATTTTAACTCAAATCAAAAAAAAAAAATTCTGCCAAAATTTTGTACATGTTAAAAGGGATTAAATAGGTTTATAAAATAAATAAAATATTACTTTGATCATTTTTCTTAATAATATTATGAACACTTTGATAGAAAAAGTTTGTTTTATTAAGTTTTGAAGCTTTTTACTTCAAACTATGCTAGATTTTTGTGATGTAATGAAGGTACCTAATATATATATATATATATATATATATATATATATATATGTTTCTGTCTATGTGACTATAATAATGGTTTATGAAAGCTGTAATTACGCAGGAGACATCTAATATTACTAACAAATATAGACAGAGAGAAAGAGAGGGGTAGCATCTCAAACTGATGTCAAATCGGTCGGGTTTCAATCCTGGTTAAAAGTAATCGGAGGTCTAACCGTACTGATGAACTGTAATACAGCGAAACAGAACTGTCTACGAATGACTATTTTACGCTCTCAACAGTCAATTGAGCACTCTGGGGAAGTGGTAGACTTAAAACAGTAGCTACTCAATGCTATTTACGTATGATTCTCCAGAAATGGTTTGAAAACTCAGAGCTGGAGTTACTAGCGCTTGTATACATTGTATATATTACACGCTAAAAGCTGCCTTCCTCTACTGTGCGCCGATAGCTTAGAGTTAGAATCTCCGACTGATGCCAAATCCATTGAATGTTAATCCTGGCTATAATAAATTGGATGTATATCCGTACTGATGCGTACAGCGAAACAGAACTGTCTCCAGATATATATATATATATATATATATATATATATATATATAGCCAGGCGTTGCTCGGGTGTAATGAAAGCTTTAAAACTAACCCATGGTCCTGGAGCTCAGACTTTTTGAACGTTGGCACGAAAGACTAAAAGGCAGTCGTTGTTTCCAGTTAAAATGAAACCGTAGACTGAAAGAAAAATGAATGGATGTAAGTCAAATTTTGATTTCCTGGTATCGATATCAAATAAGTTTTTTTCGTCGTAAACTGAATTTTGAAGGCTAAATATGTCCTCTGAGTAAATGATATCATGGCTGAGACTAAGAACTACAATTATACCTACTTAGAGCCAAACCTGAAGCAAAAACTAAAATAAAAATGTTGAAAAGACACAGACATACATGCAGATAAACAGACACACCCAGAAACATCTTGCTATATATATATATATATATATATATATATATATTATCGATTTTCTGTACTATTGTAAGAACTGCAACGTTGAAAATTCTGAATATCGTTTCTTATATCTTTGTCTATGAGTGTATCAAATTTGATTAAAATCGGACCAGTCCTTCTATAATCCAATATTTGCAATTATTGATTTTCGATATTTATCGGGGGTACATCGACACAAAACCTTAGCTAAGAACACTCGCAGACGCTTATAGCAACAATTAATTAGCGAATTTAGTTCATATTCTAATTGACTTCATTACGTTATTTTTTGCGCAAGGACCATGGTATGAATTCATCTCATCTCTCCGCAGCCAAGGCTTATTTAACGGGGTAGACAGGCGCTCTATGAAAATGGAAATAATGCATTCATAATTGTATGAAGTTCTGGCTTCGCTTACATTTTACTCGCTATTTACCCGAGCCTCCACACAAAGGCGATTTTTACCGTGGTGCAATGCAAGAGCGTATGCTCGGGAAAAATTTCCGCGTAGACCCCGCACACGTGCGGTCGGTCTCTTGTCTGCTTTTTCCTTCTTCTGGATTCCTCTCCTTCCGAAGTTAGAGAGTCCGACTATGTCAAAGTTTTAGTGAACTCTAAAGTATGGTGATTTTCCAAGCTTAGATTAAATGTGGTACAAGGCTGAAAGGAAGGGGCTTCAAGTGAGGATTGAACTCACTACTCAGTCGTAAATGATTTAGCGAGACAAGCTTGCTAACAATTACAACATTTTGAAGTGCCCTAAAATGTATTCTCTCAGGGGATCTTAAATGCAAATCATATCTAAACATGTAGAGCAATCAGAGAGGATTGAACTATTTAGTTGCATCTATTATGCACCCATGGAATAGGTTCTTGGGTTCCTATTTATCTATAGTGTCATACTCAGGACTTTTTCATACCAACCTTAGACTGTTCTATACTGGATGAATGAATGCATATCCATGCAGGCTTACCTGTCAGCCTTTAAGTTTGAAAGTTAACAGTGACACGACACAGTATAAGCTGGGGTTTGTTTTTCGCTTTATGCTGGGGCACATGCAATGAGGAAAGAGAGCTTGGAGAACCTGATACTAACAGGCCAGATAGAGGGAAAAATAAACAGGGGAAAATAGCGGATAACATATTTGAAGGACCTGATCAGGTGGATGACGGAACGAGGATTACATGGTGCAACAGGAGAAAGCGTGCTAAGAGCCACCAGGGATAGGGAGATGTGGAAATCCATGATCACCTACGTTCTGAAAGGACATGGCACATAAAAGGAGAAGAAGTTCGAAACAAAGTCAAACTTTTACCAGTTCCAAGTCATCGAACCCTTATACGAACATATCGCTGAATTTTAAGGCTCGGTAAATATTTGATCATCAAATTTGTAAACTAATCACCGGAAAGCAAGCAACAAATAATGAATGCACCATTAGGTTTGTTTCTCTTTTATCCTTTTACTTTCTCTTTCTTTTTCTACCTTTTTTTATAATTCTGTCTCCTTTTTCTTTCTCTTCCTCATTTTATTTCTCTGTCGTTTGCTGCTTCTCGTATTATTTCCTCTACATCTCAGCCCGCTCTTTTTTCTCATTCTCTACTCTCTCTTTCTTTCTGCTCCTCCATCTCTCTCTAGTACAAATTATTTTGAAGTGATTATACGCTGATATAATTACAAAACGGATAAATACATATTCCGCGCGATGATAATTAGATAAGAGTTATCTTCTCCTAACCTTCGTTTGATCAATCTCTGTTCGAATCAGAACCGACATCAGATGGATCGCAATCGCCCCGAGCGACGACTCTTTGACCTTGATGGAGCTCCATTAGAAAAATAACGCGCCCAATCACTTAATGGCGAAATTAATTTGAGATGCGAAGAGCCGGGCGTGGGGTTAGTAAAGGAAATCAATGCAACAAAGTAGATATATAAAGCGCGGATAAGTTGTGACATTTCCGTGGACAATGTCAACCACGTGATCAGTTTGGCTCGGCCCTCGTCGAAACTGTAATTATTTGTAAGCTTCTTCATAATTATTCCTGCTATTCATTTTTTCAATTTCTTTTTTTTTGCTAAAATCATTTCATAACGCACAAAATAGAAAAGAAAAAATAGCAGAACGCCTATTGTAGTGCAATTTTTAACAATCTCTTCTTACAAACAAAATTCCTAGATATGATGATAGACTACATCCGGCAGCAAACCTCTGATCGGAAAATTGGAGTTTCGATGAGTGTGGAAGCATCTCTCATTTGCTGTTGGTCATATTTCCACGCTGATTCGGTGGGTAGCACCTATTAGTATCCCATATATAGAAACAAATAGAGAACCTCTCCAAAACCAAAAATAAAAAATAAAAATAAACATCATAAACGTATATAAATACATTTTAGTAGTAAAATGATCCGCTATATATTTTATCTGTAGCTGGAAGCATACAATTGCATTCAAAATATATTTAGTTGACGCCATAAAATTGTGTTAAAATTATTTAGATTTTGGCATTAGTGATTGATAAACCGCTAAACAAGATAGACCAATCAACTTACAAGCAAATTAATTAGTTTAGAGACATTAGCTTTCACCGGATTATCTACTACTGTCATCTAACGATCAGTTAACTTTAGATCAATATCTATTTTTTTTTCTTAAATAACTACTTATACACTAGTGGCCTACGGCCACACACAACGCTGAGACTGGTCAATACATAGATGTGTGACTGCCTATAAATTCCAGGTGCTGTAAACTTGGATGAAGATTATGTGATGGATATTGGCTTCCAATTTTTAAACGGAGAGTTCAAATTCCAGATGTGTTATTTTACCTATATGCGCAAGCACTCTTGGAAAAGTTATTAATCAGTCTCTTCCCCACCTCCAGTTATATGCTAATTAGTAAGAGTTGTATCACTAAAACCATTATTTCAAAGAAAAGAAAATATGATTGTGTACAAAATATTTAGATTTCGGTATTAAATCATCCATGTGGGTTATATTCCGCTAAACAAAAACAACAAACATGATTTACTCGTAGCACAACTTTTACGGAATACAAGTATACTAAACATTCAAAGGACAAGGAAGTCTTAAATAGAATGGCAACAGTAAGAACATCTAAATTCAGAATCAGGAAGAAACAGATTAAATTTCTTGGACATTTAAGGATGAAGAAGCAATTTTCAAACTTAACCATCACGTGGCATATTACTAAGGGCCACATGAGACAGGATGTTGTTCCGAACCATGGTCACTCATGTATTTAAGGAAAGTTGCACATAGAAGAAGAAGAAAAAGAAGAAGACGTGAAAGAATATATCCAATATTTAAGCTTGCTAGGGTGAACTAAAAAGGCAGTCAACTTATACACTACCAGCCGTAATTATTAGGCAACCCCAGTTTTTTAAAAGAGATGTATTTCATACTATTTTTAGTATTCATTACAAAGTGGATAATTCTAAATGAAAATAGAATACTTCTTTTTAAATACTACACAATAACATGTGCATCAAATGGTGTCCCGTTTTTGTGCTCTCTTCCCCATGCTAATCTCTTCTTGTTATTGACTGACCGAAGCAAAGGCTTCCTGGCTGCCTTCTGAACTTTTGCAAAGTAATAATAACAGATGAACCATTCTATTTTCATTTAGGATTACCCACTTGGGAATAAATACTAGAAATATTATGAAATACATAATTTCTTTCAAAAACTGGGGTGGCCTAATAATTATGGCCGGTAGTGTACGTCCCAGAAATACCACCCTACTTACTTGGTAAGACATTAACTCCAATGGCGCCTTCATCTAGCTAATGTCTTATAATTATGTGGAAGGTATATTCGGTAGGTATGAGTATGGTGTCTTTCTACTGCAATCTTTATTATGCTTGCGCATAACTTTATAAAAAATCTTGGTTGACTTAATCACAGAATATTTCTCTTATATGAGTTAACGATATCTGTGTTGGGATTAACTTTCCAAGTTTGAAAGACACTGAAATTGTTTACGCCGCCTTTTGCTGATGAATTACGTTACATCTTACAATCCATTTTCGAGAGTGGGAACGTTACAAATGTTATAAACCTCTCCCAATCTTATCGCTTTTTTTATAGAAAATGTTCAGTCGAGCGGCATTACTTAGTTCCCCCTACTCTTCCCTATCAAAAGCCACCACGCCGCATATATTGAGGCTAACCACCCTCGTTCCCGTCGTGTTAATTATTCAAGAGTAAGTTCCACTCGTGTAGTTTCTTCTCAAGAATTGTTGCTTTATGAAACCGAATCTTAGAATGTTTTCTCAACCACTACAATCTTAACATATTCAAGTCTAATGATATAAATTATCTTTCCCACATATAAAGAAAGGTGTCTGTTATCCTTACCATTGACAAAGCAACTGCATTTAGTAACCCTGTACCATGAGTGGCTCTTGGGCTTTATACAGGGTAAAAAATATTAAAAAAAAAGATTATTTTTGGTAGATTTGTAATAGGGATATAATACGGTTATTTCTACGTGTACTCGACATTCTTCAAAATGTCTTGAGAAATTTGTGGATTATATATTTCGCTTCTATCCATTTATGCTTTACTGTTCAAATTCAACTAAAAGATTTTCCCATTTTCAAGATTGGTTTAAAACAATCACCGAGTTTGCAACACTAATGTTTGTTCTGAAATGTTAGCAAACATTTTACCTAATAAATAAAGACGCCACGCTTTAAAATGAAAAATTCTGGATTTTACAATCAAAGGTCTTGGATTTTACAATCGAACATCTGGACAATAGAATTTTACGAAAACATGCATTGTTAACAGCTTTTGATTTTAAGCCTTTTTCATTTTTCAAATGTCAAAAGATAGAAGAATAACAAATATTGTCTGAAAAATACGAAAGATCTGTGGTCCATATGACATCACGACGACCTTAAAAATGATTCAAAAATTCGAAAATCCCTATTTCAAATTTTATAAATGACTAAAGACTAAGATATGTAGTTGGCATTTTAAGCTCCTCTTCGGTATAATGGTTAGCAAGCTGACCTTGCTAGATTAATTACGAATAGTGAGCTTGATCCTCACTGAGTGCTCTATAAATTTGACCTTATGCTACATCTACGCTCTGCTTAGTAAATCCCTTTACCTACCAGAAGTACATCCCACATAATGGTAAGGCATTAAATAGCTGAAGACTTCATTGCCACTAATGTCTTACCATATTGTGGAAGGTATTTTAGGAAAGCCTATGTGGAAGGTATTTCTTTCTCCTTATAATGAGTAGAGACACACCGACAGGGAAAATTCAACCATATACTGTGCCTTAATAAACAAAGCAACGCGTGACATATTTGATGGACTTGATCAGATAGATGGCAAGCGAGGATTAAGTGAGATAAAGGTAGGATGGATATTAAAAGCTACAAGGGAGAGTGATATGGGGAAGGCCATGATTGCCTACGTCCTGAACGGACACGACACATAGAAGAAGACAAACAGATGAATCAAAATCTGCTCAGTAGATCTCAAATCTCGTATCGGCAGCAGCTTTTGGGTATAAAAACAAGCAAAATAATTATCTCTTCCTAGTTTTCTTTTTTGAAGTTTCCACGCCGAAGTTGAAAGAGCAGTGAACGATTTACACCAAAACACATCAACACAGTAAGTCATATATATTCATTAATATTTTTACTGTATTATGATTTTGTTCGGTGTAGAATTTTGCTATATATATTTTGGGATGAGTCGCTATGTAAAGAGACGCAGACGCTGACGTTTGTTATGAATAGCGGAATCAAAGGAGAATAACTCCCGGAAGAGAATGCACCGGAAGTCGCATCTGTATGGAGACAACTTTTAAGTGACGTCATCTGATACAGAGTAGGGTTTTCAGTTGATATTTTGAGTTTAGCAGTTAGAGAGAGAAGGAACAGTCATTCTGGCTGGTCTGCGTCGTATGTGTGTGTGTGTGTGTGTGTGTGTGTGTGTGTGTGTGTGTGTGTGTGTGTGTGTGCTCCGATCAGACCAAACCACTAACTCCACAATAGAACCAAGTCACCGCGTTGTTAAAAAAAAAAGCAAATAAAAATGGGATCTTTTTATTGTATATGATGTCTGTTGATTTTATTAGTTATGGGAAAACTGAGTCATTGTGAATTTACCTTATGGATCCAGTATATTTCGATTTATCTTATGTGAAGAAGATATTCAAAATTAGGCAGATTCATGCCGAATTATTAAGAAATGTGTATCGACATTTATGAGAGAAGAAACATGGGACAATCGTGCGAGACGACGACATTTTAGTTACAGTTTATTTTCGACAAAGAAGAGGAAACTGTTTATCCCTGACTTTTTGATTCAAGAAGAATATTCCAGACAGGGTCTAAAACGTTTCTTCCCACCGTTGCAACAGTTGAATTGTTATCGTCATCGTCGTCGGTTCTCGGATGCAGCGTTATCTTCGCAGAAGTTTTTGGCTGACGAAAGGGGTATACATAATTTCGTTGTGTATGCAATTTACTTCTAGAAAAGGAAAATTTGTTTTTGTTAGTTTTGTTTAATAATATAACAGCACGTTTAATAATGTTCAATAATATGTCACGCATTGCAAGTCAGTTGGTTTCTTATTTTGTGTATATATACTTTTTCGTCATCATTATTTCATGCATTGTCTCTTAAGAAATATATGACTAACTAAATATGAAGAAAATAATGAAAGCTATAACGACAATGGAGATGTGCGTTATGGTGCAGTGGATAGCGTCTCGGAACAAGAAATCGGGGCCGAGTTCGAATTTCAGCTGAATTCGTTGCATTTGTGGTGATATCGACCGAGCAAAAGCGAGAGACCGGATGTTCGGACTTTCACGAACAAAAAGAAAATGACAAAAAGTCGTCCGTGCGCAGCCGGATTCGCGCAGATGTTACAATTGAAAAATAAAAATTTGCTAAATATTAAATTTCCATCTCTGTATTAGATATCATTCTTTTTAAGTTTTTGTTCACTTCTGATGTGGCCAGGTATTAAACTCTCAACTCTTTCGGTCAAATCACTGGATCTAAATAACAATTTATCCGCTGGACCAAGTGTCCTTAAGAATAAAGGGTTCATTTCGAAATTCCAATCATCTGAATAAGGTCGAGCGGACAACGGCCGAAATATCTTGAATATGGCGTCAAAGATGAGGACAACAGTTCTAACATAGTAAATAATTACAATAGCTCATCTCATCTCAGAAATGCCGACAAATACTGAAAGACGATGATGTGTTTAATATAAATACATTGTAGTACTGTGTTGTGCTATGTTGTATTGTATTTACCATATAAATCTATTTCAAATTGTTTTAATAAAGGTATGTACTTTTGCCTGTTAGCTGTATCAGTCTTTCAGTCACAATCGAAAGTAACCGTTACACATCGCCGCCAAATCCTGAAAGAAATTTTATTGTCTCCGTATGGTCAGTACTGATGCGCGTTGGGGTGCATTGGATATCGACTCGGAACGAGAAATCGGGGAGCCGAGTTCAAATTCCAGCTGAATTGATTGCATTCACTTACGCGCAAATACGCTTGGGAAAGGTATTAATCCGTCTCTTCCTTCCAGTTATCGGTTAAATAACAGGACAGATTGGGTTCTATAGCCTTGGTCGGCAACCAGTCTACCGCATAAAGAAATGGCAACCTACTGCGGGATAATATTCTGTCCAGTCAGTCATGTCTCTTTCGAGACATGATCGCCCAAAGCGTGTATCACGTATGGCACTTAACTGATGGTCAGTACTACTGAGGAAAGAAATGGTCTGAGTTGAGAATTGTCTCTAACTTACAAGTTTTTTTATCCACTGTGCCCGAAAAAAAAAAAAAGAAAAAATGAAGAATCGAAACTGATTGACGAATGTTTAATTAAATAAAATAATTACTGAAAATAATTGTCTGTTTTTATAGAACAAAAACTGTTTAGTTGTTTTCTGGTTTGTCGAGTTGCAGGAGACGGATTTGTTTTCCTTTAAAAAGAAAAACCTACCACGGCTGTTAAAAATATCTGAATTTTTTTTATAAGTAATAACGCCAAGACTAAAGAAATGTAACTGTCACCTGTAGCCAAAAATAGCCAGCAGAAGCGATCCGACTGGAGAGACCCGGTAACTAAAAAGACATTGTCAGTTGAGAGTAATTAATTCAAACATTACTGGAAAAGCGAGGCAATTATCATTCAGTTAAGTGCCATAAGTGATACACGCTTTGGGCGATCATGTTCCGAAAGAGACATGACTGATTGGGCAGAAGATTATCCAGCAGTAGGTTACCATTGGTTTCTGCGGTAGATTAGTTGCCAGCAAAAGGTTATAGACCCCAATTTGTCCTGTTATTTAACCCATAACTGGAGAGAAGAGACGGATTAATATCTTTACCTAGGGTAATTGCTCGTAAGTGAAAGCAACGAATTCAACTGGAATTCGAACTCCGCTGCCAGATTTCTTGTTTCGAGTTGATATCCACTGCACCACAAAGCACATCCCTCTTACGCGAACGAAAAATGCGCTTTGCAACTGCTGGCGAGCAAAAACAGAATTTTTGAGTGACTTACTGCTCTGGATATCTACCCAAGTCACAAGACTCAGCAATCACCTGCATTGATTAGTTTTATTGTGGCACAGAAGGACATCCATATAACCTTCCGAACTGATCTGGAACCGTGATGCCTGGCATGATAGACTCATCCATGTTCTCGCTAAGTCTACCGAATGAATGCAGGGAAAAATAGTAACGAAAAATATGTTGTTAACGGTCTGGAATTAAAGTATAAGTTATTGACAATTTTGAAATATTAATGGCATATTTTGGAGATATTTACACTTGCCAAATTATACAAATATCTTGTTTACATTAATACAAAATATAAAATAAATCCAATAAAATTATTTTCCTATCCCCATCCATGAATTTCAAAGCGCATGTTCTCGTATAGGCATAAAAACAATTTCAACAAATCTGCAATGGCATTAGAAAATTCCTAAAATGGTCAATTTAGTAATTTTCCTAAATGTCGACTATATTTTGTTGAACAAATATTTTTTGGAATATTCCTGAAATTACCTCTGTAGCTTAAGTTTGATTGAATCTACTTATCTTTCTAAGAATGCAGAATTTTCTTCTTTTTTTTTTCATGTTTTTCCTTAATTTAACGCTTCTTAATGGCAGTCAATTCCGAGTATTTTTATTTTGGTTCAAAGAAGAATCGAGACAAGAAAGATGTGACTCAGCCGATCAAATGTTGACAATAGTAGGTGACCAATGAGGAAACTTTCCAAAAGATAGTAACTTCAAGGAAACTTTTAATTACTATCAGAAAGAAACAGTTTAAGTAAAAAAGGCCTAGAGAACCTAACACTCACAGTACATAAGGAAGGTAAGAAAAGCATGGGAAGACAGGGAGTAAACTACTTAACGAGTTTCAGAACAAGGGCAAAAAAAATGTTCAAAAGGCAATAATAACTTAAAGCGGTAAAAACAATTAGAAAACATGACACAGCATATGCTGAAGGCAGATAGCGTTGTGACGTGTAATATTTCTTTCTTCCCGTGTAAGGTTCGAATTCTCGTCGCCACTGATGTAGAAACCAGTGGGGTTAAATACGAATCTTCGTCGCCACTGATGTGGAAACCAGTGGGGGTTAATCACAAATCTTCGTCGGCACTGATGTGGAAACCAGTGAGGGTTAAACACGAATCTTCGTCGCCACTAATGTGGCGAGTAGTTTTTCTATTTTTCCAGGCCGTTGGACACGATGCTGGGGTACCTTGACTTCGCGACAGCCTACTTAGACGACATACTTAGCATTGTGCGCATGACCGCAGTGGATTACCAAGGACTATACTGGATTCGTAAGCTCTGCTTAATGTACCTTCTTCTTTGTAACCTTTTCTGTAAATACATCTTTCTGTAACCTACACCTCGTGTTCCGTGTTATAGTTCCGTGGACCCAATTTTGGCTCTATATCACGTAGAAAACAACTTCATTTTGTTGAAGGTTAAAAATAAGTGCTTAAAAATTTCACCAAACCATTCATATCAATTAATGCCCTAAAGTTCTATGTCTTTCGAGATAGTCAAGATCCCCTGTTTTATGTATGAATTCACATTTCAGTCTTCGTATTTAATATACAAGTTCGTTTATTATTAGATAAAAGTGTTTTTTAATTATTATTTCCATTTGCAGCGTTGATTAATGATTTTGATTAAACGTTGCATCATTAGCAGAAATCTCTGCAAAATGTGAAAATCGACTTCTATTTTTATATAGCTTGGAAAATTATTATTATTTCAACGATTTAATAACTATTATTTTTATTTCTTATGAGAGAAGGAAACGAACACACCGTCAATTTTTGAAACCGATGATTCATCATCAGCAATAAAAAAGCAACAACAACAATATCGTCATTGCATATTATAAATGCTTGTATTTTCATTTATTTTTCTACTGACTCCACACAATGCTTGAGAGAAGAAAACGAACACAGCGTCAATGTTTGAAACCTGAGATTCTTCATCAGCAATAAAAAAACAACAACAATGTCGTCATTGCATATTATAAATGCTTGTATTTCCATTTATTTTTTCTATTGATTCTACACAATGCTTGTAATCTCAGGTTGGTTACATTGTTGAAACCTTACGAGGAGACCATATTAATTTCTTGTTGATGTGTCCAACGCTATCAATCAATATCCCATCAGATGAACCACTAATGCACACATGTCTTTTAAAAGCCTCCCTTAGCCGAATTTTATTCCAATATTCTTTTTTTACGCCCATACCACTACGATCTGATGGTGCATTTAACGTGTTAAGGAGTTTGCTATCCGTTCGTGCAAAAATCGGTTTTTCTTTTCACATAACGCACTTTGGAGCGATATCGTCTGAAATCTTACTTTGTGAGTTTTTTTTTTTAGTCTCGTCAGGATGTTAATGAAGCTTTCGAACTGGATTAGGAAGAATGTAAGACGAAACATTAACGAAGGTAATTTTCCCGTTGTAGAATCATCTAGGAAAGTAGAGGATAGTAATGGCGTCACGTCCATGTTTTTTCCGCCAATATCTCTGTTTGATATTTAAATTTTGGTGCGTTTTGAAGATTTCATTAAATCTCGAAATCATAAGATATACAAACGAAAAGAAAGAAAAAAAAACAATAATTGCTCTAATCAATTTACCTCTGCAGATATATGTACTAGTTTAAATTTGCTGGCAAAAATAATATTTTTAAATATATATTTTTCTGTTATTATTATAACAATTTTGTTTTGGCTTGCATTTGTTTTATAAATATAAATTTGGTGATATCCAGTGACTCAGGGCAAGTGTAGTATATGATCTTTAATTGTTTCTACTTAAAAAGTCGTTCCCGTCGTATTTTGTTAGTGAGTAGTAAGCTCAACTCGAACAGTTTCTTCCCACGTACCGATGTTTTATGATAAAAACACCCAATTTTCTGATTTGCTCTTCCAGATGGCGATACAACTGTATTTTAGCCTGCTTTCACCATCACGGTATTCTTCCCCTAAGGTAACGCAATGTCTTTCAGTATCAATTCATGACTGCTCTTATGCACAAATATTATATCAAGGTATTAATCTCCAAGCGCATGTCATTCAAGATGGTCGTATTCAACATGATCTTTGTTATTATTATTTGTCGTGAACCCGGTTATGAGTCCAGCAAGAAATAATACAACAACAAAAACAGAAAATAACGATATATATATATATATATATATATATATATATATATATTCTAAACATATGCTGTTAAATATAAAAGACAATGAATGTCTATCATGTTTAATCATGAGCCGTTCTAAACGTCGTATTTTGGCTTTAATTTCAGTTGAAAATAGACAGAAATTCTCTAACATTTGGACAATTATTTATTGATTTACTTGATAATACACATTCATTGTCTCTCATGTTTAACAGCATATGTTTAGAAAATTAATTTCTGTCTCGATATACTATATATATATATATATATATATATATATATATATATATATATATATATATTGAACACAGCAAAATACATATACTTGGAACTCTGTTAGTAGAACGATAAATACGGGTTAATTAGCAGTACTAGAACTGTGACTCGCAGTAGTCGTACGGTAACAGGCTTGGCTCTCTCACTCTCTCTTCCTATTTCTGCCAAGCTCTCTGCTCTTCTGCTACCACCTCTTGTGAGGGGAGGTATATGTAGTAGATGGAAGAGTTAAATCTGTTGTATGGATGATCCCTATGACATTTTTATTATTTACTCTTATTATTATCTTTGCTTTAAGTTGTAAAATTTACCTACAAGTCTCAACCAGATACTTTAAGAGACAAATTATTTTGTATCAGCAGATGCAAAGCGTGTATCACATATGGTACTTAATTGACTCATGAAGTGAACAGGTCGTTCCAACTCATTGTAACCATTGTTATCCTAACTTCTAAACAAAAGAAGGTTTGGATGACTGTGTCGGGCCAGGATCTTTTTTTTCGCCTGAATCCATCTTGCGCATATACAAATCAACCATCTGTCCGTGTATGGAATACTGATCTCATATATGGTCAGGCGCCTTAGTGTTCTCGACAAGCTCCAAAAGAGAATCTGTAATGCCATAGATACCGACTTGGCGGCTCGAATCCAACCACTTTCTTACCAATGGAATGTGGCTTCCCTCTGTCTGTTCTATAAATAATTTCATGGCTTCTGCTTCGACGAACTTAAGTTACTGGTGCCCTTGCCACATGAGTTTATTCGTGCAGCCAAACTGGCACCTGGGTCCCACACATTCACAGTTAGATCAACCAAATGCAGCCGACATTTCTACTCCATCAGCTTCTTTTCTTGCACATCTCGCCTATGGAACTCTCTTCCATATTCTTGCTTTCCTGACGGCTACAAACTCCAGGAATTTAAATGCAATGTCAATACCCATCCTCTTAACCACTTGACTCCAGTTCTTTCTACATCACCCTGTATATCTTTTTCTTTTATTTTCTCTCTATCTTTGCAACTGTCATCACACCTGTATTTCCATTCTTCTTTGGCTTCTTTCTCTGACACCTCCTGTAACTGGTTTGTCTTTCTCTTTACTCTCCTCCTATCTAATCTTTTTCTCTTATGTATCCCCCTGCGCATCAGTGGCGTTATCGCCTCGCTTGGAGTGAAACGATTAAAAAAAAAGAAAACGAACATATCCAAGAGAGATTGTGAACTTTGTTTCACTACAGTCGGCTAAAAAAGGAATAAACATCTGAGCAGAAACTCAAGTTTGTGCATGCACCTAGTTGAACACGTACCATCGCCTAAAATAGACCTTAACCCTTTCTAAGTTCTACGATAAAAATTTAAATAACATATTTTGCCACAAGTATAAAAGATGCTGGAGAGTCTCAAAGCAACATAAATGTGATTCTATGACGCTGAGGATACTATGGTCTGAACACGGAAGCAACAATAACGATTTAGATAAGATGGTTACGAAAAGTAAAATCATACTTCAGAAAGATACGACTGAAATTTATAGAACACGTCACGAGAAAGGAAGGCTTGGAGAATGTAATTCTCGCAGGATGAATACAGGTAAAGAGAGACAGAGGAAAGAAGCGCGAGACCTACTTGATAGTGGATATTGAAGCTCAATACTCATTTTTATATTTACATACATTCTATCTCTGATATTTACCACTTTATACTAAAAAAATATAGCACATCTTAAAACTATGTTTCTTTACACACATACAAACACACACATATATATATATCTGGCTAGTGGGCGTATATAATGATAATATACGCGCTAAAAAGTATGCCTTCTTCTACCGATCGCCCATAGTGCAGAGGTAGAATCGCCGACTGACGCCAATTCAGTCGAGTTTCAATCGCGGGTTAAAAGCAATCGGAGTCTAACCGTACTGATGAGCTGTGATACAGCGAAACAGATCTGTCTGCGAATGACTATATATTTACTTTTAAAAGAGCTCCTTCTTTCCCCTGCTTTGTAAGTAAACTTTTATTGTTTTTTTTTCCTGTGTCCAGATTTACTATTAACAATAACGCCAACGAAGACCTTTGAAAAGTGTTGGCCAAAAGGTTCCTCAAATTAACAAAATCACGTCAATATTGTTTAAAGCAATATATATATATATATTATTTTTTTTACAGTTTGTCAATATTTTTGAATTTTTTTAAGGCTGGAGCCTAATTTAAATATATGCATATTTTTTTTTGAATGACATTTTGGCAACAAATTTAATGTGCAAATCTTATTATTTAACCCATAGATAATAGGAAGAGTATCTGTCTAATGTTTATTTGCGCGCAAGTGAATGTAACAAACTCCACTGGAATTCGAACTCGCCTCAATAACTTCTTATTTCGAGCCACTATGTATTTCAACACACGCTCATACACATGGTAGTGTTAGTGATTACCGAAATATTCTCAGCCCGATTCACTTCCCAAAAGTGGACCAAATAATATAATGAAATCGAAGATTTTGTTAGGACCAAGGTTATTAACGCATCTATTTCTTGTGGATATGCCTAAGCGGTCGTGCGTATGTATATATGTGTGTGTGTGTGTGTGTGTGTGTGTGTGTGTGTGTGTGTGTGTGTGTGTTTTACTGCAGACTGGGAAAACAAAGTCACCTAGGCTGACTTTCGGCTTTTTTTTTTATAATTTCACACAGGGCAAGGTGATACTGCCACTAAGACGCAAGTGGCTGATACTGAGTGTAAATGAAAATGAGGAGACGTTTTTGGAGAGCGAAGAGAATAAAATAACAAACAAGAAGGCAATTGACGATGCATTTAAATTAGATTAAGATTATTGCTTTTACTAATTTTTGCAATTCGAGAAATATATCATGTCACTGTCATGTCGAGGTGGCTAATGAAGGAAAGAGTAGAAGAAAGAGATTCTAAGCGAAATATTTGCTCATAACTAAAACATCTGCCTAAACAGTAAATCTAATATCTTTTACCGTCACGACAAAACAAATATTAAACAAATGATTTTTTCATCATTTAATTGCACAGACTTACAGCTGTCATATTTTACGATGTAGGTCAAAGTTTTCACAATCAAATTGCTCTTAACGAACATTAATGTTGGAAAATATTAACTTGACTACCAAGTAATTTCCGTTTTTGCTTTGTTTTAAAAGCGTGTGAAATCAAAATCCCCTGTTTGCAGCTTTGCCTTGTCTTTTCTAGGTGTCAGTACGTATATAGTAGCGTGTGATGTTTACGTTCTAATTATCGATTCATTTTTTTTCAAGTAGAACTTCATCATCAGGGTACAAGGAACGTACAGGTCTTGGCTTACATCTAACAACGTTTTGTCAGAAGGAATCTCTGCACCATTTTGTGTCGAGCGAGACATTTTTTTTCTTTTTTGGAATTTCTCTTTCATATCTAAAAGTCATCGGTGTATACAATATTGCTCTCAAATGAGCCGGTGTTCCTGCTATTTATATTGAACTCCTTGATAAAATCCAAAGAAGAATCAGCAATATTGTCGGTCCTGATCTGGTAGCTCGGCTTCAGTCATTTTCCCACGTCAGTAGGTTCCCTTTCAGTGTCTTTTTATATGAACAATTTCATTTCTTTGCTTTGATACTGAGACTTTTTGAATTTAAACACAGTAGTCGAGTTTGAATTTCAGTTCCATTCAAGTTTTAGTTTCTGTTTTTTAATCGTTTCACCCCAAGCAAGATGGTACCGCAAATGATGTGCAGGGGGCTGCATAAGAGAGTAAAAGTTTAGACAGGAGGAGAGTGAAGAGAAAAATTACCAATTACAGTGGGTGTCAGAAAGCGGGCAAGAGAAGGAGGTGAACAGAGGACTAAAGACAGTTACGAAGGTGGAGAGAAAGGAAAAGAACAAGATACACTAGATGATGTAGAAAGGACTAGAGTCAAGTGGATAAGAGATGGAAATTGACATTGCTTTTAAATTACTGGCTGTTTTAGCCGTTAGGAAAGCAAGATTTTATGCAAAAATAGGCATGGGGAAGGTATGAATCCAACTCTTCTATCTTCAGCTATGGGTTAAATAGCAGAGTAGATTTGTCTTTAGTCTTGGTTTGCTACCAGTATACCAAGAAAAAACACATGTTTGGCCAAGCGTGTACTACATACGGCACAAATGACTGACTGAATTATATTGTGCGCAATTACAGCCGTAATGGTTCTAGCAAGACAAGCCTACTAACCATTACTTCTCGTTGAATTAACCATCGTGTATCCTGTCTGGCATTTAGCAGACTGACTAACTTGACTAGATACAAATCTCATCAATTTACAGTCGAACTTGCTAAAAGTGACGGTTAATTTCTATGCTTCTGCTTCTATGAGCAGTGTCTCTTCAGGACGTAGACGATCATGGTTTTTCAGATCTCCTTATCCTTATTAGCTCTTAAAACGCATTCTCATTTTACCCGTCCCTTTCCCCGCCATTTTCTCAAGCCCATCTAAAATATTACGAGTTGCTTTCTCTTGTCTCTCGTAAGAATGAAAGGTTCGTCATTAGAATCGGTTCGATGCTTTCTAATGTTGTATTTTGTAATCTATTCTTATGCTCCTGCATTAATACACATGCTATGGCAATATATATATATATATATATATATATATATATATATATATATATATATATATATATATATATATATATATAGGAAAATTATTAAAAAGTTGTGAGTTTAAAAATGTATTTTTTTGACAGTATTTGTTTATTTCTATTATTATATTTGATATTTCAAACCGTCCTCGGTCTTTGATGAAGGAATATAATAATAGAAATAAACAAATACTCTCAAAAAAATACATTTTTAAACTCACAACTTTTTAATAATTTTTCCTATACATATTAAGACAGTATACGTGGATAATCACTATGTTATATATATATATATATATATATATATATATATATATATATATATATATATATTAATGCATGTTTCATTAAATATTTATTTTATGTAAAAAATTTTTCATATTCTCTGATAAGGTTAATAGCATTATCATTCAACGAAGAAAGAAAATTACAATATTGATACATAATTTTTAATAATCGAATGGGAAATTTCGGCTTACATAAGCCATTTTCAAAGATGTCAATTACCTTATATATTTAAACACGGACAAGCCATAATGACAAACTGTTTTTATTTACAAGATTTACAAGATTTACAAGCAGCAACAAACTCGTGCATTTAAGACGCTGGAAGCAAAGGTCGCATCACAGCTCATGACGTCACACATGACCAAGCGAGAGTTAAAACAAGAAATATTAAGCAATAATCTCGCTTATAGCAGACTTTGAAGAAATCCACGCATATACGCATAATTCATTAATTAATGAATTTGAACACTCTCGTTGTTTTAAAAAAAACGGCAAAATCTGTTATTGCAAATTGCTTGAAGATACCACATAACAGAAACCTTGGTCGCCTAATAACTCGTTTACAAATGAATATATATATATATATATATATATATATATATATATATACACACACACACAAATATATAGTCATCCGCAGACAAATCTTGCAATATGGTAGTTGCCGATGAGATGTGAAATCTCTCTTAGGGATTTCATGTTGAAATGATCATTCAACTGTTTTGAACATTTAAATTTGTTTTATTATATATATATATATATATATATATATATATATATATATAAATATATTATTTACACTGTTCAGACTGGAGGCCTTATCTTTACTGCCAAGTTTACGACGTTTCAGTCGTTGTATGCTCCGGCCTTCTTCAGAATTTTGACCCAAACTCTTTATTTCGATTACTGGGATATATCATTCTTATTGACACTTTTGTTATCTCCCTTTAACTCAAATCCCTAAGTGATTTGTTACCTCTCTTTAACTCAACTCTCTAAGTTATTTGTTGACGACTGTTGTAGCTAGTCATTGAAATCCCAACCCTTTGGTTCAATTCACTGGAAATAACCAACGCCTATATCTACGAGGTCATGCCTTCTTACATATATACTAGCCGTATAGCCCGGCGTTGCTCTGGTGTAATGAAAGCTTTAAAAGTAATCCATGGTTGTGGAGCTCAGACTCATTGGACGTTGGCACAAAAGACTAAAATGTTTCCAGTTAAAGCGAATCCGTAGACTGAAAGAAAAATGCATGCATGTAAGTCAAATTTTGTTTTCCTGGTATCGATTTATACATATATATATTATCGATTTTCTTTACTGTTATATGAACTGCAACGTTGAAACTTCTGAATATCGTTTCTTATGTCCTTCTCTTTGAGTGTATTAAATTTGATCAAATTCGGACCACTCCTTCTATAACACCGATTTCTTCGTGTATCGATTTTTGATATTTATCGGGTGTACCTCGACACAAAACCTAGCTAAGAACACTCGCAGACGCTTATAGTACAACTGTGTAAATTTTCAAGAAAATCGGTTCAGCCGTTTTGGAGTTTATAGGTAACGGACACACACACAGACACATACACACACAAAGTTCTATTTATAAATAAGTTTAGATTAGATTTAGATCTTTCTACCTTTGCACGCATTATTGAACAGGTGAAGAGGCTCATCCCTTTTACCCTGATTAGGATGTAGTCACCGGCTTTTTCTTTTCTAATATTTTCACTCCTACGTAGCCCCCTGCGCTTCAGTAGCGTTACCGCTTTGCTCGGGGTGATATGATTAAAAACAAAAAATTTAAGAAATAACTTGTTTCATATTAGACTCTAGTGATCCTACGATCGATAATTATTCTTTGCGCGTTGA
This sequence comes from Ascarosepion bandense, assembly GCA_037127315.1. Classification (NCBI taxonomy): domain Eukaryota; kingdom Metazoa; phylum Mollusca; class Cephalopoda; order Sepiida; family Sepiidae; genus Ascarosepion; species Ascarosepion bandense. The sequence continues at coordinate 1,718,064 of JBBBDQ010001362.1, read as the reverse complement.
CTGTTCATTTTTGGGTAATTTTTTAGGGAGAGAAAGCAATTACCATAGCTTCAAACGCAATAAACTTTGAACAGACTCCATGTTGATTTCTAGGGCGTCACCTGAACATCTCACACGGATGCTTCACTTCTCTTTTCCCACCAGCCAATGCGCTTCATGTCCGTGTACTCAATGACCCGATTGACTGTTTTTCTCGGCAGTCGTTTCATCAGTGTCAAATGTCTGTTATTCATCGGATCATTAAGGATGACTAACGTTCCGTCCAAAGTAAATATATACAATGATGCTAAACGCAATTACGATGAGTGTAGAAACAGTAACACCGATGCAAATCATGAATTGCTACTGATTTTACCCTTGCAATAAAAAAGAAATTTGAACTGTCATGTGATATTCGTCCTTCTATATGGCAACGAATTCTGAGCGATCTCTTCAAAGATGAAGTATAGACTGGAAGCAGCAGAAAGGTGCTTCTACAGAAGAATGCTGAGGATTCCATGTACCAAGCATATGAACAACGACAAGCTGTTGGAGACGATGCAAACGAAAAAGTAACTTTATACTTAACATCAAGAAAAGAGAGCTGGGATTTCTGGGACGTGTAACGAGGAAGAAAGGTTAAAGGTTCAGAGAATCTGATACCCACGGGACGAATAGTCAGAAAAAAGGAAAGGCATACTTAATGAGCACGAGTGTGTGGATAGCGGAGAGGTGTCTGGGAGGGATAACAAGAGAACAAGTATTGGAGCGCGACAAGGAATAGGGGCAAGAGTAAGTCTATGACTTCCTACGTCTTGAAAGCACTCGCCATATAAAGAAGAAAATTAACAATACTTCTGTTATCAGCGCATTTCTCAGTCATAAATTATTAGGAATACTCGCCCCTTCTTTAGGATGTTGGCAATCATGTCTCTCCACTACTTTTCATTCATTTTAGATCGGTTAGCACTGTTCTTTTTTCTTATTCTATCCCATTATAAATTGTAGTTACCTTAGCAACATAATTTCTGTCTTTCTGGTCAGGATTAATTATGTTGTTTTAAGTATGAATTACACATATTCTTTGCATTTAATTGCCTAGGTAACGTCAATTACTAATATAAAAGCGTTTATACACACCTACACGCACACACACTCATACATGCATATATATATATATATATATATATATATATATATATATATATAGTGTCGCGTTGTGATAATGTTTACTGCCAAACTGGTTTTTCAGTAGTTTTACTCAAAAATCTATCTTGACAAGTAACTTTTTTTTATAGTTATGTGTTCGATATCAGAGTAGAGTTGAAGCGTTAATAAGATTAATGCAAAGAAGTTTGTTACACGGTTATAATTTTTTCACTCGTCAAAGCTAAGTTTTCAAATAGCTGTTGTGTCCGAGATTTTAACTATAATACTAAGAAAAACACATTATAAAATGTATCCCAAACAATTGGCTAGCCTCCCAGAGAGTAAAATACTACGCCTCCTTGGCCTTACACTCTCGGCGGACCTCAAATGGAATGACTATATTGAATCCATTGCCAAATCTGCTGCTATGAAAGTGGGCTCCCTGTGCAGGGCCCGGAAATTTTTCCCACCTGAAACTATTCTGCACATATACAAATCTACCATCCGCCCGTGTAGTGAATATTGCTGCCATATCTGGTCGGGTGCCCCTGCTGCTCTCCTTGGGCTTCTTGACAAAATACAAAGGAGGATCTGTAACGTGGTTGATACTGACTTGGCAGACTGGCTGCAGCCGCTCTCACACCGGCGTGATGTAGCTTCCCTGTGCCTCTTCTACAAGTACATTCATGGCTTCTGCTCCGATGAGCTTAGATCAGTGGTGCCGCCTAAGCACGAATTTACACGAGATGCTAGATTAGCAACTAGGTCCCACCCTTTTACAGTTAAACAAATAAGATGTAACCGTAAATTCTACTCCAACAGCTTCTTTTCTCGCGCTTCCCGCCTGTGGAACTCCCTTCCACAAGTCTGCTTTCCCGACAGTTACAATCTCCAGGTGTTTAAATGTAGGGTCAATAGACACCTCCTATCACACTAACTCCCAACTATTCTCACAACACTCTCATCTACCCAACCCTCATTCTCGGTATCCTCACCCGCCTATCACCCACCCTCTGTTATTTCCTATATTTAATCAGCCTTTCTCCACTCTACGTAGCCCCCTGCACAGTAGTGGCAGTGACATGCCTTGCTCGGAGTGAAACGCTTATAAAAAAAAAAAATTGACTAACCCGCGTTTGAGTTTGTATATTACGTTCAATATAACCTGGTTTCTTTCGTCATACCGGTTTATATTGTGTATTCTTTTAGCGGTTCCTACTCCGGAATCCTCAACAATATGATTACCAGAATAACCGTTTTACAAGACTTATAAAATGTCATTATTTTGCATGAGAATATAGAATTCTTTCAATTTTACAGACGCAATTGAACTTAAATACTTTGTTTTACCTACCATTTCAACTTTAACTTACAACAAATTTTATTGTTCTTTGCTTAAAGATTGCTTTCCGTTCTTCTAATCTCTTTTAATGAGTGCTCACATGGTTTCTATTGGAATATCCAAGGTACTTGCTGGAGATTATTTCATTAAATTGTTTTCATTGAAACACTTCCAAAACGGCGTGATACTATCAGTTTTCCAGAGTGCAACAGAATAATGTACTGAGGGAATGTGCTCTTCACCCTAGATCGAAAACAACTCGAAGAACTTACCCAAGAATTTCCAATAAGTGATCCACTTGAAAAAAGAAGATATTTTCCAGTTTCCAGTAATCCCATTATAGGCATTAACCCGAGACCACTACCCATGGGTATATAGAACCAAGTGCAAATGACGCCATTTTACTTACAATTTAATTAAAATTTCAATACCTGATTTCTTTTACCTAAATAATATATTTTTAATATATTAATGTTAACTGAAAGTACAAATTTTGAAGGACCTGCATGTAAAATATTTCAAATAAACATTTTTATGCAATATTTTTTTCTGATATTTTCAAAATCGAATATGATATACCTATGTTAGTAGTGGTGTAACTTTAACTGATGGTTAGTGTTCCAGGGTTAAGCCAATTTTACACCACGGAAGAAATGTCGAATGTGGATGAAAAAAATGATTGCCCAATGTGAGTTTCCCAAATGTTCGAATAACATATGTGTGATAGATGAGTAAAGAGGGAAAACAAGATACAAACTTATTTTTGTTTTTAATTTTCTTTGTTTTTTCTTTGTTTCTTTGTTTTTTTTCTTTGTCTTTGCTTTTTGATTACTAAATGAACAAACAGAATTATTTCAATCTTTCTTAAGTTTTACTAAATTTGTCGATAATTCATAATCGCATATATTTTCGACCGCAGTCGGGAGCATCGAGTCAATACCAACGATTCTTTCCCTAGCAGCATAGTATTTGCTTCGCTTGGGCGACATACAGTTTTGAACTGAGAGTTTTACTTACCCTAGATCTGTTGCAACCCAACTCTAAATCAGTTAGACTTCACTGCTATTTATGTATACAGCGATGAAAAGAGATTCTTACTTTCTTAAGGCTAATAGTGCGTCTGTGTAAGGCATTCGACTCAATTTTAACAATATATATACATATATATGTATGTATTGATTATGTAATTACTTAGTTTTTGGTAATGGAATTATGGATAAGATCCAGACATAATGTGGAGTACAGTGAAAACAGCCAAGACTTACAACGGTGGCAAAATATATAGACTGTGCCACGAAGAAAAGTTAGCTATTATTATTATGTTATTCCCAAACAATGAATTACTGAATGAAAGAACAGAAATTATGACTAAGTATAACCATACCATAAATTACCTATCCACATAGCAAGCCCTATCCACATAGGGAAAGCCACTAATTGATTTGGCGCATCTTAGACCTCTCGACAACGAATGACCAACAGGCTAAACGGGTGTCATTCGGAAGGTTCGAATCCTGCCATATGGTAAACATTTTCGTAACAAAATTTTATCGTAAATAATCAGAGCGGTAGAAATAAATAAATAATTCCATTTGATTATAAACAAGATATTTACCAAAATACGAATATCGATCAAAAATAATGTTCAAACAAATAATTTCATATATATATATATATATATATATTACACTTGTTATGTAATCCAGATCAATTCCAAAAGAGACGACTCAATTATATTACTCAAAGTAATATAATTTATAAAGGATTTTCTATTATTACTATGCATAATACATATTTCACCGCTTTGATGTTATTATCTCGGCTCGTCAGACCCAATACATATATGTATATATATATATATATATATATATATATATATATATATATAGTCAGAGGTGAAATACTATTTTATGCTGGGCGCAATCATCAGACCTGATGATTGTACCAAACATGAAAGTTTGTCGCCTCTGAGTGTTAACTAAAATGTTCACTTAGATATGTACATAGATATTATCTATGATAATATCCACTTTATCGTATAAGTATGGCACACTTTAAACCTTCATTTTTATTTATTCATATATATATATTACGGAAATTAACGAATTTTAACGAAACTTGGTTATAAACAACCGATAATTTTAAATATATATATATATATATATATATATATATATATATATATAGTATGCAAATGTAGTATGCAAATTAGGACAAGAACCATTTTATCTTTTATGAGGCATCAAATAAACTTTACATTCACCCCTGTTCTAACACTTTTGCACACTACCGGTAGTATTAGGACAGGTGTGATTTACCTAAAAACCTCACTGAAATTCAAATACAGGGTGAAAAGCCAAGTAAATTGCTAATAAATATTGATAATTTAAAACTATGTGTAAAAAATGTATTAAAAAGTTATATTTAATTTTTCCTATTTTCTATTAAACGAGTTATTTTGAAACTACTCTATTGAACATCTAATGGATATTTTGGATAAGAAAAATTGATAAATCTGATGTTACTTCGCAAGACACTTTGGGAACAAATACAAGCTGCTTTGCAAAAGAAACCTTTAGATACATTGAAGAAGCTTGTGATTTCAATGCCTGAGAGAATGAAGGCTGCGATCAAAGCAAAAGGATATTATACTAAATATCAAATTTATTTTGTAACAAGTATTTTTCTTATTAAGCATTTGTTGAGTAAATCAAATAAAATTACTTTAATTAAATTGTTTATTTTCTGTCAATAAGCCTCAAAAAGATGAAATAGTTCTTGTCCTAATACTTTTTCACAGTACTGTATATATATATATATATATATATATATATATATATATATTGATATCGATTTTTGATAAAGCCTGTCATGAAGGTTTGTCTTCTCTGAATGCTATCTACAATGTTCACTTATATATTTATATACGCTTTATCTAGGGTATTGATCACTTTATATTATAAATATCGCACAATTTAAAACTACAGTTCTTTAGTTATTCATATATATATATATATATATATATATATATATATATGAATAAATATATATATATATATATTTCGCCAAAATGAGAGAAAAAGAAAAAGGGGAATATATGCAATTAAACATTAACCTATCTTTAATTTTGCAGTGATTATCTACTTCTCAAAGGAGATTATAATTGTTTTGGCGTTTTGAAAAATATTACATCTTCCATGATTGCATCAGATTCTTATCACGCCGAGACACTCTCGATTAATTGCCCTACGGCCATTGTTTGTGATGCATGTTACTCTAAGGAAGCGTACGAAAATTTTAACGCAGAACGAAGCCATTAACAAGCCTTACAAGAGAAATCGCGGATATTGTAGGCGTCAGCCATTCAATTGTCAGTCGTGTCATCACGGCGATCAAACAAATTGGATCTGTAAAGAAAATGTGGGTGGTCGAAAGAGAAAAACAACACCAAGAAACCACCTATAGTTGACCAAAGGAAGTGTGAAAGATCCTAGGAAGACATTATTTGTTTTGATTGAGTTAATTTGCACAAGGGTGCATATACTGAGTAGTTGATGTAATCTTTATATTGTATTTGTGTATTGTATTATTAGTGATCAACTTGAGGATCTTGCATAAGGAATTTAAAAACACATGTTTATACTATTATTTTTGGGTCTTCAAAGAAGAGAATGACAGAATCATTTTTAAATGTTAAAAAGAATTACATCAAGTGAACGGAATTTAATTTTATGGGATGAAACGTTATCAGTCAGTGGAGCCAAGAGAAACGTGACGATAGGCAGTCAGGCATCAGTAATTTTATGAGAGAAAGTTGAAGTACGATAGATAGATAGATAGATAGATAGATAGATAGATAGATAGATAGATAGATAGATAATGAACAGTCAGAGATAGATAGATAGATAGATAGATAGATAGATAGATAGATAGATAGATAGATAGAATATATTAAATGAATATCAGTCAAATATCTTCCATATTGGATAATATTAAATAAGTAACATAAATATGAATGGTTAAATAAAATTAAGACAAGGGGAAAACTGTATTTAAATACAGTTTTAAATACAATTTTCCTCTTGTCTTTATTTTATTTAACCATCCTGTCCTTAATCTCAGATCATAACTTAGTATATTTTAACATAAATATGAATCTATTTATCTGTAACTCTCACCCAGCTTTCTCTTTCTCTCTCTCTCTCTCTCTCTCTCTCTCTCTCTATATATATATATATATATATATATATATATATATTCACATACAAAGCGAGAAAACAAGAGAGAGAGAGAAATATTTCGTTTATATACACACTATACACGCTTTATATATTATAACGAGCACTGAATATATATATACAGATAGATATGCAGATTATGTAGATAGATAAATCTAGATGCAAAAATAGTTAGATATTAACAGCCAGACAAATGTTGAGTATCATTATATATATATATATATATATATATATATATACCCTTTGAGATTTCATTCGCTCGATCGACTCACTCAATTAATTTGGCTATTAATGTTTAATCTCGCACTTAAACATGTCCATTCAAATATACAGAAAGGAAATCTGATTCCTTTTATTACCTAAAAGTTTGCCATTGAAGATTCAAAAGTTACTAAGAATGATCTACTATGACATTATTGAACTTTCTATGCATAGCCCCTGATTAACGCGAAATGTGTGGTTAAACAAAAGAAATTGGCATCCCGCAATCATCAAAGTAATATCTAACAAATGGAATTTAGATTGACAGACTCCTGTCTCGCTTTTATCGTCCCGATCAATGTTAATATTCGTTTAACTAACGCTTCCAGAGTGGAGCTAACAATATTTCTGTCGGTCAAATTAAAGACGTTCAAAGATTTGTAGAAACTCATTTCCTTTTCGCTTAAGAAAAGTAAAAACGGACATTTGAAAGAAAAAAAAACGCATGCTTCTTTCAAAAAAGCACCGAAAAAAAAATGATACAAGTACTTACTTTTATTATAGAAAATCGTTTTGAAGATCAAATTTGTTACAATTTTATTATCTATGAGATGGAAGTTGTAGTCAAACAGGAGAAAGAAACTACGAAATAAGGTACCTTCAATCAATTGCCAAAAATGGACAAAATCAGCATATCATGCTGTTTAAAGGGCTTAAATTTAATAAAATAAAAATTTTTCATCAAAATGTTTACGCTATTATTAAGAGGAAAGATCAAATTTTCTTGTTATCATTTTCAAAAAAAATTTAAATCGTTTCTAACATATTCGAAATTTTAATTAAAATCTCATTTTTTTGTTTTCCGTCAGCAATTCGCACTATGCTTACGCAAGGCAACTATTAAGAAAATGGAGTCGGTCGAGTAAAATGATTTTGGGGCGAGTACATTTTCCCTCGCACTCGACCGCCGGTGGAATAATTTCTTTTTAAAATCTCAAAGGCTGTATATATATATATATATATATATATATATATATAATAGGTAGCAGATTATTATCTAAACATATATTCTTAAATATAGCAAAAATGTCTGGAAGGTTTAATCATGAGCAGTTCTAAACATCGTAAAAATAAAAACAAAAATTGTCCAACATTTGGATATGCCACATTTAAGAAATTAAATTGCCTAACGACGCTAAAAATCTCACTATATATATGTAAGATGACATTTTCATTTTGTCTATATATAATGAACAAATTACACAGCTTAAAAACAAATTTGTAATCACTCCGTCCTCAAATGTACATTAGAACTTACTATTAATAATTACATTCCATTTCATGATGTATTTATTGATTCCAGCACACATAGATTTAATACTTCTCTATATAGGAAATCAACTAGCATAAACTCGTGTCTTCTTAATTATGATAATGATATAAATTAGCTTAAAAACTTAATTCAGCTCACACAAATGATATTTTCTTCCAAAGCCATATTCTATAAAGAATTACACAACATTAAAAAAACAATTGTCAACAATGAATTTCCCAACTCATTGATCAGCAAATTAAAATGTATCTCAATAAACCCAATTATACCTCTGACAATATAAATAATATAAATAATAATTGGGTACGTCTAAGTAAACTTAACCCTATTGGATTATACTATTGCACCCAAATGCTTCATAATTACAAACATGATGAAAGAACACTCAAAATCATAATAGGTAGAAATGTTAAACCAATTAATAATAATAAGCAAATTAAGTTTATCATATATTATAAAAAATTAAAACAATTGACGTCATATTATCCAATAACCCTAAAACCGCATCACTAAATCCTCTACAAAAACCCAGTATAGTGTATCGATTTACATGCCCGTTTAGAAATTGAATTTTCGATACTAAAAATAAACGCACTACATATATTGGTTTTACTACAATCACGCTCTCCCGTAGACAAATCTGTCACCTTTCTGATCATATTTTTATTAAACAAAATTTCTTCGAAAGACAAGGCATGTACGTCGTTTTAGACAGGTTTTAGTCAATAATACAATAGTACTCATACATACACACAATAAAAAGAACCTTCAGATACTGGAGGCCATCTACATTAAATCAAAGCAACCATACTCAATAAAATTCCATTTAACTCTAGTCACAAAATATTCTACAGCCTTAAGACATATGGTTCTTTTGTTAATATACGTAGAACCGCATTATTAATTTATGACCTGCGTCTGCTATTCGGTAACTGTTACCGTCGCAGCAATGTTTTATGTCAACACAAAAGAATATCATATTTCATGGTGGATATGTTTATATATATATATATATATATATATATATATATATATATATAACAGATAATGAATGTTTATTATTTTAATCATAAGCCATTCTAAACATCATATTTTGGCTTTAATTTCTGGGGAATATAAGTCAAAAATTGTACATTTGGATATTGTTTTATTACGCTGATTCTAAGCTTTCATCGCACATGAGCCATCTTCAGAGTGGTTGTAGGAACATTAACATAAAGATATCCACCATCAAATATGATATTCTTTGTGTAGACACACTCACACACACACACCTACACACACACACACACCCATACACGCACACACACACACACACACACACACACACACACAAACACACACATATATATATATATATATATATATATATATATATATACGATAAAAGAAACAGAGAAAAATAGGAAACATATCTCAATATCTTATATACTTCACTTTGAAGCTTTGTCAGAAATCAAGAGAGAAGGTTAAAAAATCAAAGAGACACAGAATACTAGTATTTTGGCTTAGTTCTTCTTGGTCATACACGTGACACGTCTCTTAACGCAAGAGATAAGTTTTAAATATGTGTTAGGAATATTTTGGATGGTAAAGTGTGTAATATTGTATGTGTGTGTGTGTGTGTTTTTTTTTTTCAACAAACATTTGTCTGTCTAGATGTATAATGGGCAGTAAGATTAGTTTGTTTATGTCAGTGTGTGTGAGGAAAGTCTATAGATGTCACTTCCGTACAGGTCGATGAAATATAGCGATGAAATGTAGCAAGATGTTGTGATGATTTTGTATTTGGTTGAATATTTTATTTCTGCGTATATGCGTGTCAGTGTATGATGAATTTTCGTTGTTGTCACTTCTGTGTTGGTCAGTGAGACACAGCTAAATATGATAAACTTGGTTTGTTTAATTTTTTCATTAAAGTATTTCTTATGCGTTTTTTGAAGATGTAATTTGTATTATTCCGTTTATTTTATGGATTAGATAGACAAGATGTATTCACGTAAAATTGCTCTGGAGAGAGATGGTGAAATAAAATGATGTTTTAAGCTTATATTTCGTAGTAAATTTCTTATGAGATTTTCAAAATAGTTACTTCATAAAGGGTTATATTCTTTTTTTAATTAGAGTGGCATTTGTAAAATCAAAATTATGCCAACCTAATATATATATATATATATAAGAAAAATTAAGGCAGACACGTTATTTCATGGTAAATCGGAAATGTGGCCTATTTTAGGAGAACTATCATCAGATTCCGTCGTTATTGTACGGAAGATTTTACACGAATGAAATTCACAAAAGCCTAAAAAAAACAAACATATAATATATACAGAAGCTGATGATGGTTCCCCTGAAATAGGCCCACACTACCGATGTAGCATGAAGTAACGTATTTGCCTTAATATTTTCTTATATTTGCGCTATATGAATTTATATACATATATATTGAGAGCTCTCTTAGAGAGTTATCCTACCATTGTATGTACAGGATACTTGTTGGGATTCTTCTATATCTACACCGCATGTTGATATATATATATATATATATATATATATATATATATATATATATATATATATATATATGGGTAGCAATCTTTCATTTAAATATGTTTCGTTAAAAATGAACAAGATAAATTTTATTCATGTTTTATTTAACTTGTCCATTTTTCTTATAAGCTTCCATTTTTCTTTCCAAGCACTTTCAGTCACTTCATTAGCTGTTTTCCCGGGTGCTATTTTTTTATGTTGTTATTTTCTCCTGATATTTAACTGTAACGTAATTTTTGTGTTTTTTTGTGTTTTTAAAAAGCAGAGTTCTTTAAAGTTATCATATGACGCACGAGGCTACACATCGCGTGAGCGTATTAATAAAAATTCTCAAAACTTCATTTCCACTGCTAAATAATGCAAGGTTGATTTTAGGATAAAATTGTTTAAAATAAATTGCCTCTTTTTGATATTGTGATTGAAATAATATTTTTTTATTTTAAAACCAAAATTTTTCTTTAGGATTCTTGTATATTATGGGGTATTTTTATTGCACTATTATTATAAGATAGGTGACATGTGTGGCATCATCTCAGAGAAGTAAGAGTATGGCTAATATAGGTAATTGATTTATGACAAGAAACACAATCATGTACAAGGTATAGAATTATGTATATTTATATATATATTTCGAATATGACAGATAAGGAAATTTTAATTTTGTCCTTGACTGTTACAAAAACGGAAAAGTGTAAGAACGCTAAATAAAATTATTAAAATTTAATTAAATGTCATATTTTATGAAGCAAACACACACACATACACACACATACACACACATACATATATATATATATATATATATATATAAAGAGAGTGAGATAGTGATACATGTTTTGTAGGTTGTAAAATAGCATAAGAAATAAATATGGAGTTGGGTTAAAGTCAAAGATCTATTTTATAGACAACGAGTTTCACCCACTTTGTCTTGTTCATTATGAAAAAAAAACTTTTTCCAGAACCATACAACGAATAACCATAAGTTCTGTGCTAGTAACGTTAATTGCAACCATGAATTCTATGCTAGTAATTTCTTCTCTCACACTTCTAGCGTCTAGAACGTTCTTCCCGCTTCCAGTTTTCCTGGCCTCCACGATCTTCGAATATTTAAATGCAATGTCAATCATCGTCATTTGTCTTCTTTAACTCTGAAATTTTATTGCCCTCTCCGTTTATTTCACACTCTGTATCCCCTTGGATCCTTGTGGTCTACATTGGTTTGCTTTCGATGAAATTATTTAAATCAGGTAGCAACAAAGGTATCAATTACCTTATATCATATTAGATATATTCTTCTTTTATGTTATATGTCTTTTCAGGACTGAGGCGATCATGGCTTTCCATTTCTCTCTATCCTTGGTGGCTCCTAGCAAGCTTTCTCCTGTTACACTGCACAACCCCCGTTCTGTCATCCAGCTGATGAGGCCCTTCAAATATGTTATCCGTTGCATTCCCCTGTCTCTTTTTCCCTCTATCTGGCCTGTAAGTATCAGGTTCTCCAAACCCACCTTCCTCATTGCATGTGCCAGGAACTTTAGCTGTCTCTTCCTGATGCTCAGTATTAACTTCGCTTTCGTTTTCATCCTTTCCAAAACCTTATTATAGCTCATATGCACAATCTATGATATCCGCAGCATCCTTCTGTAGAACCACATTTCAATGGCTTCAAGTTTTTCCTTTATCTTTGATAATATTGTCCAACATTTACTGCTATATTGAAGAACTGACAACATCTAGCAATCCAGTACGCTTTGCTTTGGTTCTATCAAGATTTTCCTGTCTCGTAATACTCTTCTTAACTTCGGAAAACGTCTTTTGCCATGCCAATTCGCTCTCTGATCTCTGTGTCTCATTTCCAGGTATTTAAATTTTTGTACTTGTTCGGTTTTAGTTTTCCCCACCGTATTTGGCATTTTGGGCTGCTATTTTTACTGATGACCGTACATTCGTTTATCTTACAGTTTATTTGTAGTTATTTCTTGTCAATCTCTTCAGCTACCTTTTGTATGAGGTCTTGTAGTTTCCGTTCTGTGTCTGCTATCAGTATTGTATCATCTGCGTGCCTTATGTTGTTCAAATTGTTGTTTCCGATGACAAATTTTAGAATAACATCTAGAGTCCTCAGAATATTCTCGCTGTACAAGTTGAATAGATCAGGTGAAAAGACATATTTATATCTTTGTACATCTGTTGAATTCGTTACCGGTCCGTATGCAGGTGGTTTTCTGCCAGTAGAGATTCTTGATTACTCTTATGTCTTTCCCAATTATGTCGAGGCTGCTGAGCATCTCCATCAATTCTTTGTAGCGTATGTTGTCGATAATTGACCTTAAATCAAATTAACAGTATCACTGGGAATGACGTAGTCTTTAATATTCTCCGTGGCATTACCGATGCTTCGAACACTGTCGTGTTCATAATACTCTGGAAATTCGGCATTGGGCACAATTGCTAAGAGCAACGGGCAAGTACCCCGAGCCTTTCTCATTCATGTTAATGATCACAGTTCGTTGTATTCTTATTTGTTAAATTGTTAGCCAATCACTGTACTACCTACTCCATCTTCTTTCTGTCTGGACAAGAATATTGATCTATGCCTGGATCAATAGCCAGCAACAAGCTAGGACCTGATGTATGATTGCTGAACGAGGATGGTGAAAATCACTCTTGAAGTGTGGAATGAATGCCGGGAGAATGAGTAATAAGGGGAAGTGGATATGGCAGAGACGTTACAGTGTTGTCAGTGACGATTGATTATCTCCTGAAATCAACTGACCTCTCATTGTTAGGTCAGCCTCAATTTCGTTACACTTTGCTTTAACGATTTCATTGGTGTCTTACACTTCAGAATTGGGATTAGATCGGCTAACCAATTTTATACTTGTTTGTCAATATATATACAGGGTTGGACATTTTTTTTAACAGTAATCTTTTAGGGGTATCACATATGCTGTTGCAGCAGTACCAGTGATTCAGGCTGGTTTTGAATTTCCCTTCTCTTAGACTGATTGTCATCCAAGGCTATGAGAACAAGTTTGTCCTGCTATTTAGCCATGGCTGTTTTTTACGTTTCCCAAATGAACGTAAGTGAATGTAATGAAATTATTACGAAGTTAGCACAACGATTTTCTCTCTGAACCGCTATCAAGTGTACACAGTTTCCAAATTAAGTAGCTGCACAAAATCACAAAAAATCAGCCTACTGCGATAAAAAACATGCTCTATACGTTATAACATAATTGTAGTGCTAAAATCTTTGTTATAACTAGCAGTATAGCCCGGCGTTGCTCGGGTGTAATGAAAGCTTTAAAACTAATCCATGATCCTGGAGCTCAGACTCAGCTTAAAGAATATTTGTGTAAAGTTTGGTGAGAATCGAACAAAAATTGTGGATTTGCATAAAGGACATACAGGCAGATAAACAGACACACACACACACACACACACACACACACACACACACACACACACACACACACACACACGCAAACATCTTGCTATTTATATATATATATATATATTATCGATTTTCTGCACAATTGTAAGAACTGCAACCTTGAAACTTCTGAATATTGTTTCTTATGTCTTTGTCTATGAGTGTATCAAATTTGATTAAAATCGGATCACTCCTTCTATCACCCGATGTTTTCGATTATCGATTTTCGATATTTATCGTGGGTTCCTCGACACAGTTCCTTGCATTCACCAACGCGCAAATACCCTTAGGAAAGGTATTAATCCGTCACTTCCCTCCAGTTATTGGTTAAATGGCAGGACAGAATGGGTTCTATAGGCTTGGCTGGCAACACAGTCTACCGCAGAAAGCAATGGCAATCTACTGCGGGAATATCTTCTGCCCAGTCAGTCATGTATCGGAAGAGACATGATCACCCAAGCGTGTATCACGTATGTGACTTAACTGACTGATCTCGACACAAAAACTAGCTAAGAACACTCACAGACGCTTATAGTACAACTGTGTAAATTTTCAAGAAAATCGGTTCAGCCGTTTCGGAGTCATTAGAGAACGGACATACACACACAGAGACAAAGTTCCATTTATAAATAAGTTTAGATTAAGAGGAAGGGTTAAAGTATTCTTTTAAATATAGAAAGTACGACACTGATATCCGAAGGCTAATTGGCATGACCGAGGACGCATTCCAGAAGAGGAGCAGAGTATTAAGATACAAGAAAATTTCGCTAGAAACAAAGAAGAGAACACTGAGTTGCTATGTGATGTCTGTTCTTCAATATGGCAGTGGATGCTGGACAATATCATCGAAAATGAAGAAAAAAATTAAAGCAATTGAACTTGTGGTCCTACAGAAGGATGCAGCGGATATCATGGATTGAGCATGTGAGCAATTTGAGGTTTGGAAAAAATGTAAACGAAAACAAAATACTGAGCATCAGGAAAAAACAGCTGAAAATCCTGGGATATGTTATTAGAAATAAAGGTTTGGAGAATCCGATACTCACAGGTCAGATAGAGGGAAAGAGAAACAGAAGAATGCAGCGGATAACATATTTGACGGCACTAACCAGGTTAATGGCAGAGCAGAGTTTCAGTGGGTTAACAGGAGAAAGCGTGTTAAGAGCTACCAGGGATAGGGAGACGTGGAAGACCATGATCGCCTACGTCCTTAAAGAACACGGCACATAAAAGGGTTGTACTAACTTTTAGCCGAGTAATTTTTAGTCTTTATTTGTTTTTAGATAACGGAGACATTAATTTGAAAATTCTTGAAAATTTCAAGTAATTGTCAGATTTTAATTACATTTTCAGGACATATTATTTATATTTTTTTAGAAAAATTTAGTGAATTTTTTACATATTTTTCAGCCCCTTACATAATTTTATGAAAACTTAAGAACTTCATAATTTTTCGTGACTTTATTAGATAAAAGTAGAATTCTTTGAAGAATTTAAATCATCGAATTTCATTTTGCAAAATTTGGCACCTTCTTTGTTAGGAGAGACAGGGGAAAACAGCGTGTAACCTACTTGACTGGCCTGTGAGCGTGGATGGCGGACCAGCGTTTGCGCTGTGTAACAGGGGAAAGCCTGATGATTGCCTCCAGGGATAGGAAGACGTGGAAAGCCATGATCGCTTACGTCCTGAGGGGCAAAGACATAGAAGAAGAAAGAAAGAGAAGAATATATTTGAAGTCAATAGTTTTTGAAGAAAATATTAAAAAAATTAATTTTACAAGATTTGTTTTCATTTTGTTTACAATTTACAATTGAATAAATGATAGTTTAACATCTTTTAAAATTCCATTTGAAGGAGGTAACTCTTACAAAACAATGTTAATAACTAAAACTATATTTAATCATCATATATGATAATTTCAATCTGACGACCCCGAATATTTTTAAAAGAATTTTGATTCGTTTTTATGGGTTTATACGTGCAGAAATTCTAAGCACGCATGTTGAAGACTCACATTATCATTAAAAGGTTATGTGTTTTAAGGGCTGTCCCCACCATCTTACGAAAAACTCATATTAACGTTATCGTCTACTCTAAATTATTTAACTATGAACACGTTCGGCGGTCATTCGGTTGACTATAAATAGATTAGCATGTCAGAAAAATGTCGGTGGTTAAGAAATGCTTGTAGACGACATTTTATAGTATACGTAAGTAATATCGGTTTCAAATCAGATTAATTTGATTTTACATTTGCTTATCAAATAACATTTCAGAAATATATATTTCATTTTTGCAAGAATTATAAAATTAAAATTAATTTTAGTTTACAATGTGTTAAAATGGCTGATTTAATCGATTTTACTGAAAAAAGTATTACGATCAATAAAATTTATATTTAAAATATATCACAGAACATTTTGTTTACTGGAAATACTAAGTTCTAAATTCTTTAGCTTTCAATTAAGGTTAAAAAGAAAGATTCCATCAAGCTTGTACATATTTAAAAATCAATTTTAAAACTTACGTATACCGATTTAGTGGGAATAATGAATATCATTTCTACCCAGCTTGTTATTCCAGATAACTTAAACTAAATAAATGATTATATATGGATTGTAAATAATTATCAAAAAATTATCACATTTATACAGCGTGGGACAGAGCAACTTGCGCATTTGGAATAACAAATAAAACGAACTTGCGCATTTGGAATAACAAATAAAACGAAAGTAATGTAGATATATATGTAATTCTTTAAACAGCATCAATTACAACAGTTACATTTTATGTTTTATAAGATTTAAAGATGACATCACTCACATGGTATCCATTCTCAATACACTGGGTAATCGTACTCTTAAGTTTTGGTCAACTCTTTCCAGCATATCGGTGGGTATGTTGGCGACAGCTTGGCGAATTTTGTTCTTCAACTGAGCCAGGGTGTTAGGACAATTGTTGTAAACAATTGACTTCAGGTAGCCCCATACAAAATAGTCACAGGGTGATAAATCATGGGATCGTGATGGCCAATGCAGATCGCTCCTCAAAGGGATGATGTATCCTGGAAAGTTCTGCTGCAAAACCGTTATTGACACGGGCGCTGTGTGTGCCGTGTCACTGTTCTGCTGGAACCATACATCTCCAACGCCCATTTGGTTCAGTGTTGGTAAGAAATCCTCATTGATCATGCTGGCGTAACTGATACTGCCTGTTTCTTTTTCTTCAAAAAAAACATAGGCCAATTCGCGATAGTGCACACCAAACAGTTACACGTTCTGCGGTTTTCAAGGCTCCAGTAGCGCATGCTTTGCTTATTTACAGATCCCGAAAATGGAAGTGAGCCTCACCATTAATGAAAACATGCGGGTCATCAAGCAAGTTAAGAAGCGCCTTACATGTATTTTCACGAGCAAGAAAATTCCGTGGATTAAGTTCCTGCACGACAGCCAATTTGTAGGGAGGAAATTTCAATTCTTCATGAAAGAATTCGTCTAACAGAACGAGCAGACAACCCTAAAGCAGATGCATGTTTGCGGGCAGACCGTCGAGGGATCACAAAACAGATTGTCTCACCGCTCCAATGTTTTGGGGGTGACCTTGCTCATCGTGGGAGGCCAGGTTTCTTCTTCATTACATCACCAGTTTTCCCTGAAGTTGTTTACCCAGGAAGCAATCTACTACCGGCCAGAAACACGACCACGGGGGTCAATATTGAAATGTAGACGAAATTCGTGTTGCGTGGCGATGACTAAGCCCCTGCTTGAAAAATAGATCTCAACAGCAAAAGCGCGTTCCAACTTCTTTCACTGCATGATGCTTACTGAGGTTCCTGTAACGTAAACAGAAACAAACTTTAAATCCCGCACTCTCGAGTAAGTCCCTTTCCACTATCCTCGGAGCAACCATTGCTTCAGGGCGCCACATAAGCAAGTGGCTCTGCCCTAACCTAAACTATGTTTGCAGTTTTTCATGTCACCGTTTACGAATATCATGTGTGCTGTCGTGTATGACTGTCACAAGATACCAGTATAAGACTTAGTTGGATTTTGAAACAAAATGACTATTTAAACGGGACAATGTTTTAAAATTCCTGATATATTAATTATTTTTGTACGATTGAAATTTTCGGCTACTAGCAGTAGAAGTTTCCTTCTCCTAACACACTAACCCTCCCCATTCTCTCCACCTCTCCCCCTATGTACATCCTAACTCGTCTATCGCCCTGTGTAACCCACTGCGCTATAGTGGCAGTGGAATGCCTTGCTTGGGGTGACATGATTAATATATATATATATATATATATATATATATATATATATAGTTTACGAGTAACACCAAATTGGTTGAGGTTCGGTCCCGACCAGAAGCATGATGTGGATGTGTCTAGCCACACTGATGATCTATATTGCAGAGAAACAGGCTTGTATGTGGATGACTAATATATATATATAGTTTGTTTTTTTGTCATAATTAAATTAAATCGGTACACAGTACTTTTCAATAAAACTTGGGAATATTTCCGCAACTTAGTTTTCAACCTTTCGGTTTCTTTAGACGCGACTGAAATTTATATCAGTACATACTAGGATCATACAGACGTGGATAAAAATTTTGTTAGATCCTTGATACCTCTCTCCTGAATTTGAAAATTTTCTGTTGTTTCAAAATTCCAATCCTGCGTTTGTAAAAATCTCTGTTCATTCGTTCTTGTAAATCGACTGAAGATAGCGAAAATATGAAACCTATGTTGCAAAAATAACTTATTTCCAAATCTATCTAAATTATTTATAAATGGAACTTTGTCTCTGTGTGTGTCTCTGTGTGTGTGTGTCCCTTGAGAAATGTGTTAATACGTTTCTTCCTTCCAGTTATGGGTTAAATAACAGAACAGATTGGTTTCTATACCCTTGACTAGCAACCAGTCTACCGCAGAAAGCAATGGCAACCTACTAATAATGTTCTGCCCAGTCAGTCATATCTTCTTTGATACATGATCGTCCAAGCGTGTATCCCGTATGGCAATTAACTGACTCACTGACACTTGTATAAACACTGAATCACAACAAAGCAAAAAAAAAAAAAAAAAGCGGGGAAAAAGATAATACAACATTTATCAAACGAAAAAAAAATCACGCACCTAGACTACAAAGAATATAGATGCACACAAAAACAGTACACATACACGCACGAAACCGAACATTTAATCGTAACCTAAACTTTTTAGCGGACATATACACTGATACGGTAAAAAGAGATCATCTCAACATAGTAAAAGAGGTCAGCTCCTAATAAAGGAATTAAGCGGGCATGTACATAAGCACGATTAAAAGGTATCAACGAAATATAAAGTAGTCAACCACTAACAGATCCTACACAACTTAAAAAACAGAAAACACAACGATAGACAAATCATACAATATTCATCAAGCAAAAAGCAAACCACGTGCACACAAGCATATCAAATTACCCTCTTATATACATGCGAAATAATTAAGAAATTGCTGTAAAGAATAAATAATTAACCTTGACGAGTGGAGACATTAAAAGAATGCCCTCACAATACTTCTAAGTCGGTATACTCGATCAGTTAATGGATTAACTCTAATATTATCTCTCTTAGTCTCCTTTTCTGTCTGTCTGTCTCTTTCTGTCTCTCTCTCTCTTTCTTTCTATATATATATGTATGTATGTATGTATGTATGTATATATATATATATATATATATATATATATATATGTTAAATAAAATAAAGTCAAGAGGAAAACTGTATTTAAATCGTCTACGCGTTTCGTCTTGTGATGGACTTTATCTAGGCAAAAAGACGAAATGAGCTTTATTCTAAATTACATATCTATAAACAAACAGTGATGGCAACTATAAAAACGATCCCAAATTATTTAAAAGGATTAACAGAATATTTTAATTATAGAATTCCTTCATGTGTAGTGGAAAGTCTTTTTGCCTTGACAAAGTCCATCACAGGAGGAAACGCGTAGGCGATTTAAATACAGTTTTCCTCTTGTCTTTATTTTATTTAGCCATCCTCTCCTTAATCTCAGATCATAACTGAATATATATATATATATATATATATATATATATATATATATATATATATATATATATTAAAAAAGGATTAATTCAAAGATGTTGAATGGCCATTTCGATATGAAGATCCCCACGGGGGACGACACATCACCTCAGCAACAGAAAAAAAACTTTCAGAAACTGGAGAAAAATTAGTCTACTTTTCCTTTTTAAATAGATTGCAAAGAAATTAAAAAATAAATAATAAAATAAAATAAAAATAAAAATAAAGGGAAAGAAAAAGAAAAAGAAAACGAAAAAGAAAAAGAAAAAGATAGAATAAAATCAAATAAATAAGAAAAGAAAAAAATTGACATCGTCTGGGTTCGCAAAAAAAAGGGAGAATGTAACTAAAAATTAACAGACAGCCGTTTTAAATCGACGTAAGTTCAAGCAACACGGAAAAAAGGTGGTAAGAGAGATAAAAGAACGAAGGGAGGGAAAAAGAAAGAAACTAAAGAAAAAAATTTTTTTAAATATTACAGACGCTGGACAAATTCAAAAACCTAATTTTCCCAAAACGTTGAAGTATTAGAAAAAGGCCTTTACTTAAAAAGGCATAATTATTAATAAAAGGGTATAAAAAGATATAGGATTTAAAATAAAATTATTTTTAAACAATCCCTTAAATAAAATTTTTAATAGATTCACCCTAAAAATTAGTTATTCTTGCACCTCAAATATAGATAATATAATTAATTCCCACAATAAACAAATTTTAATGAACCTAAATAATACGGAAGCTAAATCCGGAATTGTCGACAAATACAATTGTTATTCTATGGATGCCTGCCCGGTGCAAGGCAAATGTAAATCCACCCATGTAATTTATGAAGCCCGCATTTCTCCATCTAATAACAAGGACAATTACCGGATCTATATTAGCATGTCCGCGGGCTCTTTCAAACAGAGGCTTTATAATCACAGGTACTCGTTTTCGAACCCTAAACAGAGATTCCAGACGGCACTATCACGTAGGTTCTGGGAAATGAAGGAGGAAGGGCAGGACCCTATAATCAGCTGGAAATTAATAGGCTCAGCTTGTACTCCTAAAAGTTTTCGTGATAGGTGTCGTCTGTGTTTATTGGAGAAGATTCTGATTTTGAAGTATCCTCATCAGGACTTACTTTTGAACTTTAGGAGGGAATTTATAAACAAGTGCCGCCATAGGGCGGATTTTAAAATTTAACTTCTAATTTTTAATTTTTAAATTCTAAATTTTTCTATAATTTTTTTAATATTTTAAAAAAATTTTTTAATTTTAATTTTAATTTTTTTTTTTATGTATATGTGTATATTTGTGTGTGGATGTGCATATTTGTATATATATGTATATATATGCATATATGTATTTATGTATGTGGGCTATATGTAATTTTGAAAATTTTTTTTTAGCTATTTGAATGCTCCTTTTCATAATATTCATTAATATGTATGTGTGTGAGTGCATATGGAATATGTATATATATATATATATATATAGGAAAGAATATTAATAAAAAGTTTTGAATTTAAAAACGTACTTTTTTAAACAGTATTTGTTTATTTTTATAGTGTTTTATATTTCAGACCGCCCTCGGTCCTTCATCAGAAACAAGTGATTTTTAAATTAGAATTGGAAACGTATTTTTACGATGGCGTCCTAATACTTTTTTGTTTACATCACGTGGTGTCGATAAACCAATCAGCATGCGGCACGTCCGTTTGTTTATTTTCGGTAAACCAATCAACACGCGGCACGTCCGTGGAGAGAGTCTGTTTGTTTTAGACAAAAAATCTCTTGGAATATCTATTTTTTTGTTTATACTGTTTAAAAAAGTACGTTTTTAAATTCAAAACTTTTTATTAATATTCTTTCCTATACATATTAAGACAGTATACGTGGATGATCATCACTATATATATATATATATATATATATATATATATATATATGTGTGTGTGCGTGTGTGTGTGTGTGTGTATATGTGTGCATGTGTGTGTACACATGTATATTATGTGTATATGAATTTTTTGTATATAGGTGTGTACACACATATATATGTGTGTATGCGCATGTATATGTATATAAGTGTGTAATAAATTGAATGTATGTGTGTGTATGTGTATGTATATATATATTCTTATTCGTAGAATTGTGTATATATATATGTATGTATGTGTGTACTTCTATTGGTATGTATATAATAATTGTAATTAATTTTTTTTTTACCTAGTGTTGTTATTTAGTTTAATTTCAAATGACCTAATTTTTAAAAAATAATTTTAATTTATATCCTATATCTTTTTATTCCCTTTTATTAATAATTATGCCTTTTTAAGTAAAGGCCTTTTTCTAATACTTCAACGTTTTGGGGAAATTAGGTTTTTGAATTTGTCCAGCGTCTGTAATATTTAAAAAAAATTTTTTCTTTAGTTTCTTTCTTTTTCCCTCCCTTCCTTCTTTTATCTCTCTTACCACCTTTTTTCTGTGTTGCTTAAACTTACGTCGATTTAACACGGCTGTCTGTTAATTTTTAGTTACATTCTCCCTTTTTTTTGCGAACCCAGACGATGTCAATTTTTTTTCTTTTCTTATTTATTTGATTTTATTCTATCTTTTTCTTTTTCTTTTTCGTTTTCTTTTTCTTTTTCTTTCCCTTTATTTTTATTTTTATTTTATTTTATTATTTATTTTTTAATTTCTTTGCAATCTATTTAAAAAGGAAAAGTAGACTAATTTTTCTCCAGTTTCTGAAAGGTTTTTTCTGTTGCTGAGGTGATGTGTCGATCTTCATATCGAAATGGCCATTCAACATCTTTGAATTAATCCTTTTTTAATATATATTTGCTCTGTAATATTTTATTACATGAAGCTCTCTTCCTGTATCATTTTTAAATAATAAAATAAATTTTTAATATTAATTAGGATCGGGTTTTTTGGAATTTACCTTCCTGCTTTTTTCCCTTGGATTGAAGTATCTGAATTAATATATATATATATATATATATATATATATATATATATAATATTGTCATCCGCAGACACATCTGTTTGGCGTTATCACAGCTCATCAGTACGGTTAAAGTGTGTTCACTTTCAGACAAAACTGTTTACACCAAACACAAAGAACTTTTAAATATATGCTTAAAGATCGCATTAGACACCATACAGTCTTGATCTATCTATCTATCTATCTATCTATCTATCTATCTATCTATCTATCTATCTATCTATCTATCTATTCAGCTGGCAATTAAGCGGGCACACTTAAAATGGGTCAACCCAATATTAAGCAAATAACCATTAACAAATCCTACATCACTTAAGGAACAGCAATTAAAGATATTTTTTTTCATCGTGATAGCGGATCAGAGCGTACATTGGACAATGTCATGCATATAATTTTCTTAGCAGAGAAAATTGGTAGAAACGTAAGTCACTACAAGTTCTATAAAATGAATAACTTACCATCCTCTTAAATTCTAATGTTCACTCTGATAGATAAATCCATATAAATCGACAACATATAATTACAATAAATCCTTTTAAAACACCTCTCTTAGGTGTTGCAGCACCAGCCGACAAAAGATATCTTTTAAATTATTTGATAACCTAAGTAAATACAATTATTTTGAGATTGAAATCCGTAAAATATGACATCTCAAGACAACAACATTTCCTGTTTTTATTGTGGCTTTGACAAATAATTTTAAAAGAGCAAACAAATATATGAAACAAATGATTAAAAGAATAGAATTATGTATTGTAAAAAATTCTACAGATGAGTACTTTTTATATATTGCATAAATTTCTCTCTGTGCAGTGACCACGATTATACATTTTCTCCCAGGCCGCTTAGCACATCATCTGTTTGCATCGTTTGGGGCAAGAAAAAGTATAGATTCTTAAAGTCTTTGGTTGAGACCGGGAGCCATTTGTACTATACAAAGTACTTGTCACATCTTGCGTAGATTTTCCTCAATACAGAAACCACAATTAAGTATTTTCTTCCTAACCTCTTGGCATCTCACCTGTTTGCATCTTTTGACGCGAAAACTTGTTATTGCTGGAAATCCTTGGAGGATTTCCTGGAGCAATTTGTACTACATAAAGTACTTCTCACATCTTGTTGATCTTTTTTATATGCAGTGACCGTAATTACATCTTTTCTCCTTTAAAGGTTACCAGCGAATTTGTTTCCTTTTTCAGATGCAAAAGTTAAAAAAATGGTGTTTTCTTGAAAGTTTTGGTTGAGACCATGCAGAAATTTGTTTTACACAAAGCAAAGGCAAAATGATAATAATAATAATAATAATAATAATAATAAGAAGAAGAAGAAGAAGAAGAAGAAGAAGAAGAAGAAGAACAATTGGCTTGCTGACATACAAAGAAACAACTAAGGACTGAATGATACAATTAATCAAACAACATGAAAGAAGTAAGAAAAAATATTCAATAATGAAAGAAGGCAATAAATACAAACAAGATTTACATTTAGTAGATTCTCGAGAAAAGCCAAACAGAAGCCAAGAAGCAACTATTGCGGCAAAAAATATGAAAATGAAAGCCAAAGATAAAGCTCTTGAACAGATGAAACAAAGCTAGCAAGAAAAACCTCTGCATGGTTAATATCCAGAACGTGCTAATAAATCCAATGTTGATAAATTTAATACTCATCGATGGTTATATGCATCTGAATTAAAGTCTGAAACTGAAAGCTTTATTCTTGGTGCGCAAGACCAAAGTCTTTTCACTAAGAACTTTCAGGAATATTATATATAATAATGTGGATCCAAAATGCAGGTTCTGTGATAAATACCAGGATAACAATAGACTATCTAATCTCAGGATGTTCTGTACTTGCCTCAAATGAATATAAAAATCGTCACGATAGAGTGGGGCAATATTTACATTGGACAATGTGCAAGCACTATGGAAAATATGTTCGCAAACACTGGTATGAACATCATCCAGCACCAGTTACAGAAATAGATTTTGGGATGTAATCCCATTTTATGGGATTACATCATTTATACAGACAGAAATATTGAAGCAAATAGGTCGGACATTATTGTTAAGCCCGTCTACCCCCCCCCCCCCAAAAAAAAAACTTGCTTATTAATTGATATGGCTTTTCCAGTGGGTTGTAACATAGCAACCAAGAATTAAAAAAACTGTTAAAATATAAAGACCTGGAAATTGGAATAGAAAAAATGTGGGAATTGAAAACAAGTATCATACCAGTGATAGTGGGTGCACTTGGAATGATAAAAATGGAACTAAAAACACATTAAAAGAATCTCTGAAAAACCCAGCTTAAAAGATATGCAAAATTTTTTCTTAAGTACAGCTCCCTCACTAAGGAGAACTTTGTTTATGTAACGCTGGGGATATTAGGGCGATATAAAAAACATGAAATCGAGCCATAACAAAACACCACAATCTGTCTTAGGTCTTCCTGCAGATATGGTAAGTATTGCTACCATAGCAGAAATCGAATTATAATGAAAAATGACATAATAATAATAATAATAATAATAATAATAATAATAATAATAACGCACTTCCGTCCTCTGTTATAATATTTCCCAGGTATTTATTTTTCTGTACCTGCGTGATTTTAGTATCACCGACCTGTAATTGATATTTTGTGCGACTCTCATTGCTGATGGCCATACATTCAAGTCTTGTCATGTCATTTCACTAACACAATCTCGTTAATAGATTATTCTCTGTTTATTCCTGTTTTTTGTCCCATAAGTATTAGATTCTTCAAACCTTCTTTCCTCATTTTTTGTACAATCAATTTAGTCTTTCTCTGATCTTAACTATCGGTTTCCTTGTAGCTCATTTTTTTGTGATTTTTTCCTTGTTGAAAAGGTTGGTTTCTTGTACCGATCTCGATTCAGATAAACAAGAATATTTTTCATGTTAAATAATGAAGCAGGGACTAAATCAAAATACAAGGAATCTTCTGCTAGTTTTTTTCCCCACAGAATTTGATTTAAGCATGAAATTAAGCATATAGATATCGATACTGGACGAACATTCTCAGATAAATCAATACGAACGAATCATTGCGAAATCGATAAGGAACTTAGAATATCAACGCATTTTGAGCAATCAAATAGAAATGCTGATACTACGAGCGTTTTGGATATCAGAAAGACTGGTAAACCTTCGAAAATAAAATAAGTCTAGTGAGGTTGTCCAATCTAAATTAACAGCCTGTTATGTAATGGATGCAGTAATAGTTACTAGAGAATTATAAATAAGTTATACTACAGGAAAAGTAATCTGAATGCTCTTATTGCAGAAAAAATCATTTATTAACCAAAAGTAACGAACGAGAAGGAAACATTGTTCAAAAAAACATCTGGTACGAGAGAACGAGAACTGTTTATGTAACAAAATTTGATTAGTGCGTACATAATCACAATATATTATTAAAGCGGTAAAATTTTCTTCAGTTTAAACATAGTAACTGAAAACTGTTTTTTTTTATTTTTACCGAGGTACAGATTAACCGCACAAATCAAAGGATCCCTGTAGCAAAAGCAAAATAAAATATGAAGACATGAGAATATATCGGAAAACGAAAAGATGCAATAAAAAATGGAGAAGTTTAAACAAATGTGTTTAAATTCGGTGATGGTTTGGGGCTACATCAAAAGCACTGGTATCAGATTTTTATAAAATTCCACGAAAGATTAGACATTGAAAAAATATACACCATTGTGCAAAGTAAATAAAACAAGTGCTTTAGTTTCCTTTTTTTAATTTATGGTCAGTTTTCAACATACTGCAGTGACAGGGTGTAATCGATTTCTATTTTTTTTTTTCAGATTAAGTCATTTGCAGTGGTATGTAGTAATATGAATCTATATACACCCTTGCGCAAATTAAATGAAACAACTGGTTTAGTTTTCTTTTCTTTCACCATACACTCTGTTTTAGATCCACTGGAGTCACAGGGTGTAATCGATTTCTATTTTTTTCTTCAGATTAAGTCATTTGCAGTGGTATGCAGTAATATGTATCTATATACACCCTTGCGCAAATTAAATGAAACAACTGGTTTAGTTTTCTTTTCTTTTATCATACTCTCAGTTTTAGATCCACTGGAGTCACAGGGTAAATCGATTTCTATTTTTTCTTCAGATTAAGTCATTTGCAGTGGTATGCAGTAATATGTATCTATATACACCCTTGCGCAAATTAAATGAAACAACTGGTTTAGTTTTCTATTTCTTTCACAATACTCTCAGTTTTAGATCCACTGGAGTGACAGGGTGCAATCGATTTCTATTTTTTCTTCAAATTAAGTCATTTGCAGTGGTGTGTAGTAATATAAATCTATTTTTGGAATGTATGATGAAATTTGTTTAGCTTTGAAAACTTTTGCATCATCCAAATGTTGTATCTGATTTTAATTACGCCCAGACCTTATTGTCTTAGCAGTCGATTAGTTGTTCTAGGGCCATTGTCTGCGATGGGCCTTACTCCAAGGAAGAATTGTAATGATGCACTGGCAAGTTTTACAGAAAGATCGTGGATATTGTTGGTGTCAGCCTTTTAACTGTCAGTCGTGTTATCAAATAAACTTGATTCATCAATCCCAAACGTAAAGGAAAAAGCGGACGGAAGATAAAACAACGCAAAGAGACGACGTATACGCGACCAGGGAAAGTGTGAAATGTCCTAGGAAAATATTATTCATTTTGTTTCAGTTAATTTGCGCAAGGGTTTCTATTAAAGCAAAAATATATATTACCACTTATTACAAGACAAAGAAAACTATAGCATATTCAAATCGATGGACCATTTTGTGTATAGCAATGTTTTCGTGTGATGGAAACATTGCAGTGTTACAATATTGGCCTGCCGAAATCGCTGACCTCAGTATATTGTAATGGATATGAGTTGAAAATTAAAATGTATAACAGAGAGACAGAGAATTTGTAAAAGATTTAGGGGCATTGCCAAAGGGAAATGCATAATTTTGTTTGTTAAAACAACGAGGAACTCTTAAGAAAAATAGAAAAAAAAATACTTACAGTATCAGAAAGAGAAAAATTAAATTTCTTTCACGCATAATGATAAAGGAGAATCGAAAATCTTGATTCTCACAGGACAGATCGAAAGCAAAAAGTACAAGAGAAATCATTGGTCCACCTACTTGTGTGAATGGATCACGGAGACGACATCGCGAGGATGGCAAAAGAACAAACGGTGCTAAGAGCTATAGGATACGGGAGGCGGTGGAGAGCGCTGACCACCCACATCATTAAACGAAACTGCATTTAAAAGAAGACGATATACACGACGAATTCAGTTAAGTGCCACAGGCGATATAAGCTTGGGCGTTCATGTCTAGTTTGAGACATGACTTACTGAGCAAAAGATTTTCCCGCTGTAGGTTGCCATTAATTTCTGTGGTAAGCTGGTTGATAACCAAGGATATAGAACCGAACTCAGTCTTTCGTGCCATTTAGTCCATAGATGGAATAAAAACTTTCCCAAGTGTATTTGCGCTTAAATGTAAACAACAATGGCAACTAAAATTAGACTCCCCTCTCCGATTTCTCGTTCCGAGTCGGTATCCACTGTACTACAAGGAACAGTCAGTTAAGTGCCATACATGATACACGCTTGGTCGATCATGTTTCGAAAGAGACATTACTCACTGGGCAGAAGATTATCTCGCAGTAGGTTGCCATTACTTTCTGCGGTAGACTGGTTGCCAGCAAAAGCTTCAGAACCCAATATGTCTTATTATTTAACCCCTAACTGGAGGAAAGGGACGGATTAAAACCATTTCCAAGAATATTTGTTTGTAAGTGAATGCAAGGAATTCAGCTGGAATTCGAAAAAAAAACATCTTGAATAATTATGCTGACATTTTCTTATCTATCCTGCAGCACATTAATACTATTTGGGTAAAATTCATTTTGAACGGGAGAATGATTTCGGCGAATTTTGTTTTTCACCAGAGATTCTGTTTTCCTCATCAAAGCGTTTTGCTAGGGCTCGAAAAACATTATAATCAGTTAGTGCAAGTTTAGGTAATTATGGCGGGGGAAGTAAAACGGGCAAAATGAATTCCATCATAGGACCCTATATAGATAAAAGCTAGATTCTTCCTTCACAAATCGAGTTTAAACAATCTTTAGTGACAATAGAATCTGTACTAAACAGTCTTAAAATTTTCATGTCCCTTAATATGGAAATTAATTTATTTTCCTTTTTGCTTTTACTTCTAGCCATGAAAACCCCAGTTAATTCTACCTTTAATCTAACGGCTCACAGTTTTTACGTGCACTGGTCACCGCGATGCGTTGTAACGGTTAGCAAGATTGGAAGTCCAATCTTCACTGGTTGTCCCATAATTTCGGACTTGGGCCACATGTAAGCAGTGCTTAGAAAATCGCCATTCCTGGATACACTTTATAGTCATCATCATCATTTATCCATCACACCCAATGGTGCATAGGGCAGCAACTTTTTGTTGCTGTTTCTGTAACAAACTGTTTTTTACGGTGCGAGGTTGTTAGCCCTGCACCCGAACCCTGAAACCTGGTGGACCATTCTTGGTCCTTACGTTTACAGCATCTGCTATTCCCAAATTGTAACCTATTTAAGTACTGACCAGGATCGATGTTGCTTAAGTTCGTTGATCGGACGAGAACCGATGTATTCAACACGATATAGCCGTAGACACGCTTATTACTGGGTTTATATTAATGCGCAAAATTGAATTAAAATCTTCAACCTTGAAATTATATTATTAAATATTTCAAACTTCTTAGCAAAAATCAGCTTTTGCACTTTATTTCTGAGATGAGTAAATTATAATTTTGATATTCTATCCTGATATGAGTTATTGTCCATTCTTCCTAAACTGGTGAGTAACCTCCAACAATCTACAGACATGCGACCATTAGAGAAGAAATCACCGTATAAACCTATGTGTCTGTTGAACCCTTGACCACGAACCGAACTCTTGGCCACTAGACAGCAGCAACGTATACATAAAAAATACATATAAATTGAGGTATATTATTTTTTTACTTAGTGCATCGTTTCTACTGTACAGTGTCCCTAAAATATGGACACACAGGTAAAAATACATATTTTGAAGAAATTCAATTTTCAATAGCATTTTATTGAATTAGAATAATAACATCTTCAATGTGATTTCCATTATTTGTGATTGATGCGATTTGCACTATCTACGTGAACTCGATGCAACAATTGCACATTGTCGTTAATTTTAGCAATTCACTTTATGCATTCAATCAAGTGCGTTGCATTTTCATTCTACTTTTGCATACGCGAGAAACATGCGTCTATTCTTTTTTCTTTCGACAAAACTATATTTAATCGGTGACGGCAAACGCATATAGTTAATTAGATTTCCTATGTGTACATATTTTAGGAACATTATAAGCTCATAATACATATATATATACACTAACGGCCATAATTATTAGGCCACCTAAGTTATTTAAAAGAAATGTATTTTATACTATTACCAAGTGGTTAATTCTAAATGAAGATAGAATGGTTCTTTTATTATTATTACTTTGCAAGATTTTACAAGGCAAAGAAGCAAAGATGAACACGTCCGAATCACCCTAAATTTTCTTCATTTTTTCATTGAGGAAACTGAAATATAGGTAATTATTATATATTGATAAATTCATTTGATGCACATATTATTGTGCAGTATTATCAAAAGAACCATTCTATTTTCATATACAATTATTCACTTGGCAATAAATACTAAAACATAGTATGAAATACATCATTTTTTTTTAAACACTGCAGTGGCCTAATAATCATGAACAGTAATGTACATACATACATACATACATACATATATACATGCAAATATGTACAATATGCCTAATAACATAAAAACATCTGCATTATAATTAAGAATATCTTTTTTAGTCATATATTAATTTTTTTAGATAAGTTTCTTTGTAATATCTTCGGTGGTAATTATCAACCAAAATCAATCGATTATTATGCAGTTACATTTTTACGTCAAGTTTTAGCTAAATTTTTTTCGAGCTTCGTACAACTCTATCCAATTTTAGTTTCGTACAAATCCGTCCACCGTTACGTCTATAGATGTGTGAAAGTATGCGAGGAAACGTAAAGCAATAGAAAAAGAACCATTGATTCCTGAAGACTTTACAATTGGTTAATTGGTTTTATAGCAGTAAAACTATGTTCAGAGCAC
The DNA here is from genome assembly GCA_037127315.1 of Ascarosepion bandense. Lineage (NCBI taxonomy): Eukaryota > Metazoa > Mollusca > Cephalopoda > Sepiida > Sepiidae > Ascarosepion > Ascarosepion bandense. Next base: position 1,686,510 of record JBBBDQ010001362.1, on the reverse strand, counting down.
GAAAAGGACGCTTATAAATGGCGAAAACGAGGCACTGGTCTGGGAATTCAAAGACCCGTGTTAAGTTCGAATGCTAACCTGAAAACAGGGTTCGGCATATTACCTAGTGTTTTCCTGGAAATCTTTGTCGAGTTCGCCGTGGATAATAGGAATATTCTGGTCCAGCTCACCCACCTCACCTTTTCACCTTCTTTTCTCTTGCAAATCTAATTGCGCCCTGTGCGTGAAACGTCATAAAAAGCTGCCATCTCGTAAAGCCGATTTTCCAAACGAGTTGATAGGGGGGATGCGATAATCGTGTATGGCAACTATCACCTACAGTCTTTGATGTCGAAAATAATTGCTGCTAGGAGTTACATACTGACCGTTGTGTCTAACGGTAATTTTATAAGATGGATTTCGAAGAATTTTATGATGCAAGCATTTTACATGACGGTAATAACGGACAAGACAATAAAAAGATCGAAGCCGATAACAGTAACGACAGAAAGCACGATAGTATCCAGATATAATATTCATCTACTTCTTTTTCTTTCTTTGTTTTTTTGTTTCTTTTCCTTTTTTGTATTCTTTCTTTCTTTTTTCTTTTGTTTTTACCTTTTTTGTAATCTTTCTTTCTTTTTCCTTTCTTTTTCCTTTCTTTTTCCTTCTTTGTATTCTTTCTTTCTTTTCCTTCTTTGTATTCATTCATTCTTTCTTTCTTTCTTTTCTTTCTATGTATTTTTTCTTTCTTTTCTTTCTTTGTATTCTTTCTTTCTTTTTTCTTTACCTTCTTTGTATTCTTTTTTCTTTTACTTCTTTGTATCCTTCTTAGTATGTTTTGTATTTTTACAATTATTATTATTATTATTATTAGTAGTAGTAGTAGTAGTATTGTGTCATTTTTCATTATAATTCGATTTTTGCTATAGTCGCACAACCTACTAAATCTGCAGGAAGACCAAAGGCAGATCATGGTGTGTTGTTATGGCTCCATTTCCAGTTTGTTTGTTTTTATCTCTCCCTAACATCCCTAGCGTTACATAAACAAAGTTCTAATTAGTGTGTGGGCTGTACTTAACAAGGCAATTTTTGGTATATCTCCTAAGCTGGGGGTTTTCAGGGATTCTTTCAATGTGCTTTTTTTTTTTTTTGTTCCATTTTTTATCATTCCAAGTGAAACTGCTATCACTGGTATGTTTTCAATTTCCACATTTTTCTTATTTCAATTTCCAGGTCTTTATATTTTGAGTTTTTCGAATTCCTTGGTTGTTATGTTACACTTCGCTGGACAAGCCATATCAATTAATAAGCAAGATTTTTCTTTTTGGTTCTTAACAATAATGTCTGGCCTATTTGCTTCAATTTTTCTGTCTGTATAAGTGGTATAATCCCATAGAATGGTGGAATCTTCTATTTCTGTGACCGGTGCTGAGTGATGTTCATACCAGTGTTTGTTTAAATATTTTTCATAATGTTTGCACATTATCCAGTGTAAATAATGCCCCACTCTATCGTGACGATTTTTATATTCATTTGGAGCAGGTACAGAACATCCTGAGATTAGATGATCTATTGTTTCTTGGTATTTATTATTATTATTATTATTATTATTATTATTATTATTATTATTATTATTATTATTATTATTCCGGAGAATCATCTGACAGTCGTCATTGTTCTGATATTTAACTCAGTAATCAAAAATAAACTTCTACTCCGCGCTGTCTCAATATTTCTTGTATATTTAAGTTGTTTTTAGTGATATCAACTTCGTTCTTATGTTATATATATATATATTATCTAAAGAATAGTAGATACTAGTATTTAAGTAGATGTTCCGTTTTCTGTATATCGGTCTGTGCAACCAGAATACTTCATAAAGCGATGTTATCTTCGGCAATATTCAGACCAGCGACCATTACAGGAGAACTCCGTACAACACTATGTGTCCTTTGACTGCTCGGCCACGGAAGGCTTCACAGTCAATTATGTGCCCATTTCAATGTTTATTCATTTATCCAGCTTTTTCGAAAAGCCATATCTGCTCAAATTCATATCCGAAACAGAAACAAAACTGTTTCATGAGAATTTAATTATTTTTGATTCAATATATTTTATTACCTTTCTTTTAGTGGAGACTCGTAGACACTCCTTTTTTAAAACTTTGTTTATTTCGTCGACTGGCTACAATGAGTAATTAAAAAAGACTTAATAATGAAATCGCGCTGTTCAGTAAGATTCTAACAACCGCCATTCTTTCCAGGAGAAAGTTTGACAGCTCAGTTTTTGCTTAGTTTTTGGTCATAATAAAATTAGACCCGAAACACAGTTGTAACAAAACGTGTTTCATACAATTATATTGTAGAACGTTTGAATATTCTTCATTTGTAAACGAGTATATATATATAGAATAAAATAAATTTTCAAAATTCAAAAATGCTGAATGAACATTTCAACATGAAATCCCTAAGAGAGACTTCATGTATCCTCAGCAACAGTCCATATTCTAAAATGTGAAATAAAAAAATTTAAAAAGAGAAATAAAAAATTAAATAAAAAATGACGGTTAAGATTTGAGAAATTTACGTCACAAAAATGTTTTTGTAAATCAGTCTATTTTTGGTTTATATATAAAATAGCTCACCAAGCAGTCTGAGGAGGTACTAACAAGTAATACCGAAACACGACATCTCGTTTGTTGCAATAAAATATGTTTTTTGTTATAAACACTTATAATAAAATTATTACTATAAATATATGTCTGTGTATGTGTGCCATTAAACGTTTTATTTTTACATTTAACTTTATCTTTCCAGAAAATTCTCGAACAAAATGTCTTGACTTGACAACTACGTTTATCAACCATTAAAAGTTGTTAAATTCTCATTTAAATGCCCCTAATTGCATATAAAGATTTTGATATTATAAAATTTTGTGTGAATACTCGTGAAAAAACATATACAGGAATTATTGAATCAAGATGTTATAACATTGAAATATGTATTGCTTCAAGTAGAAACAAAAGGAGTCGGTATTAATATCAGAATTAGTGTGTAAATAGAAAGTAAATATTATAGAAATGGTTCTGTCATGAATAACAACTGAAAAAATAACATTGGACAACAAATTTAGTATATATATATATATATATGGCTGGTAATATATATTACTAGCGGCCATAATTATTAAGTCACACCAGTGTTTAAAAAAAGTATGTATTTCAAATAAAAATAGAATTGTTTTTTGTTAATACTGCTCAATATAATGTGCATCAAATGAACTGTTGTCGTGTTCAGTCTTTGTGCTCCCTTCACCATGCTAGTCTCTTCTTCTTATTGTGTGGTCAAAGCAAAAGCTTCATGGCTGCTTTGTAAAACTTTGCAAAGTAATAAGAACAAAAGAACCATTCAATTTTCATTTAGAATTATACATTTGGCAATAAATACTCAAAATAGTGTGAAATACATAATTTCTAAAAAAAAAAACTGTGATGGTTGAATAATTACGGCTGAGTATGTATATATATATATATATATATATATATTGCACAACAACATTAAAAGAACAATCAATGAAATTCCATCATTTCTTTGTGAAATCTCTGAATAGCATGGGAAAGTTGGCACAGGACAGGGAAATTTGGAAAGAACTGATAAGTGTTATTTGCAAGCATTACTGAAGATGAAAAATCACAGTGATTTGCAGAGTGCTTTACAGTCGAAAAAGTTTTGATGATGATGATGATGATGATGATTATGATGATGATGATGTTGATGATGATGTTGATGATGATCGTGTTATTGGAGGTGGTGGTGGTGGCGGTGGTTATGATTCGTAAATTAGATTTCAACAAAATTCATTAAGTTTTTAAAATATTTAAAAATTATATTTTCAATATTTCCCACCATAAATTATTTTAAACCTTCATACATTTTCCGTGCATTGGCTGTTGCTCGCACATTTGCTCTTATCCTTCTGCGAATCTAGAAATTACTAAAAAATCAAAAAATAATCTGTAATTATATCCATCCTTACCTAGCATCTCGTCTTCAGGTCACTTTCCCACTGACATAACGTAGGTTATTTCTGGGTTATTTCTATATGTAAATTTTCTGACAATTGTTCTGATGAGATATTCTCTTCAGTAACTGAAATACAACAAATTTATTCTTTGGACTAGATTCATATCTAGGTTTTTCGTGTACTGCATGTAACTATACGGAAGATGAAAAATGGGACATCAAAATCCGAAGACGCATTTGGATCACAAAAGATGTCATCCAAATGCTAGGGAAAACATTAAGAAACAAAAATATTTTGTTATATACCTTGTGAAGAGCACTGACAGGTTATGTAGTATCAGTCCTCATATCATTGCTCTTTAGCAAAGTTCCAGTTTCTAATTTTTCTAGACCCAGGTACCCTTTCTGTTTCAGTGGTTTCACTGTCTTTTTGGGGTTTAACTCAATTTAAAAACATGACATGAATAATTTCCTCACAGATGAAAAAGAAATGAAATACTATGGAGCGAAAATGTGAGCAACGATGACGTTCTAGAGAGAATGGCAGCAAAAAGGACCATTATACTAAACATTAGGAAGAAAGAGTTGAAGTTTCTGGAACACATGATGTGGAAAGAGAGCTTGGAAGTGTTGATACAGGAGAGATTGAAAGTAAAAGCAAAAAAAGTAAAACAACGCGTAACCTACCTGGAGAGTTTGAGTAAGTGGGCTGCAGAGCATGATATGAGAGAGGTAGCAAATAGACAAACTTTACTAATGCTACAAAAGACAGGAAATACTGGAGAGTCAAACTCACCAATGTCTTAAATAGACACGGCACAGTTATGGATTAAATAACAGGACAGATTGGTTTCTATAGCCTTGGCTGGCAACCAGACTACTGCAGAATGTAATGGCAACCTACTGCGCGATAATCTTCTGCCCAGTCAGACATATATTTTCGAGATATGATCGCCCAAGCGTGTATCACGTATGGCACTTAACTGACTGACATAAAAGAAGAAGGTACTTTTTATATTCTCACATCTCTTCCGGCACCTTGATTTTTGTGTTAACACTGATCATCAAACGCAACTTTAATCATAATCTGTCTTTTTAAATCCTTTCCTTTTCTTAGGTATTTCTCTTAAAAAACATAAGGGATGTTTATGTAATGTAATTGAATGCGACTAGAAAGGTGAGATCGGAGAAAAGAATTCGAATTCCAGCAGAGTTATATTCATTTATACGAGAACACTCTTGGTAAATGATTAAAAAGGTTTCAATTCGGAAGTCTGAGTAGGTTCATAAATACGATAGTAATCTGAAGTAGATCAAAAGATTGGCGGCTGCAACAACCACGAGGTTTTCTTTATAATAATTATTATAGAGAAAACACAAGTTCGATGAAATCATTTTTTTATAATATTTCTCTTATTTGCTTCAATTAAGCAGATCGGCTCAACAAAACAGCATATGGCGATCCGTTTCAATGTACTAATTTCTGTAAACCTCCTACTAGCCTGTGTATAAATTTAGCAGTGCTTTGCATAGAAGAATTTCATTTGCTTTCAGAGTTCTCAGTTCACTAATATTCCAAATTTCTGGACCCCAGAGTCGCGTTCGAATTACAGTTCTGTTCGTTGCATTCGCTTACGAACAAATGCATTTAGGAAATGTATGAATTCATATGGATCTGCGTTGTGGTGCAGTGGATAACGGCTTGGAACGAGAAATCTGAGAGCAGAGTTCGAATTCTAGTTGAATTCCTTGCATTAACTTACGAGCAAATAACCTTGGGAAATGTATTAATCCGTCTCTTCCCTCCAGTTACGGGTTAAATAACAGAACAGATTGGGTTTTATAGCCTTGGTCGGCAACCAGTCTACCGCAGAAAGCAATGGCAACCTACTGCGGGATAAACTCCTGCCCAATCAGTCATGACTCTTTCGAGAAATGATCGCCTAAGCGTGTATCACGTATGGCACTTAACTGATGAGAAAGAGTGGTTAGGGTGTTACATAGTGGAAAGTGATGAGAAAGAGTGGTTAGGGAGTTATATAGGGGAAAGTGATGAGAAAGAGTGGTTAGGTGGTTACATAGGGGAAAATGATGAGAAAGCGTGGTTAGGGGGTTACATAGAGGAAAATGATGAGAAAGAGTGGTTACGGGGTTACATAGGGGATAGTGATGAGAAAGAGTGGTTAGGGGGTTACATAGGGGGAAGTGATGTGGAAGAGTGGTTATGGGGTTACGTAGGGGAAAGTGATGAGACACTGCTATTTATATGAATTATGTTTCTTAATTTAAGTCTTTAAATGTCCTTTTTAAACAAGTCGTTATCATTTTGTCAGGAATTCTGTTTTACTGACTCTTGCTTTAAATGTGTCGTCGTTTTTCTTCCAGTTTTGGCTTCTCGTTTTAGAGCTTTTTTGTCCCATATTCGTCATTTTGTCAGTTCTGATCCAATCATCTACTGTCATAACCTTTTATAGCTGAATCGAATCCATTCCGAATGAGTTCCATTTTTGTTCTTATCACCGTCATCTCTAGGGTGAGACTCACGTTCATAAGCAATTGCATGTCTTATTAATATTATTATTCTTAATGCCTTTTTATGTTTTCACTAGATGCCTGATGACTGTCGGTGAACGCTGAGTGGCAGCAAGTCGGTTCGAATCTGTCATATGTCTCTCAGTATTATCAAAATTTTCAGCAAAGCCTTGAATTGTACTGATTCATTCCTAGATTGGATTTACAAATATAGTTTCTTAGAGCCGATTCCTAATGCGTACATAGTATTATGGGAACGCTTATGACTTTCTTATCTTACATATTTTATAGCTTCTATTGAAGATCATAGTATTTTGGGGCTTTCTCAATTCTATTTACGTTAACTCTGTGGTCCGACGTTTGAACTATGTCCGAGATCTAGCAAATTATTTTTTCTTATAAAAAATATGTGTCCATACTTTGAGGACACAAACTATTTTGTTAATGATTTCTAGAATAATCTCCAGTTTCAGCTGATAAATAATAAACATCTTGCATGGCAATCAATACGGAACAATTTTCTTAGATTTAAAAGATACTTGGTTCGATAAAATTTTGCTGAAAATACAACGGATAGACAAATAAAGACCAAAGAAGTTTTAGGAATATGGGAACAAAAAGAATACCTGTGTTTAGGATCAGATAATGACAGTTAAAATTTCTTGTACATACAATGAGGACAGCGGACTCAGCAAATTGGATCCTCGCATGATATTTCATGGGCAGCAAAAAAGATCTACATTTTTATTTTCATTTAATATCTTTTCTCCTATAGAAAAGATTTCTCAAAGACAAAGAGAAAACTGGTAGTAAGTAGTATGCTGAGAATAAAATAGACGTGACATATGAGCCAACAGGACCTTAATGTTATTTACATTGTTCGGACTGTTGTCCCCATCTTTATTGCTGTGTTTATTGTGTTTAAGCCGTTGTACAATCCAGCCTCCTTCAGGTGCCAGGAATTTCAAACTAAATTATTTTTAAATAAAAGATTGGGTTCGAAATCTCTTCCACCTGAAGAACGGCAGAACGTACAACGGTCGAAACGCCGTAAACATAGTAATAAAGATTAGTACAACAGTCCGAACAATGTAAACAATATAAATACTACCTCATCTCAGAAGTATAGACAAATACTGAAGGAATTTAATAAGAAATAAAAACACAATTCTGCTTAAGATCAGAAAAAGACAATCGGAATTTCTTAGATACATAACGAGGTAAAATGCTTGCGAAATTTGATACTCATTCAAATTAAGGATAATCCTCAGGGTCCCTAATCATCCTGAAGTAACATTTTAATAAGTGAATTTTTCAACAAACATCTTTGTTTTTTAAGTGTTTTTTTTATTAACATAAAGCCATTTTAGTGGTAGAATCAAAAACCAATGGTTTGATGTAGCTAAGGTTACCCTTAGAATATCATCTAAAACTCATTTCATATGGCTTTAAAATTCCTCAGTAATTGGCCAAAATTCATTACTGACTTGCAAAGCCTAAACATCTATCTGGTTATACTTCCTAGAATCTATTCATAGCCTACATTTTGGCATTTGTGCCATGGAATATAATATGACTGGTTGTGATCGGATTCCATGTATGTTTGGGAGTCCAACTAATCTAGATCGGAAATATTGATACTCACAGAACTTATTAAAGTTAAAACAAGCAAAGAGAAATAAAAATTAACTGATCTGACGACCTTGCATAAATTAATATGCACAATAGGAATCTGAAAGATAGCAAAACGAAAACAAATATTATAAAAGATAGCTACTTATGTGACATTTTGTTAAAAAAAAAAAATAAAAGAGCTCTTAACCGCTATGTAATTGAAACCATCCTTTACGACAATGGATAAAAGACAATTTCCCCACATATTAAAAAGAGATTTGATTCTACAGAAGAATACTGAGAAAACCAGAAATGGAATATGTTAGTAACGAGGAAAATAAGAACAAAATGAACACTTAAACCTATGTACAAAAAAGATGTTGTCGTCGACTTACGATTGTTCGAATTTGAAACTTCTTCATGTGACGTGTCTCTTCAGGACGTAGGCGATCATGGACTTCGTCTCTTGTTGCTCTCAATATTCTTTCTCTCGGTAGCTCTCCCAAATCCAATCTACCATACATTTTCAAGTAGATCTCGAGCTACTTTCCCCTGTCTCTCTTTCCTTATCTTTGTTCTGTGTGTATTAAATTCTCCAGGCCTACCTCATTGCATGTCCAAGAAACCTCATATGTGTCTTCACGGTGTTAAATATGACTTCTCCTCGTTTACATTCCATATAATACCCCGTCGTTAGCCATGTGCTCAGTCTATGGTATCCTCAGCATCCTTCTGTAAAACCACATTTCTGCTGTCTCAAGCCTCTCCCACATCCTTGAAGAGATCGTCCAATATTCACTGCCATACAGAAGGACAGACATCACAATCCGGCACTCATCTTTCTTGTTTCAAACGAGATTTTCCTGTCTTTTAGTACTCTTAGCTTTTGAAATGCGTCCTTGGCCAAGCCGATGCGTCTTTGGATCTCAATATCACGCTTTCTATCCTCTGTCAACACACTTCCCAGGTATTTAAATTTATTTACTTGTTTTATTTTAGTTCCTCTGACCTGTAGTTTGCATTTCGAGAACTTCCTCTTGCTGATGACCATACGTTTAGTTTTCTTAAAGTTTATGCTTAGTCCTTTCTTCTCGCTTTCGTTTACTACCTCCTGTAGAAGGGACTGCATTCACCTTTCCGTGTCTGCTATCAGTACAGCATCATCAGCGTATCTTATATTGTTGAGATCGTGGTCGCCAATGACGAAATCTAGCAAGGTTTTTATTTCTCTCAAAATACAAATTTCTAGGTACGGATGTCTGGCCACGACTGCCCTGCTGTTTGGCAACGTGAACGTTACCCTGGGTGTTTTGCTACAACTTCTGCCTCAGCTCCCGGCAGTGGACCGAGAATCCGGGTAACTTACAACTGAAAAAGCAAATCACATTGAAAGAAGAAAGAATGACAGAAAAAGGAAAAGACAGGAGCGAGATAAATTGAGGTGGGTGAGATAAAAGGAAAATTATCACTGACGGTTAATCAGAAATTTATATCACTTGAAAGAATCCTTGCACATTTAGGACGAATGTATTCAAATATCGAAAAATTCGCGAGGATTTAACGGATGGATTACGATGTGCTTCGTCCACATCGAGAAATCTATGACGAGGAAAAAAGTATCAATTCCAACAAAGCCCACCATGTTTGTGAAAAGCAAAACACCTCGATCTACCCCGAGACCTGCACCAGCTGACGACATGAAAGATCCACAACCAAGCACCAGTGACTGATGTTTTTATTGTATTTTCATGTATTTTGGTATGTTTTGCGACTAAAATGCTTTTTTCTGTTTTCTGTTTTTTGTTTGTTGTTTCTTTTTGTATTCTTTTCTGTATATGTAGCAAATATTAAACCAACTATCCTGAATATTTGTCTATACTTCTGAGATGAAGTAGTTATACATTATTTACATTATTAGGGCTGTTTTCCTCATCTTTATTGCCATGTGACGACGTTTCAGCCGTTGTAAATTCAGGCTCCTTCAGGCACTAGGAATTTTGAAGCCACCTTCATTTCAATAACAGGGGTATATAATTCTCATTCCATGTAGGAAGATACTTGCGGATGTCCTGTAGAACAGGAAGAAGGCCGGAGCGTACAACGACCAAAATGTCGTAAGCAGGGGTATAAAAATGAGGACAAAAATCCTAATAATGTAAACAATGCAACTATGTTTCTCTTAAACGTGACCAACGTAAAAATCAAAAACATTTAATGTGTCAATTGGTATCAAACGTAAAAATACCGTAAACATTATAAAAAATACAATAATATCTAAAGAAAGATTGCAAAATTAATTACTGGCCGAATTACGCCCTGTCAGTTATAACCAATCGTGGTTGTAAGTCGACGACTTTCTGTAGTTAAGATTTTGGCCACATGTTAATCAAAGAGGACTTGTATGATTTGTTACATATTCGACAATTCGTTAGACACACAAGGAAAACAGTGCCTAATTATCATGTAATATTGATTCTTCTATACGGGAGTGAATACTGGACAATATCCTCACAAATAAAAAGGAAACTCAAGGCAACAGAAATTTGATTTTACAAAATAATACTGAGAATATTTTGGACGGAATATTATAGAAAATTTGAAATTTTAATAAAATACGAAGGAAAAAAAGACAGTTCTTCGTAAAAGAAGAAATAGTTTAAATATCATGGGAAAATAATAAGGAAATATGGTTTGACAACTTTGCTCCTGACAGGATATTTTGCTAGTAACCAATTCTTAATTTTCTCTTCAAAATAAATTCTTCTATATGACAGTGCCGAGGGAAACAGCATTTTACCTATCTAACGTTATTGTAAAATGAGTGACAGAAACGTAACTTACAGGGACAGCAAAAGAATAAATATTGCTGGAATAGAAAGTTGTGGAGAGACATGATCGCATACGTTCTAAAAAGACACAGCGTATACAAAAAGAAAGGTGGATATATATATTTATTTGCGTTTTGGTAATAGAGTATTTATGTATTTCCATTTTGATTTGGTATATTTTTTCGTGATCCATCGAGTCATGAAATAAGGGTTTTCCTTCAAATTGTGTTTTTCGAAATAGGCGTACTATTAAAAGTAATAAAATAACAATTTCCTTTTGAATTTACCTTTCTTTATTATGATTAAAGCCTGTTTTTATTTCTAGAAATAAAAAAAAAATATAAAACTCAATGATTAATGCGTTTACATAATTCTATTGATATTTCCAGAATGTCAGTATTTGGAGATATATTTGTTGCTTAAACATGATGACGCTTGCAATCTTGTTCTTATTTTTGGACAAAACATTTTTCAGTACTTCACGACTTATGTCTAGTTCCTGGAGAATTCTCCTGTTAAACAATTCTCCAATATATATATATATATATATTAAATTCAAAATGGATGAATAAAAAGGTAAAATCTCAAAAATCGATCCTATTAGTATTAATTTAATTAATATTAAAATGATCAAGGTAGATAGATCAATGTAAATAGTATTGTTTTTTTACAGAGCCAATTATATAAAGTAAGTAAAAAAATTCCGAAATTTAATTTCGTTGAATGGCTATTTCGCTGAAATGGTCATTCAACGAAATTAAATTTCGGAATTTCTTGAGCTAATATATATATATATATATATATATGTACGTACATTCATATTTACATCAATAAAGAGTACATCGAGAATCGATGATTGCATAATCTAGCAAAAACTAATTCGATACGTACGAGTTATTGACACATTTGTAAATTCTAAGCCCTAAGATCAAAATTCGAAGCAAAAAATTTTGACACACATGGAACACGCTATTTGGTTGTTTGGTTTTCCGTGCTGCTCTCTTGTCTTCCTGGTTTTGTACCATGTTATTTTAAAAATAGTTCACATCATCATGAATTAGCCCTCTAGGGCCATTCGTATCATATCTGATACAGTATGAAAACAAGCCTTGAAAGAAATATTTTCCTGAAAAATTTTTAAAGAGAAATATTTTATAAATTTCAAATGAAAGCAGTACTGTCTGCTCAGTCAATGAATACCAAATGTTTCCTTATAGGGAAATACCAAATGTTTCCTTATAGGGAAATACTGTATCAAATATGATACGAATGGCCCTAGAGGGTTAAGTAGTAATTAGTTGGGGATCTGTTTATTACTTCATAACAATATAGAACTGATCCCCCACTTTATGACAAGTAGAAGCCTTAATCATATTATATTATTAACCCTCTAGGGCCATTCGTATCATATTTGATACAGTATGAAAACAAGCCTTGAAAGAAATATTTTCCTGAAAATTTTTTAAAGAGAAATATTTTATAAATTTCAAATGAAAGCAGTACTGTCTGCTCAGTCAATGAATACCAAATGTTTCCTTATAGGGAAATACCAAATGTTTCCTTATAGGGAAATACTGTATCAAAGATGATACGAATGGCCCTAGAGGGTTAAACTACGTGGTTAATCCCCATTAAATGCCAATGATTCTCATGTGTTGTAGACCATCTTGCAAGAATTTAGAGCCTTACTTTCAGAGTCTCCTTGTTGTGTAGAATGGTTATGCCTCTGCCGCGAGCATCTTCATTCCCTACAAAAAGGTCTACTTTGAAAGAAAAAGATCTGCTTTCGTCATCCATGTGTACAACATAACCAGCCTAACGTAATTAGTACTTCATAAGCATTACTTCAATACTTGGCAGAACAAATCTGTTTGTAGCCATGTCTTGCCACTTTATATTCATGAATTTTTTACAGCATCTGTGACAGAAATTGTCCAGTGTTTTAATGTGGATTCTGTAGGTGACTCACTGAATCCATATAATGTGAAAATCTATGTCTTTTACATAGTTTCCAGTGTGTTATTATTGTCCCCCTGTCAAACTATTTTTTTAAAATTTCTATCTTTTCAGAAGTTTGTTATTATCATAATTATGTGAGCAACGACAATGATAGAAAGTAATTCTGGGATACAAATATTTGAACCAGGTGTACTTATGACACCCAGTCTTGGTAATAATATACAATACACATGCATCGCAGGTAAATGTGCGCAATACGGTAACAATTTTTGATGAGTGCAGCACTTAAGTTTACAGATGGTTCTCACACGAAAATACATACAGATTGACAGTCCGCTGAAACCTTCTCCGATTGAGGACATTCACATATCTTGAAGAGACCTCTAAACAGTCTTGGCCAGTTGATCGTTAAATCATAAAAAAACACCCCACTGAACACCCAGCTAAGATACTCTCACACGCATAGAGCCACAGTACTCAAAGAAACATGTTCAACTTGTTAAGATCTAGACCCATACACTCAAATCTTTGGTATTTAACCGGATAAATTAATTCGTTAAAGAAAACTTGTACAAGATAAAATGTCCGATTAATTTTGATCAAAAGCCATTAGAGCCAAACCTACTCTAGAATCAAGGTATATTATTATTATAATTATTATGTTCGGGTTTGTTCATATCAGACAATCTCAGTCTGAGCGTGTTCCCAAATATCTAGGTGTGATCCCTAAGTCGTCTTGGCTTCCTCACTTTAAACTAAAAAGCTATCGTTTATATATAGAGGCGCACAGCACGTCACCTTCTAAACGAACACTCCCAAATGATTTATGACAGGTAACTGGCAAGTATATGCTACAGAAGAGGATATTTAATGTCCCTACCTTAATTGCAGAAGGCAAAACACGTCCATCATAAAATCCGCTACCAATTTAGGTCAAAAGTTCTAGTAGCTAAAATTAGTATTCGGACTTTCTTTCAGGTCCGTTTGACTAATTTGTAGAAATGGCAAATATCAGACAACAACAAAACTTATTATTACCACACTGTCGGTTTTCTAAATTACAACTTAATTTTGACAAGACATATATTTTTTTATAATCTTTACACCCCAAACAAGGCAGAACTGCCATTGGTGCGCAGAGGGTTACAGAAGAGGTGAGTGATGCGAAAGAGAAGCAAGTTACAAGGGGATAAGAGAAGGGATAAAGAGAAGAATAAGAACACTGATGCGGAGAGAGCTCTATGCGATTAGAGTGAAAAGGGAGAAGAACATAATACAAGGGTTGTCAGGGACATATGGGAGTCAAATAGATACGTGATGGCAATTGGCACTGCAATTAAATTCTTGGGCATTGTAGGTGTCAGGGTAGCAAGTATACAGAAGATAATTCTACAGGCGGGATGTGCACGAAAAGAAGAGTAGAAGCTGCGGTTACATTTGATCAGTTTCACTGTAAAAGGGTGACACCTAGACGCTAGTCTAGTAGCTCGAGTAAATTCGTTCAGAGGGGGCACCAGGGAGCTAAGCTAATTAGATCAGAAGCCGTGAAAGTATTTGTAGAAGAGACAGAGTGAAGAGACACATTACGTTGGTGAGAAAGTGACTGTACTTGAGGTACCAGGTGGGGATCATTTACATTACAGATTATTCGTTGGATTTTGTCAAGCAGTCGCAGAAGAATATCAGGGGCACCCGACCGGATGTGACAACAGTTTTCAATGCACGGGCGGATGGTAAATTTATATATGTGCAAGATGGATACAGACGAGAAAACCTTCCTGTACCGACATAGTGAACCGACCTTCCTAGCAGCAGATTTAGTTTCAATGTAGGCATTCCACTTGAGGTTGGCTTATAAAGTTCGGCCGAGGAGGCGCAGTGTTTTGCTTTCAAGGAGACTAATCTCATCCATGCTGGTAAATGGGAGGAGTGATTGTTTGTGGTGGTTAAAGGATAGCAGCTTCGTTTTGGAAGCATTAAAATTTACGAGTCATTTCTTACCCCAGATTTTTATATAAACACAATAATTTAAAAAACGATCATTATGTAAGGTATTTTTTAAAACAATTAGTAAAACTAAAATACACGGGCAATATTTAGGGAAAATACTTTTAAAAAAGTATACCGCTTATTTTCTTAAATTTATTAGTAACATACATAAAGGAATTCTAGTAAAAATTTCATTTTCATGGTTATTTTTTATTGATGTAAAATAAAAGCTATGTGGTGTGACCCTTCAGGATGCGTATGATTATGGTATTCCATAACTTCCTATTCTTTTAAGAACTAAACTTCCTACACACAGTTTAACCTGCGATCACTCAGTCAAGTGCCATACGTGATACACCCTTTCGCCGATCATGTCTCTTTCGAGATATGACTGACTGGCAAAAGATTATCCCGCAGTAGGTTGCCATTGCTTTCTGCGGCAGATTGGTTGCCAGCGAAGGCTATAGAACTCAATCTGTTATGTTATTTAACCCATAACTGGAGGGAAGAGACGGGTTAATACCTTTCCCAATGTTATTTGCGCGTAAATGTTTGCAGGGAATTCAACTTGAATTCGAACTCGGCTCCCACATTTCTCGTTCTGAGCCGATATCCACTGCACCACAAACTGCGATCAATGAGTCCAGGTGAGTCAGAGATTCCTGAATAATAATAAATATTTTAATAAGATATTCAGGTAGGAATCCCGCTTCTTTCAGTTATTTCTTTTTTCGGTGCGTTCTGTGAAAGTCAAATTCTCTAAGTCATCTTTCCTCAAAATATGTCCCAGGAATACCAGATGTCACTTACTTAATCTAAATATAAACGTCCTTTTCGTCTTCATTTTCCGTTTGGCTTTTTCCTTCTTTGCACGCTTTTTTCATGGCTTTTATATTATTTCACTTTATAACTATATTGTCATGGCAAGCACATTCTGCTTTCCCTGTTGACGTTCATAGCAAAAACTTGAGCGTGATTTACTGCTCTGGAAACCTAAACATGGCCCAAGACGGGATAGTCGCCCAGCAATGAACTACGTTAACCAGCTACTTAATGACAAAGGATAGCACCCGAATAAACTCTGATCAAGTTTAGAGTGATAAACTCATGAATGTTCGAGTTAGCGTGACCGAAAAAAAAATCACTAAATAACCATTGCTTTCTGTTTTCTCATCATCTGTGAATAGATTATCTATCATTCACTACTATTTAAGAGGATCGTTATTACATAACCGTTCTAACGATGTTTCCTTGTCACTTCGAACTTACTTTATCTATTGGAATACTTCTTCTTCTTTATGTGCCGTGTCCCTTCAGGTTCTAGGCGATCATAACTTCCACTTGGCTCTGCCACTTGTCGCCTTCAATAATTTTTCTCTTGGTGTCTCTTCTAAGCCCCGCTCCGTCAACCATTTGCTCAGACCTAACAAGTACGTATCGCGCTGCCTTCCCGTGTCTCTCCTTATCTTTATCCGACCTGTGAGTATTAAGTTCTCCAGGCTCTCCTTCCTCATTAGGCAACCCAGGAACCTGATTTGTATCTTCCTGATATTTACTATCAGTTTTCTTCTCGTTTGCATCCTTTCCAATACCTCATCGTTGCACACGTGCTCCGTCCATAGTGTCATCAGCATCCTTCTGTAAAACCACATCTCTGCTGCCTCAAGACTCTCCTACATCATGGAGAAGATCTTCCAACACTCACTGCCATACAGAAAGACAGATATCACATAGCAATCTAGTACACTTTTCTTTGTTTCTAATAAGATTTTCCTGTCTTTCAGTACACTGGTTAGTTTCTGAAATGCGTCTTGGAATTCCAATGAGTCTTTGGATCTCCACGTCACATTTTCCATCTTCTGTCGAAACACTACCCAGCTATTTGAAATTTTTTACTTACTCAAAATACGTCCCAGAAATATCAGCTGACACTTACTGAATTTGAATATAAATGTCCTTTTCGTCTTTATTTTCAGTATGGCTTTTTCCTTCTTTACGCGATTATTTCATGGCTTTTATATTGTCATTCTGCCTATATTGTCATGGAAAGCACATTTTGCTTCCACGGTTGGCGTTCAAAGCAAGAACTTACGAGTAATTTACTGCTCTGGACACCTTGACATGGCCCAAGACGGGATAGTCGCGCAACAATGATCTACGCAGACCAGGTATTTAATGACACAGGATAGCACCCTAATGACCTCTGATCAAGGTTGGAGTGATAGACTAATGAATTTCTGAGTTAGCGGGACCGAATGAAAAATAACTAAATAACTATTGCTTCCTGTTTTCTCATCATCTGTAATGAAATTGTCTAGCATTCGCTGCTATTAAAAAGGATCGTTATTAGATAACCGTTCTAACGATGTTTTCTTGAAACGATGCGGTTTCGTATTTTGTCGTCGCATTTGCCTCTTTTATTCTTTTATATTTATACGTTTGTACCTGTTTGATGTTGACGTCTCCGATTCGATGTTCACGTGTTAGGCTTTTTCTTTTGCTGACAACCATCAATTTTGACATCTTACAGATGTCGGTTTGTCCTTTTTTTATCTCTTTTCTTTTCTACTTTGTCTAAGAGGCTAAAGTAGCTTTATTTCTGAGTTTGCCTTCATCTGATTGTCATGCTAAAATTGCGGTCTACGCAATGTTAACATTTCTGATCAAATTAAGCTATAAAAGCCAAATGCACTGTGCAATGAAGGAATATTATTATTATTATTATTATTATTATTATTATTATTAGTAGTAGTAGTAGTAGTAGTAGTAGTAGTAGTAGTAGTAGTATTCCCTTTGATTTCTGTTATATACACATTTTCTTCCGGGTCCCAAACAGAGATATATGGTTATAAATGTATTCATGACATTTTCCATTAAGTAATTTTGTAAAAACAAAAAAAAATATTGATTACACATATAGATAATACTCTTCATAACGTACTCGTAAGAATTCTTTTCTGTCTCTTTAAGGCATAAGCTACCTGGAATCCCTTCAATTTGAATCGTTTTCAAATCAATCCGATGGCTCGTACTACAACTGAATTATACTCAGGTGCCAGATATTTCAGTCTCTTGCTTTTTAATAAATATTTGATGATCCTCAAAGACATTAAAATCTACAGGGACTACTATATCAATAAGAAAGTACAATCTGTTTTTGTGGTGTTTGATCACGACATCTGGGCGATTAGCTTTATTCTGCATGTGCATATAAAAGTCACATAAAATTTTAAAATATCAAAGTCTCATAAAATTTGTAAAAGTTATTATTAGGTTTGTCTGTTTTGAACTCAATCTTAGGGTGTTCACAAATATGTAGGTGTGATCCCCAAATCGTCTTGGATTCATCAAACTTTAAAAAAGGTCATCCTCAACTTTTTTCAGTTCTATTCTAATGTTTTCTTCCTGTGTTTACGCATTCATTCTACAAGATCCTCAGGACAACCTGGATTTATGTGGTGAACAAATGCTAATAAAAGACACATCCTTCATTCATGCTCTATTTTATCTTTTTGTTCTTCTTTCTCAATTTATTCTCTATCTCGCTAGACCTAGACAAAATTTAGCCTGACGTGAATCTATAAATAAAGAATATAATGTTACCCATATTGAGACGACTTTTCCCATGGCTTGCCAACCCACTCGATCTGATTTTGTGTTCATTATTTGATTGCCGTCGTCAACAACTTGATATAACTTCTAGAGCAACTTCAAAGTTAGATTTAGTTTGCAAGTTCTCTAAATTGCTAAACCCGTCAAGTGAAGGCATCAAGAGAGATTTCGCGTGCTTATTAAGCGACAGACACGCTTAGGAGCGAATGGTTAACGTCTCTCTGTCTTAATGCGTTTAGACGACTTGAAATATTTTCTGTGATATTTGCCAAGGGAGGCCAATCCCTCAATCAATGAAGAAAAACAGACACTCATGGTAGAAGATCGTCATTGATGAATTAATTTTCTCTTCGCTTTTATTTGATTCTTAACAACTAATGGGAATATCGCCGTAGAGTTAGCATGCTAGCCTCACAGAACTTTAATAATGTACGAAGAGGTTCTGAAAATTTCTAGTTCAGGATAAATGTTGCATGTTGTGTGCATAGCTTATATATATATATATATATATATATATTACGCTCACACACCCTGATTGAGCACTTTGGAAGAATGGTAGACTTTGAAAAACAGTAGCTACTCTGGCATCTACGCATCGTTTATTCAGCAATGAATTAGAACACTCTCAGCAATTGGGTGCGTATAATGATAATATACACGCTAAAAAGTTTGCCTCCTTCTACCGAGTGCCCGTAGCTCGGAGGTAAAATCGCCGACTGACGCAAGTTCGGTCGGATTTCAATACTGGATAAAAGGCAATCGGCTGTCTAACCGTACTGATGAGCTGTAATACAGCGAAACAAATCTGTCTGCGGATGACTATTATATATATATATATATATATATATATATATATATATATATATATATATTCTTCATTTGTAAACTAGTTATTAAGCGAACTTGATTTCTAGAGTGTATTATCTTCAGGCGATTTGCAATAACACCACATGGCAGAAACCTAGGTCACGTAATAACTCGTTTACAAATGGAAATTATTCATAAGTTCTACAATGTAATTATTTTGAACACTTTTTGATACAACTGTGTACTACTGGTCTAATTTTATTATGAAAGGCAACTAAGTAATTATATATATATATATATATATATATATATATATATATATCAGATAAAATAAATAGCAGATATTATGTCTGCTTATTTATAGTAAAAACCGTTCATATACATAATCTTTCGCGTATTACAAGTGAAAGATGTCAGAAATGAGCTTTAACGTTAACAGATGATATTATCATTCATTTTTCAAGATACCCAAGTACTTTCAACCTCTTTCCGAATTCATCTTGAAACAAGTTGGGTACTTTGAGAAATCAATGATAATAGCATCTCTCAACGTTTCACTTCTGACTTTTGCAATTGTAATACGCGAAAGATTATCCGTGAGTATGAACGGATATTATTAAAAATAAGTAGACATAATATCAGCCATTTATTTAATCTTACATGTTTAAAAGAAATTTTGCCGCCTAACCACACACACACACACACACACACACACACACACACACACACACACACATATATATATATATATATATATATATATATATATATATATATATATATATACTATTTACGCTCTCACACCCTGATTGAGCGCTCTGGAAGAATGGTAGAATTTGAAAAAACAGTAGTTACTCTGGCATCTACGCATCGCTCATTCAGCAATGAATTAGAGCATTCTAACTATTGGCGTACGATACATGATACGCTAAATATCTGCCTCCTATCGAGTGCTCATAGCCCAGAGGTAGAATCGCCGGGTTTCAATCCTGGGTTGAAAGCAATCGGAGTCTAATTGTACTGATGACCCGTGATACAGCGAAACCGATCTGTCTGCGGATGACTATATATATATATATATATATATATATATATAACAAAGATTCGTCAGTTGGATAAACGGATTGTATGGTTAAAATATTTCATCACCCACCAGGCCGCGACATTGTTTTTATAATTCCCTCAAGTCTTGAGAGTGAGGACAGAGAAGCACCAGTCTAGATATGTCAGTAATATTTCATTTCTGGTTTGTGTTGTGGGTGAGGACTGAGAAGCACCAGTCTAGATATGTCAGTAGTATTTCATTTTTGGTCTGTTTTGAGGGTTAGGACTGAGAAGCACTAGTCTTGATATGTCAATAATACATCATTGTTGGTCTGTTTTGGCTCTTGTAATGATAAAGTATGTTATACAAGTTTAGGTTTGTTTCTGGAGAGGTAAAAAAAAACGACAGTTCTTCAAGGATTTTTAGAGATGTAACATATATAATATTTCTACTAGATGTGTAACTATTCAGTTGACACTATTATTTACTACTGTCTTACTAGCATGTTCGACTGTTCCGGCAATTATTTTCGTAAAAACTTCAATCAGTGGTCAACTTGGGCCAAGAATGGATTCTATATATTAACGCCTTCAAAACAAAACTGCTCTCATCTAATCACCACAGATAGCCTTTTCTGCCTTTATGCTTTACGACTTTTTTTAATCACGCTTCCAACTAAAATGAAATGGAAAGATAATATTGTATCAATTGCTTGGTTTGCAAAAAGATTCGTTGACTGCCAGAAAATTTTCTCAATCCCAATTGCCAATTTATAAATATACTATTTGTTTGTGCATTGAACATTACTCTCATATCTTGTCTGGTCTTTCTGTTGCATATTTCTAGATTTCTAAGAAAATTCAAAGAGGAATCTATAATTTAATCGATCCTGAGCAGGAATCTCGACTTCAGTCATTTTCTCATCGACGTTATGTGGCTTCACTGTGTAATTTCTAGAAATAGATTCAGAGCAATTGTTCAGATGAGCTATTCTTCTTGGTGACTTTTCTTCATGAATTCAAGCGTCCCACCAGATTGGCAAATAGGTCTCACCATTTTGTTGTAGAACTAGCTAGATGCAACCAGTCAGTTCTATTTTAATCCTTCTTTTCTCGCATTTCTCACCTGTGAAACTCCCTTTCGATTTATTGATTCTTTGCAACTTAACATCTTCAAAAATTTAAATGCATCTTCTATCTTCCTTAACCTTTTTCCTTTATTTTCCTTCTTTTCAATGAAGTCTATCTATTTCCTTATGATGAAACAATTAAAAAACCTTCTGGAGTGAAATGTAGTCTCAACAAATGAGCAAAACAATAAACCTAATTGGCAGGGCGATCATGTCTTTTTCGATCGATGACTGACGAGACAGAAGATATTCCCGCATTAGGTAAACGTTTTTCTGTAGTAAACCGGTTGCCAACCAAAGTTATAGAACCAAGACTTTCCTGCTATTCAACCCATAGCTGGAGGGAGAAGAGATAGATTAATAGTGAAAGTAAAAGTGAATATAACGTATTCATCTGGAATTCCAACACTACACTCCGATTTCTCGTTCCGATCCAATATACAATGCACCAGAACGAACATCCATGGAAAATAACGGCTCATCATGACTCGAACAGATTTATAGTTTGCTTGGTGATAACAGAAATTTACATTCATTGCTTTGGAAGTCTTATCGTCGTAATCTTCATTGCATATTTACACAGGCCAGGCGGTCCTGGAAAACAGATTCCTGGGGTTGCACCACCCCATTACACTAGAGGGGCAGACTGATAGTCGGCACCGAGGTTAAGGAAACCGACGATTGCGAGAACTGCTAATTCTTTATCCATAGATTGAGTGTACGCGCTCGACTGCCCACCTTAAATAACCTACCTTGTGACACAACTCACTCTAGTGGAGAAGCAGGGTAAATATCTCAAATGTCTCCACTAACGGTTTGTTGAGATTTTTGTTTTACATTCTTCATTACTACCGTGGGCTGGTAACTGTGATTCAGGCTCATTTAACTGACCAGAAAGAAAGATTGTGTGAATATTCCCCCATATTCGAAATGTATGTGTCTCAGGATCCGATTTTCCATCTAGTCTGTTTGCATCCTCTACTGGCCCTGCGGCCTATATGTACCTCAGCTTTATTTCTTTTTCAGGATTACATACCACCCACGATCCAACCAGGTGTTTTAGAAAGACGCCAGGAGGCATTTCTTGATTTTCCCAGTATTCATTTCAAAGTTATAACTTGATGAGTGTCAATCTTATTTCTCCAATCAGATGATACCACATCTACACAGCGTAAGACAGGTGATTGCATGAAACAAAAAACTCTTCCAAAAAATCTGGTGGTTGATCATATTTGGTAAATAATACCGGAAACTTTTCAGCAGCACTGTTTTAGATTTCTTCTCGCATGAAGCTTATAATCATGAAGCTTATAATCATGACGGAATAGTCTAAAAATTAAACATGAAGCAAGTCTCTGTCTATATTTCTGTGATGAGGTAGTATTTAGAGTATTTACATTATTCCGACTATTTTCCTCATCTTTGTTGCCATTTGTACGACGTTTCAGCCATTGTACGCTCCAGCCTTCTTCAGAGGCTAGGAATTTCGAACAGAAACATTTATTACAATATTGTAATAAAGGGTTCAGTTCGAAATTCCGTGATAAGAACCATAGTCCGAATAATATAAATACTATATATATATATATATATATATATATACATGTGTGTGTGTGTGCATAATTATGAATGTATATATATGTGTGTGTGTGTGTGTGTGTGTGTGTGTGTGTGTGTGTGTGTGTGTGTGTGTGCATATATGGCCGAGTGATAAACACGTTCATTTTCTGGCCATGAAGGCTGGTTCCTAATCGTAGTTTTGTCAGGAAGATGGACTCTTAATGTTATCGGTCTGGAGAGGACGGTCCCAGCGTGCGGTACATTTAGAAAATGCCTGAAAACCATCCCACGGTTTTACCCGAGCCTTGTGAGTGAAATAGAGTAAACGGCTCTTTTTGGGCTAGATTAACTCAAAGTCACAAGTCATCATCCTGGCTTTATTCAGACTTTAGACCAGACAGAATATAGCGTGGGGGAGATAGCTTCTATTGGTAAAGATTAAAATGTTTTTCGATTTATATATATATATATATATACATATATATGTATATATATATATATATATATATATATGTATATATATATATATATATATATATATCTGAGATGAGTTAGTATTTACAGTATTTACATTATTCAGATTATTGTCGTCATCTTTGTTGCCATCGTTACGACGTTGCAGCCGTTGTACGCTCCAGCCTTCTTCAGGTGCGAGGAATTTTGAACCGAACTTTTAAGGACTAATGGTCCAGTTGATATAGACGTTGGTTAGTTCCTGACTTGATTCTTAGAGTTGTGAATTCAATACCAGGCTACAGCAGTGGTGAACATGTACTTTGCAGGATTAGAGGGAGACAATTCATAACTTACAATCGAAATTTTACGCAAGGAATGAGGATGATATACCCCAGTGATTGTAATAAAGGGTTCGGTTCGAAATTCCTAGCAACTGAAGAAAGCCGGAGCGTACAACAGCCGAAACGTTGTACAAATGGCAACAAAGATGAGGACAATAGTCCGAATAATGTAAATAATGTCACATTTTGTAACGCAACTCAGGGAAAGTAATGGCAATTTCTAACTTTAATAATCATTTACTCAAGTAAGGCAATAAAGCCACTAAGACGCAAGAGGTTATTGAGTGTTAAAGATCATGACAAACAGAAAGAAATTATTAAGGAAAAGATAGCAATAAAAGAAAACTTATTAAGACGACAAAAGATAACGATTGACAGTTTAATTAAACTATTGAAGGTCGAAGTTGACTGGTAAGGAACAAAGTTTCACAAGCCAGAAGCTCAATAAAAGAAACAGCATATCGCCAACGTTTACATCTAGCATTTCAACTGTGAAATGATGAAACCTCACTGCCAATCTACTGCTACGCTTACATTCGTAAAGTTCAGTTAACAAAGAGGAAAACTCTTCAGAATTTTATTTAGTTTATATTTAAACTTGTGATATTATTTTAAAACATGACAGCCTAATTATGAAGTGAGATTTTTAATCACGGAATAACCAACATTCTGGTTTTGTGCAATTATCAAAAAATTAATAAATACATTGTAGCCGTATAACAGTGGCAAGCAACTGAGTTGTAAATCTTTTTTGTAAAATTCTATGAATAATAAATAACTAAATCGCGTACCAAATCGAACCCAAAATTTAATCAGTTCATTCGGCAAATTGGGGAGCCGAGTTCGAATTTCAGTTAAATTCCTCGCATTCACCTATGCGCAAATACCTTGGAAAAAGTATTTGAGAGTCTTTTCCCTCCAGCTATGGGTTAAATAACACAAAGAATTTAGTTCTGTAGTTCTGATTGGTAATTAGTCTACCGCAGAAAGTAATGGCTACTTATTGCAGGATAACCTTCTGGCCAGTCACTAATCTCTCTTTCAACACATGATTGTTCAAGCGTGTATCACTTAACTGATGACTGACTAGTCATGAGGTCAACTATGCCTGAAAATTTCATCCAAATCCATCGAGCGGATATTGAGATATCTTGACCATGTACAGACAGACAAACTAACAAGCAGACAGACGTGACTGAATACGCGCAGGTAATAATAATACGTCACCTGATTTACCTTCATGTATGATTTGAATGTATTTTGATTTTAACTGACTAAATCTGTTAACATGTACATATTGTGTCTAGGTGAATTTAGGTTGATGACTATCCAAACTTATTTATAAATGGAACTTTGTGTGTGTGTGTGTCTGAGTGTGTGTCTGTGTGCATGTGTGTGTCTGTTACCTATAGACTGCGAAACGGCTGAACCAATTTTCTTGAAAATTTACACAGTTGTACTATAAGCGTTTGCGAGTGTTCTTAGCTAGATTTTGTGTTGAGGTATCCCCGATAAATCTCAAAAATCAATAATCGAAAAAATCGGGTTATAGAAGGAGCGGTCCGATTTTAATCAGATTTGATACACTCATAGACTAAGACATAAGAAACGATATTCAAAAGTGTCAAGGTTGTAGTTCTTACAATAGTGCAGAAAATCGATAATATATATATATATATATATATATAAGACAAGATGTTTGTGTGTGTGTCTGTTTATCTGCCTGTATGTCTGTATTTTCTTCAGCCCTTTTATTTTAGTTTTTGCTTCGGATTTGACTCTAAATAGGTATAATTGTAGTTCTTAGTCTCAGCCATGATGCCATTTACTCAGAGGACTTATTTAACCTTCAAAATTCAGTTTACGACGAAAAAAAAACTGATTTGATATCGATACCAGGAAATCAAAATTTGACTTACATCCATTCATTTTTCTCTCAGTCTACAGTTTCGTTTAACTGGAAACAACTATTGCTTTTTGGTCTTTCGTGCCAACGTCCAAAGAGTCTGAGCTCCAGGACCATGAATTAGTTTTAGAGCTTTCATTACACCCGAGCAACGCCGGACTATACTGCTAGTATTGTATATATTTGGTCCTCTATCATAGAACGATTTTAATTTTTCTGACCATTGCCTGTTGTCCATGTCTATGGGCTAAGGGACTCTGCATGTCTGTTCCAAACGGATATAGTAGGGGCTGTGATAGCTGCATTTTAGGTAAGTTTTTTTTTTTTTAACTTTGAATGATGATACAGGCAAGATGTCTATAAACACACATCAAGATACTTGCGAAAAACATTAATTAACCTGGTTTATCCGACCTGCAGATATTTTTGTCTGATCTCCGTGTGCTAGGTTAGGAGTTGCTTTCTCAAAATTTGTCCCTATTTTGCATTGTGAGGCATGTTCCGCGTTAACTATAATCAGACTTGATGTCATGACAGGTATATTTGGATACTTATATTTGTAACCAAAACTTGTTTTTAGCGTATTGTTCCCTCTCTCATTCAGGACACTAATGTCTCAGTCACTATTTTCAAACCTCAAGATTAAAAGACATAAAACGATTTTATCCAAAAAGATTTTTCATTGAATATTTAAGATCAGATTAGCTTTAAGCAGAAAACCAATACCTTTAAACTATACAAATTTGTCCCTCTCACACAAAATTTTCTTCTCTCTTTTTCGGTTCCATACTCTTTCTTAGTCTCTTTTTCTTTGTCTCAGTCTCTCCCATTTACTTGCTGTCTTTTCTTTCCTTCTTTTTTGTTTTCTCTTATGTTAACTTTTCTCTTTCCTCGTATATTTAGGTTTGACACTTTCCTCTTTTGTTTCGGAATCTTCCAATTTATCTCCTTTCCACACTCTTCAGTTCTTGGTTTTTTTTCTTTTTCTTTTTTCAGTCTTCATTTCTTTCTTTCTTTCTCTCTTTCTTTCTTTCTTTCTCTCTTTCTTTCTTTCCTATCCTTCTATGTTTCTTTCTTTTCTTTTATAATTCATCTTTATGTTCTTGTCTACTTTTCTGTGCGTCTCTCTGTTTGTCTGTCTCTCTCGCTATATATATATATACATATATATATATATATATATATATATATATATGTATTATGGACTCTCCCGTCGATTTCGACGTATGAGTATCTAACTCAGACTGCCACACAAAGAATTGTATAGAATGTTGAAGGCTTGTGTAGCACCATCCACAGTTTTTGGAACAGCTGATAACAAACAATCGGTGCAGAAGTTCGCATGAACAGCAGACCTCAGTTATTTAACCCATAACTTGGGAGAAGGGACGGATTAATACCATTCCCAAGGGTACCAGTGAGTAATTTAATGCAGAATGATCGACTGAAATTCGAACTCGGCTCACCAATTTTTCCTTTCCAGGCCAACATCCACCGCACCACAATATACATCCGTCAATAAACGCTTACAGCACCTGGTATTCCCAAGCGGTCACCCATCTAATTACTCACCAGGCTCAGCGTTGTTTAACTTCGGTGATCGAGCAGAACGTATATATGACCATAATATATATATATATATATATATATATATATATATATATATATATATATATATATATATATATCAAAACCATTTTTCTTTATTTCAAATATGCTACAAAAACTTACATACCGGAAGAAGCTCCAAAATATACAAAATATATCCATACATGAGAAGTTTACATAAAAAGAGGAGGGGATTTTAAATAAAACAAACTTTTCAAATTTATAGTTTCAGATTTGATACCGAAGGGCAGAGAAAAAGATTCTAGCCTCGATATTAGAAAAAGACTTTTAGATTACGTCTGTATTAAAGAATCAGAAAATCAAAAATTAAACCGTGTCACAGAAATAGAAGTGTTGGAGGAGAAGAAAGGAAAAGAAAAGAAAAATGGCTAAGACAGGAGAAGATAAGAGTTTAACGAGAAATAAGATATTAAAATGGGAGGAAAATCGTCGGTAGCTATGGCGACGAATACCAGCTTCAGGTGCTGAAAAGAAGGGGAATTTACAAAAACGGAAAAAGAAAACAGCAAGAAAGTATAGAACGGTGACAATATATTATTTATTTAGCTCTGTTAAAATTTAATAAAAAAGCTTTGTTTAAAATGATAATATTAGTATGGCCAGATAATTGTAGTAGTTAAAAACCAGCTAATAGGATAAAAATAGAAATGGGGTAATATTAAAGTAGGTCTAAAATGAGAATTTAGCAAGTAATATATTTGCATATACGCACATATACATACGCACACTCATACATATATGTATATATATATATATACATATATATCTACACACATATATACGTATACAATTACATATATTCAATTACATACACACACATCCTTCCCAACCCACATATATACATATGTATACTTATACACATTACCACATGTATACATATAGGCATACATACTTACATACAAGCATACATATACATACACATACACATGAATACATATATACAAATATATCTATATATATATACATATACAAATACATACATACATACACATATACATACCACCCACATGCACATTTTTGTAAGACCAATCTAATAGACAAGAAAATTATTATCAAAACTAATAGAAAAGAAAAGATATTGTCAATTCTAACTGGCAAGAAAAGAATTTAAAATCCTAATATACTAGAAAAATGTAAACAGAATTAAGCAAGAAAAAAATGACTACTCAACTAAACAAGAAGAAGTTGGTCAACTCTAAAAATCTTGGAAATGTTTATTAGTACTAATAGACAAGAAAAAGATTATCAATGCTATTAGTCTATAAAAAAAATCAGAACATTTAACAAGCAAGAAAAATATAACCAGCTCTAATCGGCAAGAAAAAAGTTATAACGTTTTTTTGCATATTAGAGCTGATTATATAAAAGAAAGTTTTAATCTAATAGGTAAGAAAAATGTTAGCAACTCTAATTGACAGGAACAAGATTATCAACTCTAATAGACGAGGAAAATATTATTAGAGTTAGTGGACGAGAAGATGGTTATGAATGCTAATATTCAAGAAAACGTATATCAATTCCAATTCGCAATAAAAACTTTATCAGATCTCATAAGCAAGAAAAAGTTTTTCATCTCACAACGGCCAGAAAATGACTATCAAATATAATAGGCGATCATGAGTTTCGAGTCAAAAAGGTTAGAAAAAGAATATCAATTATATCAGGCAAGAAGAAGTTTATACAATCTAATAGGCAAGGAAAATTTATCTAATTTAAAATAAAAAGAAAATGTTTTTTAACGCTAATAGGCATTACAGATGTTATCATATCTAACATGCGAAAAAAATTCAAATATAATACACCAGGTAAAATTTTATCTATTTTAATAGGCAAGAAAAATTTTATCAACAGAAATTGGTAGGAAAAAGTATTAAAAATCAAAAATTATAGCCAAGAAAACAGTCAGTCAGTTAAGTGGTATACGTGATACACGCTTAGGCGATCTTGACTGACTGGGCAGAAGATTATCCCGCAGTAGGTTGCCATTGCTTTCTGCTGCAGACTGGTCGCCGACCAAGGCTATAGAACCCAATCTGCGCTGCTATTTAACCCATAACTGGAAGGAAGAGACGGATTAATACCTTTCCCAACTGGAATTCGAACTCGGCTCCCCGGCTTCTCATTCCGAGCCGATATCCACTGTACCACAACGCACATCCAGTAAGAAACAGTGATCAACTCTAATAGGCACAAAATAGGATATCAACTATGAAAGGAAAGAAAGATATTCTCAAATATAACAGGAAATTAATCAATTATCAAATCTAATAAGCAAAAAGAAAACAATAGGTTTAGCAAATTTAATAGCCATAAGAAAATTTATGATATCTAACGAGGAACAAATATATTTTCAAACAATGTAGACTTGAGAAAAACTATCACATCTAATAAGCAATAAATTCAAAAAGATTATCAAATGTAATATGCAAGAAAGATTTTATCAACTCTGAAAGGCTAGAAAAGCTTATCAACGCTAACAAACAAGAAAATATTATCAACTCTAAATAGCAATAAGCATATTATCAAAAATAACTGTCCAAAAATATTATCAAATTCAATCAGCAAGAAAATGGGTATAGACTTTAATAGGCAATAGATCTATTATCAACAATAATAGCGAAGTTATCATGATATCATCTATAATAAGCAAGAAAAATATAATCCAATCTAATAAGCAAGAAAACGGTGGTCAAGTCTAATAGGCAAGAGAAATTTTATTATCATTAATAATCGAGAATACGCAAGAAAATATTATCCTCTCTAATACGCAAGAAAAATGTTATCAACTATAATAAGCAAGAAAAACTTTATCAAATCTAATAGGAAACTGTTTTAAAATCTAACATGCCATAAAAAGTTATCCAATCCAATAGGCAAGAAAAATGTTTTCAACATTAATAGGCAAAAAATGCATATCAAATCTAGAAAAATATTATAAAGTCTAATAAACAAGAGAAAGTTTATAAATTCTAATAGGTAGAAAAATTATATCAACTTTTAAAGAGCATAAAAGAATATGAACAGGGAGTAAAAGGCCATCTAGTCTAATAGGCAAGTAAATGTTATGATCTCTAATAAGCACGAAAAACATTATCAAAACAAATAGGAAAGAAAAATGATATCAAATCAAATCGGCGGGAAAAGTTTTTCAAGACGAATCGACAAAAAAAACATTTATCAAAACTAATAAACAATAAAAATGATTATCAAAAAAATGATTATCAACTATAATAAGAAAATATCATCACATTTAACAGGCAAGTATAAGAATATCAAAACTTGTATGGTAAAAGTGTTATCAGCTCTAATAGGGAAGCCAAAGATTTTTACTACTAATAGGCATTAAAAATTTATCATCTTTATTAATCAAGAACATTTAATAAACTTTTATACGCAAGAAAACGAAAACAAAACATACAGGCAAGAAAAAACTATCGTTACTAATAGTGAAGAATTTGATTATAAATCAAATAAGCAAAATGGTTTATTAATTTTAACAGGCAAGTAAAATATAATAAACTCAAAAAAGGTTTACCAACTTTAATATGCAAGATAATATTTATCAAATATGAAAGGAAAAAGTTATAGTTTTCTAATTGGCAAAAGAAGATTATGAAAATGTTATCAAAAGATTTCGTCACCGTTAATACACAAAAACTATTATCAAATCTACTAGGCACAACAAATTATTATATCGAATAGACAAGTAAATGTTATCAACACTTATTCACAAAACAAAGCGTATCAATATTATAAGCAAGATAACTAATATTAAATCTAAAATGCAAAATTGTGGTCAAAACTAATAGGTTAAAAAGATTATAGACATTAATTGGTACGATAAAGATTATTAAAACTAATACGCACCAAGAAGATTATCAACACTAATAGGGAAGACAAGTTTTATCAAATCCAAAATGCAAAATAAAGTTTATCGGTTCTAAGAGTCCAGGAAAATTTTAAGCATTAAAATGAAAGACGAAGTTTATAATCTCTAAAATTCAAGAAGATATTATCAATTCTAATAGGCAGGAACATAGTTATCCTAGTAGAAAAGAAAGAGTATGAAATATAATTGGCAAAAATGAATATCAATTCAAATAGGCCAAAATATTTATCAAATACAATAGACGAGAAAAATATTATCAATAATATTAACAAGAAAAGTGATTATCATCTATAATAAGCAAGAAAAGATTATCAACTCTAAATAGAAATAAAAAGATTAAAATAATAAAAGGTTTATCAATTATCAATTATAAAATGCTGAAGCAATGTTATCAAGTCTAATAGACTGGAAAATTATTATCAGGTTTAATATGCAAGAAATAATTATCAACACAAATAATGATCAAATCTAATACACAAAAAAATCGTTATCACATCTAATAGGAAAGAAAAAGATTATTAACACTAATGCACACGATAATTATTTCAAATGTAAAAGGCAATAAAAATTTTATCAGCAATAATGGACCACAAAATGATTACCAAATCTAATAAGCAAGAAAAGATGTGTCATGTCCAATAAGTAAGAAACGGTTTATCAAATCTAATAGGAAATAAAAAATTTATCAAACTTAATAGACATAAAAACGGTATCAATTTACTAGACTATCAAGCCTAATAGGTGAGAAAAATAAAATCATCTCTAATAAACATGAAAAAGAATACCAAATATGATAGGCAATAAGAATTTTAACATATCTAATAGGTAAGAAAAGTTTATTAGTCAACAAATAGGTCTTTAAGACAAGGAGGCAAGTGAGAATTTATCAAATATAATACAAAAAGATTATCAACATTAAACGCAAGAAACTATTATCAACACTAATAAGAAAAACTAGATAAACAGACCTAATAAGCAATAAAATGAGGACCCTGGAATTTATGCAATGATTCGTTATCGGCGGCTATAATCTGAAAAACATAAGATACACAGATGATACAATGCTATTAGCAGACATTGAAAGGAAATTACAAGACCTCCTAAATAATTTAGCTGAAGAAAATCGGAAGAAAGGACTACAGATAAACTTCAAGAGAACCAAATGCATGGCCATCAGCAAACAGAGAGATCCAAAATGCCAATTACAGGTAGAATATAGTAAAATCAAGCAGGTATAAAAAATTTAAATAACTGGGATTTGTTGCAACAGAAAACAGAAAGTGCGACACTAAGACCCTAAGGCGAATTGGCCTAGCGAAGGATGCATTCCATAAGATGAATAGAGTATTGAGAGACAGAAAAATTTTGCTAGAAAAAAGAAGAGAGTACTGGATTTTTATGTGATGTCTGTTCTTCAATATGGCGGTGAATGATAGACAATCTCATCAAAGATGAAGAAAAATCTCGAAGCAACTGAAATGTTGATTTTCAGAAAGATGCTGCGGATATCATGGATCGAGTATGTCATCAATGATGAGGTTTTGGAAAGGATGGAAATGAAAAGGAAATTAATACTGAGCCTCAGGAAAAGACAGCTAAACTTCCTGAGGAATGACGGCTTGGAGAATCATGAGCAACATACTTGACGGGGCCTGGGCAAGTGGATGGCAGAGCGGGATTTGGGTAAGAAAACAGGAGAAAGCGTGCTAAGAGCCACCATGGATAGGGAGACCTGGAGGGCCATGATCACTTACGTCCTAAAGTGACATGGCACATAGAAGAAGAAGAATAGGTAAGAAAATGGTTATTAACACTTATGGATAAGAAAATATTATCAAATATGACTACCAAGAAAAATATCAACCAAATTAGACAAGGAAAAGATTATGATATCTAATAGACAAGAAGAAGTTTAGTAACTCTAATTGGCTCAAATAAGTATTTTCTTTTAACCTTCTAACATTGTCTCCCTGTTGTTTTTATTATTTAATAGTTAACATAGTTAAATGTAATACATGACTGTTTCATATTTCTTTGTCCGATCTGTATTTTTTCGAATTGATCTGATTTTCTAAGCGTAGATTGTATGTGGCACAAGGCGGAAAGTATGGGACAGCAGTGAGGAATTAACTCACTACTCAACTGCAATGATTCCAGCGAGACAAGCTTGCTAACCATAACACGTCGAGTGTCCCCTGATCGTCGATTTTATGTCAAATCCCTTTCTGTCTTATTCTATGTATAATCCAAGAAATCTTCAGTTTTGTTTTTCAGTCACTTTGCATAAGATAACCCATCTTCGCTGCACAATTACGAATGCTACGTTCACAGTCGTGATTCACTTTTTAGATATCCTCTGCGTAACAATGCTCGGATATTTTCATGTGTATTAATATTTATTTGTATTATAAATATTCAGATTATTTTTGTTTTGTTATTGTTGTATTTTGCTTTTCGGTGCTTTTGCTGACGATGATGGTAATGTTGACGTCGATGTTAGCCATAACAATGGATTCATATCCACTTTTTTCTATTCTGACTCCTGACAAATGCTTGTTTGAGCGCACGGGCACTGGCGTGAAGAAGATAAGGATATAAAAGGAAATGAACTTTGTGGACATTCACAAGTAAAAAAAAAAAAACGGTATTAAGTAAAAACTAAAAAGAGATTACAAGAAAACTAATGACAATTACTTTTTTTAAAATGTAATTTTTGTCTGTATATAGTTTCACCTTTTTATATTTTTCAAGGTTTGGCTATCTAAGAATATTTAGTAATGGACTTCATGTCTTTTTTTTTACTTGTTTTTAAAGATGTGTTTGGCCAACTACGTTGCACGCGAATCAAAACATCGATATACCAAAGGTTCTCAGTGGGGAGAACAAAAACAAACAAATACGGATATAAAACGGCGAGAGATATTTTCGTGATTCAGGGATTCACTCTTAAGAACTCAACATATTTTTTTTGATAGTCCGTGTATATCAAAATTATTCATATTGAAGCTAATTACAACATGATAGAAAATTTGCTTTCTTCTACATTCCCTACCCAATAACACGGACAAACATCAGTGAGTCCTCATAAATATATGCTATCACACACAAACATACATACAGACACACCCACACACACAACAACAAACGCACACACACAAATATATATATACATATATAAAAGATAAATCTGTATACACGTAGAAACACATACACGAGGAAGGATAAAAAGTTATGGAGTTTTAATAAACCGTTCGATTGTAAGTAATAATATAATAACGATTTCACAGGTAAAATTTTTGAATAGATCTTTGTTCTATCTATCTATCTATCTCTCACTCTCTCTCTCTCTCTCTCTATATATATATATATATATAATCAGAATATAAATATATTAGGTACTGCGTTCGAAAGTTGTGTTGTACACAGAGCCCTCTTTTATATATATATATGTATGTATATATATATATGTATGTGTGTATATATATATATATATATATATATATATATATATATATATATATATATATATATATTATTTAAAAAAGAAATGCACACTGGCGGGGATTGAATACTGATTTTAAAAAGGTTGCTCAAACATTCATTTTGATTAATAAAAATGGATAAACATACTTTTAAATAAATAGAGTTTTATATAGTTCAGTATATATATATATATATATATATATATATATATATATAACAGTTCAGTATATATATATATATATATATATATATATATATATATATATACTGAACTGTTATAGGTCAGATTTAAAATATATTTAAATTAAACTAGTAAACAGTTGTATTAGAAATTACTCAATGCATGTCTGAAGAAGCTTAAACATGGAGAGATTTTAGGTATATAAGTTGAAAAGATCAGCCAATTACGGGACAATGGTTTGGATATTTTCGATTTATTTTCTTACAAATCGCCTGACGAAACAGGAAAAGTCAAAACAATGTTTGCGTCATCGGTTGATCTTCTCGACTTATATATATATATATATATATATATATTTATAGATGTAAAGTTAAGAACATCAGCCAATAATAAATACGAGGTTTTATTAAAACGAACTGACATGGCTGTTTTGTTTTTGTTTCTGTTTATGTTATTTCAAATTTGCAATAAATATTTGTATATTTACCTCAAAATTGTTATTTGTTTGTGTTCAGTCGTTTTCCAGAACCCATGAGTTATTTGTGAGGTAGATATAATTTCTTCCATACGTTTTCAAAGTAGTTCTGTCAGTTTAATAGTGTTCGCTTCCTGATATCTTGAAGCGTGTTCATTGTCATTGAAGTATATATTTCCTTTTGAAAGATTAAATCATTTACGAAACCTGACTGCAACTATCAAATCCTATCAAAGCCATGATTTAAAAAAAAGACAGCTACATCCTTAACATAATCGAACATGGTATACAGGAACAAGTAATAAATACATTTGATAGTTTTTTTAGTATTTACATGATATTATACGAATACGCTGCTAACATATATACATGCTTTAAATTTGAAGACACTAAGATTCATTAGCTCTTCCCAATTTAAGCGGGTTAAGCATATAAACATATAAAAGGACGGAAATACATTATATAGATAGATAGATAGATAGATAGATAGATAGATTAAAATTAAGGAAATTATATATATATATATATATATATATATATATATATATATATATAAGAATAGACAGAGATAGATATGAATAGAATATATATATAAATGAATGGATTTATATAAGAAGATGTGAATATATATATATATATGACAAAAATTCTCCAACACTTAGATAATTCTTTATTAAGTTGGTTCTAACCTTTCGGCTCACATGAGCCATCTTCAGAGAGGTTGCTATTTTTGGTAACCGTTATCGTTATTTAGAAAAGTTTTACGTCAACACAAGATAAAACGACTTTCATGGTGGGTGTTTTTATATTAACATCCTTGTAACCTTTCTGAAGATGGCTCATGTGAGCCGAAAGCTTAGGACCAACTTGACAAAAAAATATACAAATATCGTAGAATTTTTGCTTTTATTTTCACCTAAAATTCAAGCCAAAATACGATGTTTAGAACGGCTCATGAGTAAGCATAATAGACATTAATTGTATCTTATATTTAGCAGTATATGTTTAGAATATATATATATATATTGTCATCCGCAGACAGATCTGTTTCGCTGTATCCCAGCTCATCAGTACGGTTAGGCTCCGATCGCTTTTTAACCCAGGATTTAAACCCGACCGAACTGGCGTCAATCGGCGATTATAACTCTGGGCTATGGGCGTTCGGTAGAAGAAGGTAGACTTTTTAGCGCATATATTATCAATATACGCGCCCAATAGCCAGAAGGCTCTAATTCATTTTACTGAATGAGCGATGTGTACATGACAGAGTAGCTACTGTTTTTCAAAGTCTACCATTCTTCCAGAGTGCTCAATCAGGGTGTGAGAGCGTAAATATATATTTTATTGAAAACGACCGACAAAAATAATATTTTACTAATGTTTTTTTCCAGCAATCTTATATCTTTCCTTTTTGCTGGAAATAAAAAATGTAAAAATGTTCCATAATTATTTTCATAAGCACTTTCAGTCACTTCTATGACTATTCTTAAGGCATTATTTTTTCACAGGTGTAATTAGATCCTGATGTTTTTACTGTAACGTCATCTAATTTGTGTTATTTCTTTAAAAAATATTGTAATATAATCTTCCTTCACGGTTGTTTTCAATAAAAGATACATAAGATAAAGGTTGCTGCCCCAAATATACATTAATATATATATATATATATATATATATATATATATACCAGGAAATACCAGGTGCTGTTAGCATTCACGGATGTGCGTTGGGGTGCGGTGGATGTCGGCTTGGAAGGGGAAATCGGTGAGCCGAGTTCCAATTTCAGTCGGGCACGCTGCATTCACTTGCGCACTGGTACCCTTGGGAAAGGTATTAATCCGTTCGTTCCCTCCAATTATGGGTTAAATAATTGAGGTCTGCTGTTCGTGCGATTTGTGGCAGTCATCTGCACCAATTGTTTGTTATCAGCAGTTCCAAGAAGTGTGGATGGTACTACACAATGCCTTCACCACTATAAACAAATCTCTGTGTGGTTGTCTTGCTGGAAAAAGGTTGGACCCTCATACGTTGAACGCGACGGGAG
Organism: Ascarosepion bandense; assembly: GCA_037127315.1. Classification (NCBI taxonomy): domain Eukaryota; kingdom Metazoa; phylum Mollusca; class Cephalopoda; order Sepiida; family Sepiidae; genus Ascarosepion; species Ascarosepion bandense. Next base: position 1,649,027 of record JBBBDQ010001362.1, on the reverse strand, counting down.
AATCCATTATATATATATATATATATAATATATATATATATATATATATATATATATATATATATATATAACTAGTAATAGTTATACTATAATTTAGATCGTCTTCAACAACACACCGAGGACGAACTCGGAGGAAAAAGGAGGGAAAGTAAAAAAAGAAACAAACGAAGTACATGAACAAAAAGTCAAAAAGTATATATATATATATATATATATATATATATATCCAGTTAAAGAGAACTCAAGGTTTTAAGATAATAAGTTCCCTGATATTTCCTTTTTTATAAAGATTGCGCAATACAATAAATACCTTAGAGCACGGACATTTCTATGTTTCGAGATTTATATCTCGACATCGGGTAATGTTGGATGTTGGTGGTAAAAATGTTTTACATTGAGATAGATAGATAGATAGATAGATAGATAGATAGATAGATAGATAGATAGATAGATAGATAGATAGATAGATAGATTGATAGATAGATAGATAGATAGATTGATAGATAGATAGATTAGATAGATAGATAGATAGATAGATTGATAGATAGATAGATAGATAGATAGATAGATAGATAGATAGATGATTGATAGATAGATAGATAGATTACGGACTGAGCTTGATATAGGCTATCAATAGAGAAGTAAATAAGATAAAATAATGATATTTTAATCAATATTCTTTTCATATCAATATAGAGGTTGATTGAATATTTTTTACGACTTACCAACATGTTGAGGGTAATTTAAAGAAAGAATATATTGTATCGTTTTTGTAATAATGATGATACAAGTCTTACTAATTAAGCCATGGTTTGGGGGAGAAGACTTTTATTGTTTGTCTTTATTTACAGTATTGTTCACTCTGTAAAAGACACAGGGTATACTTGGGGTAGATGATAATGTTAAGGCGTAGTTTATATGGATAAAAGGGGTAGATAACGGGTGATTGTACACTTGAACATCTATTTGAGTGGAATTTACTTCTCGTCGATAGATTACGGTGGGGGTGGGGGTGGTTTGCAACTATGAAAATATCATGACAGTTCCTATCTTCTGGAATCACGTGGTGCAGTTCTGGAATCACGTGGTGCAGTTCTTTCTGGTAAAAGATCCGCCTGTGTGAAAGAATGAGAGAGAGAGAGAGAGAGTTTGGAGTATGGAAAATAATTTTTCTTCAACAAGGCGTCAGAAACGTTTTTGAACTCTATCAAGATTGTAGAGAGAGGTTTGGGAAGCTCATGTCCAGATATGGTTGATGATATGATGAAGAGTCAGGTACCTAATGAATTGGTATAGAAAGCCGAGCATTTTACTTGCATTTATCGCTATATATCGTATATTGAAATGGGTGTGGTTTTGAGGAACAATATCTTCTAAAGGCACTTAGCTTCATTAGGGGGACATCCATTCATTGTGACCATTTGTAGTTCGGAGTTTGATTAGTACTAATGTAATATATCCATTTCGATTTTGGAGGCATTAAATATAATCAGCCAGTTTTCCACCCACGTTAGTGTTAGATTGGAAGAGTAGACATCTGCCAAACTTTGATCGTCAAGACTTATCGTCAAGAGGTATATCGTCATATATTTAGCGTAGAAGTTAACAAATGATCAGAGTATATTCTGAGGGAGATCATTTATGTAAATCAGAAAGAAAAAGATGGCTCGAGAAGTTACCCCCTCGGGGACGCCTTCGTTGACCGCATGCCCTTCGGAGGATTAGCTCTTAATAATTTTGGGGGTACGCTTGTATATCGTTGCATGATCAACACAGATTATATTCTTAGGTAAATCATTTATGTAAATCAGAAAGAAGGTTATCTGTAGAAATGGCTTTGGGAGAAGCTTGCATTGACCACCAGCGTCTTGAAGATTTGGCTGTTCATCAATGCCTTCAAAGGTCTTCCAAATATGTAATGCTATGGTATGTATGTCGTCAGATTAGATCTCAGGAATTTTGTGTAACGATAGTAAGGAATTCAGACATGGATTTGGCTGATGGAAACCTATACTACTCGTCGCGAAAGATAATTGACTTATCCTGATAATTGAAGGCATTATTGTTGATAATGTCTTCAAAGGAGTTGATAGTGCTGTGAGACTAAATGTTCAACATGGAGAAAATCAGATGCCTACGTTGTCTAGGCTTGCCACTTTCCACATGCTTGGGAAAGATACCTTCTTTCAAGCAACTGTAAACTAATTTTGCTAGAATCAGAGATAATTCCGGGTTGATATTTCTAAAGACAACCACTGGAATTTTATCCAGGCTAGTGGCTGTTTTGCGTGTCAAATTCTTTTGCTAAGTCTAGAGACTTCTTCTACAGAAATGAGTATATAACTTAATATTAAGAATATTTTCTCCGTGAGATAAGGGAAGTTGTAGGGGATGGACTTTGTCATCTAACTTTGGGTTTCAGGCAAAGATCGAGGCGAAGCGGAGGATATGATCTCGGGGCCATTTATAATAGTGCGCACAGCTGCTTTTCCTTTGTTCATAATTTGTTTGGTGATCTTCCAGATTTCGCGTGATCTAATTTGTTACTTTTCAACCTTTGCCTGGACAGCTCGCACGAAGCTGCATTTTGCGTTTTCCAGAACTCTCTTACAGTGACTGCGGGTGTTTCTGAAAGAATTAAGATTCAGATTACACCTTCCCTTGATATAAATTTTCAAGCAATGGTTGTGGTAAGTTATACCTGCAGAATTTTCTGTTGTATATTCTCTTTGTCGAAGGCGAAAATAAACTTCAACCAAAATGACTGTTCTTCTCTGACCATAAACTGCAATCAAAATTGCTTTTAACTACTAATAAAATCGACGACCTTTTCACTTATAAAATAATTGCCTGCAATACTTCATGTTTAGATAAAATTATTCAATCTTATTATTCACTATGTGTTAACTTGTTCGTTTTGTGGAATGGGTGGGTCGATTCATGTATGATTAGGCACACGGCTGACTAGCCGCTCTGTCTCTCATGACTGCTCTCTAAACATGACTGTCTCTGTGTGACAGCTGACGTCACTTAAATAGTCAACCCTCCCGACACGTTTTATTACGTTGTACTCAGTCACACATCAGGTGGTGACTTATTTTTTACACTGGTCGTCCAAAACAATTCTAGCTCTGCACCTGCGTTTTCACACTCAATGACATCTCCCAGTGCAAAATACAATTTTTGCCAAAATTCCACACGGACTAAGATATTATACAACAAATCAGGGGTGAACAAGAGTTTTTTAGAGTATAAAACACTCTATTTCAGAAAGGATACATTCATAGATTAGAGCAGCTGTTTTGAAAGCTGCAGATTTAAAGAAGGTTTGAAGAAGAGCTGTCATTTAGGACAGAAACCTGTCATAGTCTGTCATCTCATAGCGAAAAAAACTTTGAAACGGCAAATCAGAGGATGGCATTGATTTAGAATAAATATCGACACTGATTCTGAATGATCAGACGTTCAAATTGAGGGTAGAATTTTTGCTGTGCATTCGTCAAGGAAATGTGTGAGAATAAGGTTTAGAGAATTTGTCTACTGTCTCCTTGCACCCAACACTAGGGTGGATTTTTTCAATTACCTGAATCACTTCAATAAACAATAGTGAAGTATCTGCCGTAACTGCCTACCTCATCTGTTTTCTTAGAGCAGACTAACCACCCTTTAACGTGAACAAAGATGTCACCACATCTGTGAAAGTTAGCCGGGAAAAATCAGTGACAATATTGTCAATTCTCATTAATAGATCGAAGATTAACAGCAAAAATCCTGAGGACGATAGAAAGCAAAAAGAAGAAATGTGGTAGTATGGATAAGTATCACGTGGAAACACATATAAATGGTATAGGGTTCTGGTAATTTGTATCACTGCCTTAAATAAACCCGTCCGTAATGAAGGCACTAAGTCCGTGAAACTTGTGATTTAGGTTAGAATCATAACTTTTCATAGAGAATATAACAAACAAGACTGGACAGGAATTTGAATATACACTACCCGAAATCCAGCCTTACAGCACATGTCAGTACCAGCCGGATATACATCTAGGTACTAGCCAGGCTCAAAATTGCTTAACTTCAAAGGAACAGGTGTTTGAACATGATGTGTACGTAAGCCGATAAATAAAGATATAATGGAATTAAGTAAATTAACAGAAAAAATAAAACAGAAAATGATAGATAGATAGATAGATAGATAGATAGATAGATAGATAGATAGATAGATAGATAGATAGAAACAGACTGTGATAGATAGATAGATAGATAGATAGATAGATAGATAGATAGATAGATAGATAGATAGATAGATAACTGGAATGGCTAGATAGATAGGAACGTGAATCAAATAGATAGATAGATAGTTAGTTAGATAGATAGATAGATAGATAGATAGATAGATAGATAGATAGATAGATAGATAACTGGAATGGCTAGATAGATAGGGACGTGAATCAAATAGATAGATAGATAGATAGATAGATAGATAGATAGATAGATAACTGGAATGGCTAGATAGATAGGAACGTGAATCAAATAGATAGATAGATAGATAGATAGATAGATAGATAGATAGATAGATAGATAGATAGATAGATAGATAGCTGGAATGTCTAGATAGATAGGGACCTAACTGCAATAGATAGATAGATAGATAGATAGATAGATAGATAGATAGATAGATAGATAGATAGATAACTGGAATGGCTAGATAGATAGGGACGTGAATCAAATAGATAGATAAATAGATAGATAGATAGATAGATAGATAGATAGATGTATTCGTTTAATTGTTTGATGGACATATATCCCGATACATATACTTTTATTGTATTTACATGTCTCGGATTCTTGTTCTTCTTTGTTTACATAATCAATACATTTCGGCAGTTGCACGCTCAGTTTAACTTAATGAAATTTTGAAGTAAATCCTTTATTCTCTCATTGTAGATTGTTCTTGTTATGCCTGTCATGTTCCTAACGGAATCTTAGTATCTCTCATCTTTCCTACTAAGACCGGGTTCTGGTTTTAATGACCATAAAAACTCAATAAGATCATTGATACAATTAAAATGGAGAAAAAATCAATGAAAACTCGCATTCTTAATTATGCTAATATCTCGAACTGAGTATGGATTCAGGATATCTGTATACTGCATGTCAACATTCACTGAACAAGATCTCAAATTCAACTCTCCCCATACTGTATAAAGTATGGAATTGTTCGCTTTTTACTTAATTGAGCAAATATCATGACGGTCGCCCCATCAATATATGAACAAAAACTGATCAGTATAAGCAGTACCTACAATGTAACAACTACCCTGTGTACATGACAGCAGTTCGACAAACTTGGAAACAGGCCAATCTCTTAAGATAAGACTACAGGAACACCAAATAGCTGTAAACGCGAGAGCAAATTAGAAAAATCTGATGTAGCTGACCATATATGGAGGAAAATGCAGATCACCGCCTCGTGTGGAATGATGCTGCAATATTAGACAGAGGGCATCACTAGAAAAATATAAAAGGAATCATCACATACTCTGGCCACAAAAAGCCGGTCAAGCTTCGAAATGTATACAATATGGAAATTGTATGGTTGCAACAGAAAACAATAACAACAAAATTATATTATTAACTCCAAAATAATGAAATATTAGTTTTATTAGTCCTACAAATCGTACACTGATGTCCTCAAGGGCAAAGAGTTGAATGAATCCAGTGATTGGATACAGTGTTGTGAGTTCAATACCTGGTTAGAGGGGAACAAAAACTTTGTGTGTTGTGCTAAAGTGCGATAACCTTAACTGAAATGCAAAAGCCAAATTGTTAAACGGCCACATCGTCGCAAATAGAGCAAAGGAAAGAGAACATCGTTTCGGTCAATAATTTTGTCATAATAATTACAATACCTCATCGCATAAATATAGGCAAAAAATAGATAGATAGATAGATAGATAGATAACTTAAAAAGATAGATAGATATATAGATAGATAGATAGATAGATAGATAGATAGATAGATAGATAGATAGATAACTGAAAAAGATAGATAGATAGATAGATAGATAGATAGATAGATAGATAGATAGATAAGATAAAAAGATAGATAAGATGAGATAGATAGATAGATAGATAGATAGATAGATATGATAACTGAAAAAGATAGATAGATAGATAGATAGATAGATACCTAACTGACAAAGATAGATAGATAGATAGATAGATAGATAGATAGATAAGAAAAAGATAGATAGATAGATAGATAGATAAGATAGATAACTGAAAAAGTAGATAGATAGATAGATAGATAGATAGATAGATAGATAGATAGATAGATAGATAGATAAGATGAGATAGATAGATAGATAGATAGATAGATAGAAAAATAGATAGATAGATAGATAAGATAGAAAAATAAGATAGATAGATAGATAGATAGATAGATAGATAGATAGATAGATACCTAACTGAAAAAGATAGATAGATAGATAGATAGATAGATAGATAACTGAAAAAGATAGATAGATAGATAGATAGATAGATAGATAGATAAGATAGATAGATAACTGAAAAAGATAGATAGATAGATAGATAGATAGATAGATAGATAGATAGATAGATAGATAGATAGATATCTGACTGACATGGATGAATCTGAATTCATTAATACATAATCTTGGCAAGGCAAAAACCCTTCAACGAAACAATAAAGTGATAACTTGATCTACAGGATCATATACTTCGAAGGAAACGTTTATTTCGTTGCTAAACCAGATTTTGCCTGATCACTCGCATATGTCTTCACTCAAGTACATTTTTCCAATTGTCTTTATTTATTTCTATTGTCTCATGTCAAATCACCTGCATGTTAAGAGAGAAAAAATATTATTAAACGACACATGCTTGCTGTTTATACAACAGATTGTTATCTCTTACAATAGATCAGTTGATCGTGACTCTCGCGTTTATTTCTTTACAATACGTGCCGAATTAATTCTAAATTAATCTTTTGAATTTTTTCATGGACACCAAATTCCATCAGGAACTCGACACAATATTTTTGAGCAAGGTGTATTGCATTTCATAGAAATGACTCTTCTTTTATTTAAACACAACATGGTTTTTTTCTTATCTCCAGGTTCTCATCTATTTTAGTTCGGCGAGAAATAGATACTCGATAACTTCTGAAATAGTCAAAAGAAAGAAAGACAAATTTTACGTGAAAATAGCGGCTATCTTGTTACCGCTGATATATAATTAAGTACTCATTCGTTTTCCCGTCTCCGACGACAATATTGTTTATAATTAACGACAGAGAACAAATGAAAAGACAAAATGGAAAATTTATCCGGACTCGTAATTTATCTCGGTGTTTCTAACAGATTAATAAGATAAAATATTTTCACCTAATCCTTAAAAATAAAGATTAAAATAACTTTTTCTCCTTCTCCGTTTTATTTCATACAATCTCTCTCTCTCTCTCTCTCTCTATCTCTCTCTCTCTCTCTCTATCTATCTCTCTCTATCTGTGTGTGTGTGTGTATCCATTTATCTATCTTTCTATATAACTCTTCAGATTACGGTTGACCATTCTCTCCACAACTTCATAATCGTTGTCGCTATACATTCTTCTTTCTCGTTGTTGTATTTTACTTCCAAACAATTTCACAAAGATTTCAGTTTGGTTATTCGTTGCTTCCCTAACCGGTGTATATGATTGTGTTCTGCAAGAGTTAACATCTTTAAACCTTCTTTCCTCATTCTCTTTCTTATCTATGTAATCAGTATCTTTTTATACCCTATTTTTATCTATAGTTTGATCTCCCTATAATTTTTCAGAAAAGACGCAAATCGAAAACAACAAGCCAGCCTTCCTGACACATAACGTTTCTACAACGTTACATAGAGTAGTAAAAAGCAATTTTGCCGACTCTCCTCATCATTTCCGCTACCTTGTAATCTTGCAAATACGATGCTTTTTAACATGCCAACCGATTAACATAAAAATAAATATAGCATTCAATCACGATAAAACGTGTATTCACCATCTAAATTCTAAAATTTGATTTACTATTCATTTGTTATTTATAATTTCATTACTCAATAAGGTTAGATAGGTCCACCTATCGTCGGGTTCACAATGCTCTCCTATATTTTTTTAATCAGAAATAGAGGTTTCTTTCTTTTATCTTGTTTGGGATTGGGTTTTCGATTCCTTCTAAAGTCTACTGTTTCATTTCACTGCTATTAGCAACTTTCGTTTTAGTGGCATTAACGATTTGCTTGGAAGGAATTGACTGGAAGAAATGTAAAGATTCTTAATAAAAATAAACATTCACAGGAAATTGTATATTTTTTTTCAGTCAATCAGTTAAATGCTGTACGTAATACATTTTTGTGCGACCATGTCTCGAAAGAGACATGACTGACTGTGCAGATTTTCCCGCAGTAGGTTGTCATTACATTAACCAAGGTTATAGAATCCAGTCTTACTTGTTTTTAACCCATAGCTAGAGAGAGAAGGGAAGTATTAATACGTTTCGCAAGGATATTTGCGCGTAAGTGAATGTGATTTAATCAGCGTTTTGACCAATGAGGTCTTTGGGCTTCTTCTGGTTTGCATTTCAGCTTCAAAATTATCATCCAATTGCAGTGTTTATACTGGTTTCCATGACATATTGACGCCATCCAGTGTCTATTGTGCCAGTCAATGAGGTTGCAGTCCTTACAAATCTGCTTGATAGTGATCTTAATTTGTTGTCTACTACGAACTATTCCTTGTTTTTGCCCCAACAAAAGAAATTCACTATTTCAAGTTTAGCTCTCCGTGCGAATGTGGTTCTCTGCTCTTTGCTGGCGTCTGATACTGGATGAAGGTTCCCATAAATTGCTCATTAGTTAGATGATACTTCCAAGTGACATTAAAAGCCACATTTACGTTTGTTTCAAACTTCCTTTTTCAAAATTTGAGGTAAGGGTTCAAGCTGAACAGCCATACAATATAATAGAAGTAATAGTTGTTTGAAACAGACTCCTTCACCTATAAAATTCAGGTAGAAAGTTTATTTATCCGGTGGCCCTGCTTGCACGGGTTCCAGAACTCTCTATATTAATCCAATTCTATTGTTAGTTATATTTGGCAAGTCAGAGCTATTACAAGTTATCATAAAGCAGCTTGATAGCGCATTGTCGTGCTTCGCTAGGCCTTCCTTGTGAGGTCGTCACAAAAGAACTTCACAAAAAAATTATCTTTAGCTTCCCAGAATGCCGTGTGAGTCTGGTTTTCCGGTCTTGGATGATGTCTGACACTGGATGACGGTTCCCATACAATCATTTATTGGTTGGATTATTTTAAAACATAATTTGAGAATGCCTTTCAGTATTAATTTTCTTTTCAACCAATATTCTTACTATCTTAACAATTTTAATAATTATTATCAATTTAGTTAGTTAATTGACATACGTGATAAATGCTTGAGCGATTATGGCTCGAAAGAGACATGACTAAAAGAGCAGAAGATTTTCCCGCAGTAGGTTGCGATTCCATTCTGTGGGAGACTGGTTGCCAACCAGGGCTATAGAACCCAATCTTCCTTGCTATTTAAAACATTCCCAAAGATATTTGTGTGTAAGTGAATGAATCGAATTGAACATAAATTTCTCGTTCCAGGCAGATATCCACTGCATCGAAACGCACATCCATTTATATTAACATCCTCTAAATTGCTATACCGTCATTTGCTGTATTTAAACGTTTAAACAGGGCCAGCGCCCTATAACAGGTGTAGTGAAGTTTAGCCGCAACGCTTTGCCTGCAGCCCCATTTCCTTAAAAATGACGTGTGGTGAGTTTAGACTACGACTAAGAGAAGTTATGTTGAAGCAGTAGTAACCAATCTAGTAATTTCACCAAATGAGAGGCACCATTTTAAACCCGTGCTTCAAAATGAAGTTCTCTCTTCCATTTTTTCTTCATCTGTAATGAAGGTCACATTCTCTAACGGGAAACGCTTCTCTATATCCAGTCGTTGAATAGTATTTTTTCTGTGTTCAGAAACGTAGTGTTTTTAATTCCGATAACTAAACTTGTATCTTTTTCCACAGCGAGACTTTATTATTTTGTGGCACAATCACAGCATCATATGTGGATATGTGGATCGGGCTAGCTGTATCGTTGTGATAGATTGCAACATTTGCTTCAAACCAATATTTTGTTTTCAAACTGATAGAGAAGAAGCGGTGGTTACATTTAACGATGGTGAAATTGACAATCTAGTAGCACAAATAGAAGCAAGTTGTCGAGGTACCAGAAGAAAAAAGCTCATCAGATTAGTTGCCCTGAAATGCTTGTAGAAAAGGATAGAGGGAAGTCACATTGCGTTGGTAAGAAAGTGACTTAATGTCAGCTGCCAAGTCATGATCGATTATATTGCAGATACACCTTTAAATATTGTCGAGAATTTCAACATAAATGGCAGGAGCACCCGACCAGATATAGTAAAAGTATTCAATTCATGGACGAATGGTAGATTTATAACTGTGTGTTATAGTGGAAAATCCTACCATCCACGGGAATGGAATGCTCTAGACTATAAAGGACGGTGACAAGCGGTACGAGAGAGAAAAAAAAAACGTCTTAGGCGAAAGCATTCTCTATTTGATAGTTTATTCCGCTCCTACTCGTTGATTGCTTATCTGTATCTTATTGTTAATTGTAAGGTAGTTCAATAAATCCGTTATATCGTATTCCTGTGTCGAGTACCATTATTCCACTAATCTTTACACTGATATTCCGTTCCGGGATATATCACTGTGCAACAATGTATTCTGATGCGACAAGCATTCTGGCCTGACACAAAGAACCAATATTCTTGTGCGTCGTGGTTCAGTGGATAACGACTCGCAATGAGAAATAGGAGTGCCGAGCTCGAATTCCAGTTGAATTTCTTGCATTCACTTATGCACGAATTACTTGGGAAAGATTTTAATCCGTCTCTTCCCTCCAGTTATGGGTTAAATAATCGGACAGGTTGGGTTCTATAGCCAGTCAGTCAGGTCTGTTTCGAGTCATGATCGCCTAAAGCGTGTATCACGTATTCCACTTAACCGACTGATTAAGAGAGTAAATGCAAAGTGTGTTGCTCTCTAAGAGACTAGTGACACCCATTCTGATGCTAGGCAGGAACGTTTCTCTGTGGTTGTTGAAAGAGAGCAGTTTCGTTTCGGAGGCATTCAAATTTACTGACCATTTTCTACCTCATTCAATCACAGGTTGCAGGTCATTTTGAAGGGTAGCAGCCAGGTTTACTTTGTCAGCATAGGCAGATTTTTGAAGTTGGACTATTTCTGTCTGTTACTGTAAAAAAATCAGTCGTATTTTCAGCAGAAGAAATATACGTTGTATTTTTAAACACGACAAAGGCATGTATTGCCAAATTTGATTCTTTCAACAGAATATTTCTTTGCCTACGAAAAGTGACAAGTATGTGAGAGAGATTTCTTGATTGTAGCACTTTTTAACACATGTGTTGAATGGGGAATCTCACATTCTCGCCAATCGCTGATAGGTTATTTTACGAGTCAAAGAGAAGGTTTTTTATCCATTTTTTGGCTTATTTTCAGGACTTGTAAACTTCGACTGATCCTATCCAATATAACCTATGTAAGTTTTTTTTTCAACAACCTGTGTTAGAAGTTTTTTCCCCCTAATTCATTCTCCTATCTCCTCTGCTCCACACACAAAATATGTCAGTTTTATACTTATCTCATGTTAGCAATATTTCATAAAATTTCAACCTGTAAAGGATGTCATTTAAGAACATTTGGTTCGTAAAAATACCGTCTTTGTAGAGGTATAAGATGAAATGCTTTAATTGTCGTCTAAATTACAAAAAAAAATGAACATAACCCTGTTATTCCCTTTTTTAAAATTACCAAAATTATAGAAAAATATACTAAAGATTAAATTTATTCAATAAAATCGCCATTGGCTTTAACCAAGGCCTCCAGACGACTTCGGAATCTTCTGCAACTCTTCTGGACGATCTCTTTGTCTAAGTTGGTGAATATTACCATAATCTTTGCCTTCAGTTCATCTTTAGTGTTACAAGGAGTTTTGTTGGTCTCTCACTCAATAAAGAGGATTGCAATCTGAGGAGTTATGGGGTTAGATGCATGGAGTGATATAGTCGGAGTTATTGTCTTACAGCCGTAACTGGGTTCACCTGTTAGTTTGTATGGTGCAGAGTCCTGCTGTCACCTTCTTGTTGTCGGCCTCCATATTAAGCCTGAGTCTCTGTAGGAAAATGAATATAATTTTGATGTCACTATTACTAGTAATCACTATTAGACTCATCGAACTCTTTCGAATCCTCTGCACCGTCCTCAAATTGACGTCCACTCTGAAATATTCGTATTGGAGATTCCGGCGCAAATGCCAAGCTGTAAAACATGCAGTTTTCAAATTTATGGCGGAGGTAATTGCGTCACGATACTCTTTTTGTCGCAGAGGAGGCTCCATTGACTCTACCATGGTGTGCAGTCAACAAAATAAAAATACACGATGCTCATGCACAAATTTAAAAACATAAAACCGTGACAATTTACCCATCGCAACCAGTACCTATATCCCATCAATAAACCTGCAATAACCAAGTAATTGGAATACTATCAAAGAAACAGTGAAAAGTAGGTATTCGTGTAACCTTTTTTTACATAATCAAATTTCCAATATTTTTGTTATATAAGCATAGCGTTAGATTTTCACTATTTAGATGTACATACGCAGGAATAAAGGAATGTTCTATAGGTTTGCAACAAAAAATAGTTTTTTACATCAGGAAAAAAATATCACCACGTACCAAATTTAATATTTTAAGTGGGGGAAAAGGGAAGACTTAAAAATTCAATTAGAACAAACATTTGCTAACGCAATAAATTTGTAGTTGATCGGATTACAATGGGGTTTTTTAAATATTGTCCTACGTTTTTACAATTTAGGAGGACGATAAAATTGAATGTGTGATATATTTCACCAACCTCTTCACCGACTTCGAGAAAGCTCAGCTACCATAATTTGATTATAACGTTCGTAATGGAAACAAGAGCTGAAAAATAGCAAGAGAGTTAGAAACAACCACTATTTTAGGCAGCCAATCGGTAACTCATATGCAAGAGCTACCATAACAAAAAAATCAGCAAAACGAGGGTCTGCTTATATGCACAGCGTACAATTAATAGCAGTTTATATATATATATATATATATATATATATAGAGAGAGAGAGAGAGAGAGAGTTGGATTGGTGTGAGTTTTTGACCCTGTGTTTCAAGCTTTTGCGATCGTCACAGAAAATTTGTCTGACGATCGCAAAAACGTGAAACGCAAAGTCACAAACTCACACCAATCCAACTTAATACATTAGCTCTATCACTGATATTGAGCGCTTTCAAATAAGTGCCGCGCATATATAATATATAAATAATATAATATATATAACAGATTGCATATATATATATATATATACATTTCACACACGCGAATATATATATATATATATATATATATATATATATTAAATACAAAACAAGAAGTGTATATAGGTAAAATCCCAAAAACCAGATCCTATTATCAATATTACAAATGATTCTTATAAGACAAAAGGAGAATTAATCTTAATGACGTGTTTCTTCCACTAGGGTATGTTATCAAGGCAAATCAAATACAAGTATTTTATTTTGTATTTATATACAAGAGCCTACATGTTATTTCTTTTTCATTCTAAAATCGTTCATAAATTTGCATCAGGTTCCCTGAAAAGTTTCGGCAATCTATGGAGGACGACACGTGACACAATTCGATGTTTAAACTGCGAAAAAGAGTAAATGATGTTCTTGATTTGTTGTTTAATGCAAACTTATATTAAAATGACATTAGGTTGGAATTAGTTTATATGTTATATATTTTGAATATCACAAAGCTTTGAATTTAGCCATTTTCTTTTAATTTTTTAGCATTTTTGTAGTCACATATGTTGGCTTGGACAAGTAATAATTCTTTCAGCATGAAGATATTTGAAAAAATCTGGGGGTTAGATTTATATTTTCATAGGATACGATGGCGACATTCTTGAGAATTTTGTCTAAGTAAGTTACTTTCTCTTTTAATAAATTTAGTGATATTAAGAACAAAATTTTAGTTAAATTTATTCTTATGCCTGTCTAATGTATGTGATAAACTGTTGTCTATAACAGTGCTTCTCAAACTATCTGATGTGGCGGACCGGTAGTTTTTTTTTTCAATGTGCCAGGGACCGGCAAGCAAAACAAGCCAATCCAGCTGAATAAGAGTGGGAGACTGTGAACCTCAGACTTTCTTTTTATGTGCATCGTGGTGCATTGGATATCGGCTCGGAATGAGAAATCGGGAAGCCGAGTTCGAATTCCAGTCGAATTCCTTGCATTCACTTACGCGGAAATACCCTTGGGAAAGGCATTTATCCGTCTCTTCCCTCCAGTTATAGGTTAAATAATAGAACAGATTGGGTTCTATAGTCTTGGTCGGCAACCAGTCTACCGCAGAAAGCAATAGCAACCTACTGCGGGATAATCTTCTGACCAGTAAGTCATGTCTCTTTCAAGACATGATCGTCCAAGCGTGTATCACGTATGGCACTTAACTGACTGACTGACTGACTATTTCAGGGACATTTTGAGACTATCTGTAATAAACGTGAGGACATGATATGTTGTTCATTCTAAGGGCAGTCATCATTGACGTAACAAGTCTTCCCAGTGTGCCATTGACCGGTACCATATTTGAGCTAAATTAGTTATGGCCACTGGTTTTGGTGGTATATATTTTTAAAAATCCAGAAAAAAAAAGTAAATTTAATATTAATACTTCGTAAGCAATTTGAATTTAATAAAAGACATTAATCTTCTAAAAAATAGACAAAGAGTAAAGCAAAATATTAATTTTACTTAATTTAAAACGTATGTATATATCATGGATATGGATATTATGGAACAAAATCTGATGCATTTTCAGTTCACTGTTTTGCTGTTCATTATATTACATTCGTTAGTTAGGTAGCAATAACTTTTAACATGAGTGAGTAAATGAACAATGTAGCCATAATAATATAAAACTAAAATGAAAATATAAAACAAAAGGAAAACGAGTCAAATATCTTGACAGTCTGTCGTGGCATGGAGTATTACTTTCTTTTCTGGAATATCTCCGCGTACCGGCAAACGATGGTTCGCGTACAGGCGACGGTACGCGTACCACACTTTGAGTAGCACTGCTCTATAAGATAATGTATATGATAAACTGTTGTCTTTGTGTTCATAGGTACGTTTTTACAAATTTCCTCCAATATATTATGAGAGGAAAGTTCTGACAATTTATTTTATATATACCTGCTTCAGAGTTATTAATTACGGATAATCTTAGTACGGATTATTTCCAGTAATAGTTGTGGATGTGGTTGTAATTATTTTTATGTTGGATAAATTCAACCAAAGTTTGATCTAAATAGCGCCGAGATTTAGCGGGTTTAGTTTTGCCTATTATGCTTTTTAAGAAAACTTTTCTTTGTCTAGACTTTCTTAAATTCATCATCCAAAACGTAAAAAACCAATTCAATAGAAATAATGGATATTTTTATAAATCCGGAATATTTATATTATTTAGACGTAATTATTAGTGGATACCCATATTTGAGTAGACGATCTATTCATATCTTAAACGGTATTTTGTTACGCCTACTAGCCTAAACAGTCCATGAATTTATTATGAAAAACTTTTCCTCATATATATATATATATATATATATATATATATATATATATATATATATATATATACTAGCAGTACAGCCCGGCGTTGATCGGGTGTAATGAAAGCCTTAAAACTAATCCATGGTACTGGAACTCAGACTCTTTGGACGTTGGCACGAAAGACTATAAAACAAATGTTTTTTCCAGTTAATGTGAAGCCGTAAACTGAAAGAAAAATGAATGGATGTAAGTCAAATATTGATTTCCTGGTATCGATATCAAATAAGTTTTTTGTCGTAAACTGAATTTTGAAGGCTAAATAAGTCCTTTGAGTAAATTGTATCATGGCTGAGACTAAGAACGACAATCATACCTACTGAGAGCCAAACCCGAAGCAAAAACTAAAATAAAAAGACTGAAAAAAATATAGACATACAGGCAGATAAACAGACACACACACAAACATCTTGCCTTTTATATATATTACCGATTTTCTGTACTATTGTAAGAACTGCAACCTTGAAACTCCTGAATATCGTTTCTTATGTTTTTGTCTATGAGTGTATCAAACTTGATTAAAATCGGACCACTCCTTCTATAACACTATTTTTCGATTATCGATTTTCGATATTTATCTGGGGTACCTCGAGACGAAACCTAGCTAAGAACACTCGCAGACGCTTAAAGTACAACTGTGTAAATTTTCAAGAAAATCGGTTCAGTCATTTCGGAGTCTATAGGTAACGGATATACAGGCACTCACACAGACACACACACAGAGACAAAGTTCCATTTATAAATAAGTTTATATATATATATATATATATATATATATATATATATATATATATATATAACTTGCTTTCGACTAATGTGTCTGCACTAATTTCTATTATTTACACGATAATACACTAACTCTTATCGCTGATTCAAATATTAATGGATGACTTATTTTCAAACGTTTTTGTTTGAACTATTCTGGAAGGTCAATAACTTGATTACGACATTAGCATGTTGTATGTTCTATCTATTTTAACTGTTACTGCTATTGAAAGTTCTTTAGTGACCTGGTTTCTTCCTATTTTGTTATCGTTATTTGTTTGAGGTTTTGTAGCCCCAATCCATAAGTTTCAAAGAAAGTTGGTCTTACATGAATTCTTCATTTGTAGCAATTTTTAATCATTGATCTAAGAAAGTAACTACATACACCTAAGAGTTTAGATTTATCTAAACCATTTTGTTAGACCCAAGCTTGACATGAATAGGAACGTCTCAATTTTGACGCAGCTACATAAGGGCAATACTCGAGTTCGACATGTTTCACGGCCCTATTCTGTACAATCTTTAGAGAAATATTTGTATAACACACAGTTTAATTTGTTCTTTCATGCATTTCTAATCCGTTCATTCTAGCAAGCTCTTTAACAAGCCTCAGTAAAAAGCCGGTAGAAGAAAAATGTTTTGCCACATAAATTTACATAAGAGAACATTTATCAGTTTTTAAGGACACGTCTTTCTCTGCTTGCGCAACAGATAACAATACACTTTGCCACAAGTTAATCTTTGGCGGTGAAGAATTGATTTCTTACGAGACACAATGGGCGTTCTGTACAATGAATTACTGATACGGAAACAAAATGTTACTGCGCAACTCTACAATGAACTGTAGGCTCGTTTCAATGTTGCATATAAATAAATAAAATCATTTTCTTAGGCGAGTAATACGACCGGTGATTTGGCGAGTCTTTGGCTATCATTTTACAGAGATGAGCCAGCAAAGCATCATGAAGCCAACAAATAAATTCTTCGACAAGGTGAACATATTCCAAACATATTACATGCAAACCATTAAGCCTTTTCCCCCAATCAAAACAGTTTAGTTGGCTTAGACTTAAACCGGTTTGGCAACAGTTTGACAAATCAATATATAACCGTTCTTTTATGACAGTATCTTCACTTTAACACAAAGCTACTGTAGGATGAAAAAAAAGTAAGTAAAATAATTGTGATGAAAGGATAATTGTAATTAAAACTCATAAATAGATTGTAAACGTTTGCATCTGCTTACTAGTTGTATGGGATATGTAATGAATAGAGCTAATAACTCTATATAATAAGACATGAATAGATTTAATGGTTCCTTATAATAGGAAGTTTATACGTCTAATAGTTTTATGTAATAGGAAATTAACAGTTTCATATGAAGGAAATATGCTTATTACTTTCATATCTTGAAACATGAAGGGTCGTAATAAGCCTCCCTATATTGGGAACAAAATAAGCCTAATATTTTCTTACAATAGAAAATAAATATAATTAATAGTGCTCTGATGAGCCTATTCCCAGTGCACGGACCACATGAATTTAAGCGTGCTACTGGATTGGTATACAGGTTCCAACCTTTTACCGTTGACATAATCAGATGCAACCGCCTTTCTACTCCAATAGTTTCTTTTCTTGCACTTCCTGCCTGTAGAACTCACTTTTGTAATCTAATCTAAACTTATTTATAAATGGAACTTTGTCTGTGTGTGTGTGTGTATGTGTGTGTGTCTGTGTATCCATTACCTATAGACTCCGAAACGGCTGAACCGATTTTCTTGAAAATTTACACAGTTTTACTATAAGCGTCTGCGAGAGTTCTTAGCTAGTTTTTTGGCGAGGTGCCCACGATAAATATCGAAAAATCAAAAAAATCGTGTTATAGAAGGAGTGGTCCGATTTTAATCAAATAAGAATCGATATTCAGAAGTTTCAAGGCTGCAGTTCTTACAATAGTGCAGAAAATCGATAATATATATATATATAAAAGTTTTCATTACACCCGAGCAACGCCGGGTTATACTGCTAGTTGCTTTATATAAAAGAAATATGCTTAGTAGTTTCATATCTTGGAAAATGAGAACGTTTAATTGGATTTCATATAATACGAAGGGAATAAGCCAAATATTTTCTTATAAAAAAATAAATATCATTAATACTACTCTAACGAGCCTTTTCCTTGGTTACCCGACTACATGAATCTGAGCGTGCTGCTCACTTGGTATCCAGATCCCACCCTTTTACCATTGAAATAGCTAAATGCAATAGCAATTTCTACTCCAACAGTTTCTTTTCTCGCACTTTCTGCCTGTGGAACTCACTTCCATTTAATCACTTCCCTGATAACTACATATTCAAAAGTTTAAATGCAATTTTAGACTCCATTTTCTGTCTTTGACTTACATCGTAATATATGACTTGGATAATATAATACTCACGGGAGAGAGAGCGGGAAAGAGATACAGGGGTAAGATATATTTGATAGGTTTGAGAAAATGAATGACAGAGTGGGGTTTGGGAGATACACCAAAAGGAATTTTTTTAAGAGCGACAAGGGACAGAGATAAGTGAATGTCTACGTATTGAAGGGACACGGCACATGAAAAAGAAGTATAGCCATTTGATTGCGAAAACCTTGACTTATATCATAAAACATGACAGCTTTGCAATCTGATGATAATAAAAAAAATCATTTGTTTAATATTTGTTTTGTCGTGTACACCGATAAACGATATTAGTTTTACTGGTGGAGGTGATGCTTTAGTTATGAACGATTATTTCGCTTAGGATCTGTCTCTTTCCTTTCTTCTTCATTAGTCATCGCGACATGCCAGTGACAAGATATACTTCTCGAAATGTAAAAAGAAATAAAAGTAATAATCTTAATTAAAAAATTATAAAGGCAACTCCATTCGCCATTTTCTGTTTTCTTTCATCTCTTTAATCTTTAATCAGTAGAACTAACGTATATATAAATCTTATATGGATTATAAATCTTATATGGATTATAAATCTTATATGGATTATAAATCTTATATGGATTGAGCTAATAAAGAAAGACTACAGAGAGATTTAAGCTTGACAGCTAGGCTTTAGATGCATTAGCAGTAAAATGGAAGCAGCAGATTGTGCTCCATTTTCTTCTCAGTCATGGATCGAAAGAAACATTATCGCTCAAGTGGATATCACATATGGTACGTATCTGACTGTATTATATCTATAGCATCATGTGCACAGGCCGGTAGACGTAATTGATGCAAGGACATATGGGCTTTACGGAAAATCTGTATCATTCTTAAAAGAGAAAATATAAACTTGTTGGTCTGAGACGCTCTCTTTTACCGAATGGTCTAAAACACACCGTATCAAACGGGATTTTCTGCTGCCGACCGTGGTTTGAAAACTCCTTGAAAGTACGTTATCTTTATTAAATTTTCTCATGTGTGGAGGCTGGTAGTCATAATGCACACTGCTTTAAAACAGGACGGCTATTTTAAACACGGGTAGCCAGTGAAGATAAATTAGCAAAAGCATCACATTAAAATACATATATTTTTATTTTCTTTGTTTACATTTCGGATACAACATCAAGCGGGGCTCTTTTTTAATAGTGTAAATAGAAAATTGCTATGCTCTGTTGGTCCCTGTCGCCGTGCGGTATAAAGTACGCTGGATTAGAGTATATTCGTGAACATGTTTTCAAATAAAAATTTGAATTATAAGAGTGCTTGTAATTACAAAGTATTTATTCCGCATATCCCCAGTAAAACTAGCGTATATATAAATATTATATAGATTAAGATAAGAAAGAAAGACTACAGAGAGATTTAAGCTTGACAGCTAAGCTTTAGATGCAGTAGCAGTAAAAAGGAAGCAGCAGATTGTGTTCAATTTTCTAGACAATAACGTAAAGGTGTAAAGCGATGGAAAGTGAATTTCTTGATAAATTAACTGTAAGTTTGATTTCTGGGTTTTGTTAGTAGAAGCGAAGATTTAGTAGTAACAACGCAAACAAGACTTCTTTTATGTAGAAAAAAATGTTTATACTGAAACATGTTATCGAATACGGATCTCCAGGTAACAGACGTAACCGTTGAATGAACCATGCTACTTGGATCCCGTGATCTTATATATTTAGTATATAAAGTCCTTAGACAGGGTTCTGAGGTTTTTGGTTCAGCTTTTATCCTCGTTGTAGTTTGCGATAATTTACCAATTCTTTTCGTGTACGCAATACCACGTTCAGAACCACTTTTGCCAATTCTCCTAGCTCCGAGACCGTCCCTTTCTTAAATGAAGGTGTTAGAGTGGCCATATTTCTTTTTTGCTTTCCTCCAATTGTTTTGCATGCCAGGCAATTACGTGCTTGCGAGGTAAGTCATCTCTTTCACAGATCTCTCGTCAAATATTCCAACACTTGGTCTTCTTTTTCAATTTCAGTCTCTGTAACTGCTTATTACTAGCATTCCCGTCTTGCTCGGGGCGAACTAATTAAAAGAAATGTTTCATATAATAGGAAAGGAATACGCCAAATAGTTTCATATATTCGAAAATGAATATACCTAATAGTATCCTGTAATAGTAAATGTGCGTTGTGGTGCAATGGATATAGACTCGGAAAGACAAATCGGGAGCCGAGTTCGAATTCCAGTTAAATTCCTTGCATTCACTTATGCACAAATACCCTGCGGAAAGATATTAATCCGTCTTTTCCCTTCCGTTAGGGGTTAAATAATAGGACAGATTGGGTTCTATAGTAGTTGAAGGCAACCAGTCTACCGCAGAAAGCAATGGCAACCTACTGCGGGATAATCTACTTCCCAGTCAGTCATGTCTCTTTCGAAACATGATCACCCAAAGCGTATATCACTTATAGCACTTAACTGACTGACTGAATAGTAAATGAATCGAGACGTTAACATCATATAATAGTAAATGTTGAGACTGAATACGTTCATGTAAAACAGCGGAAATGTAGTCTTACAGATGGATGCAGCGGATATTACAGTCCGAACATGTGAGCAATGATGAGATTTTGAAAAGAATGGCATTGAAAAGAAAACTAATAGTGAGCATCAGGAAGAGACAACTGAAGCTCCTGGGACATGCAATGAGGAAGAAGCGCTTGGAGAACCTGATACTAACAGGCCAGATAGAAGGAAAAAGAGACAGAGGAAGGCAGCGGATAACATATTTGAAGGGCCTGATCAGGTGAATGACGGAACGTGGATTGCGTGAAGTAACAGGAGGAAACATATTAAGAGCCACCAGCGTTAGAGAGACGTGGAGAACCAGGATCGCCTACGTCCTGAAGGGATAGGGCACATGGAAGAAGAAGAAGCAACAGAGTGTAGACAATAAGTGATTGGGGAGTGCAAAAACGAGTGGTGTTGGTCAAACAAAGAAATTCTTTCAAAATAAACTAGAAATCGTTCTTTAAATCTAATTAGATCATTCAGGCGATAAGGGAAAGAAAACTTGTCAAATGGTAAACGGACTTCAAAATGAAAACTGAAGATTAGAAGTTTGAAAAACGTCTAGAAATGGTGCCGGAACGGCGAAAAATACGTTAAATAATGGTTTGTTTCTCGCATTTAAAAATTGACTAGCGTGAAACAGACGACACAAGTTACATCTTTAATCTTATTTCATATTCGCTTCATGGTTGGAAGATATTTGATCGGTAAAAATCTATAATATAATGATTTTATTTTATTTTGTGTTCGATTGAAACGCTGAAAAAGAGGCACATTGTAGCGGATTTATTGTTAGGAAGATAGTGTAAAAAAGGCAATTCATGTTTCACCTTTGTAAGTAATAAATTAATTAGAGAATTTCAGTGAATTTTAAATCTGTGTGGTAAGTGTTAATTTATCGTCATGAATGTCAACAACTACTGGCTAACAGGAAAAATGAGTATCACGTGCTTTGAATTCATGTTTACAATTTTTATTGATTAAACCAGACATATTTTTAATGAACTTATACCTATTTCATAATAAATGCAGTATTTTAAACAAATAAGCAATTTAGAGTTGAAATTTGATCATCTTCCCGTCAGTACAGTGACACTAACTCTTAGTCATAATTTATCTAAACTTATTTGTAAATGGAACTTTGTGTGTGTGTCTGTGTGTGTGTGTCTGTCTGTCTGTGTGTGTGTGTCTGTGTTTGTGTGTGTGTCCGTTACGTATAGACTCCGAAATGGCTGAACCAATTTTCTTGCGAATGTTCTTAGCTAGGTTTTGTGTCGAGGTACCCCGATAAATATCGAAAATTAATAATCGAAAAAAATCAGGTTATAGAAGGAGTGGTCCGATTTTAATCAAATTTCATACACTCATAGCAAAAGACATCAGAAACGATATTCAGAAATTTCAAGGTTGCAGTTCTTACAATAATGCAGAGGATCGATAATATATATATATATATATATATATATATATATATATATATATATATAAAAGGCAAGATTTTTTTGTGTGTGTGTGTGTCTGTTTATCTGTCTGTATGTCCTTTATACAAATCCACAATTTATATCCGATTCTCACCAAACCTCGCACAAATATTCTTTAGGCTGAGTCTGAGCTCCAGGAGCATGGATTAGTTTTAAAGCTTTCATTACACCAGAGCAACGCCGGGCTATATTGCTAGTATTCTATAAGTAGAAGTTAATTTTATATTCAGTTTAAGGTTAGTATTCATTGGCCATATCATTAAAGACGATCAAAGACTAGCCAATTATTCATAGACACTGCGTATATTAGAGAAGGTGACAGACCTTTGAGAAGATTTGTTGTGACCTCTGAGATGTTTTTTTTAACTTTGAATTCGTTGCATTCACTTACACGCAAATAATCTTTGAAAAGTTATTAATCAGACGCTTCTTCCTCCAGCTATGGTTTAAATAGCAGGATAGATTGGATTGACCAGTCTACCGCAGAAAGAAATGGCAACCTGCTGCGGGAAAATCTTCTGCCCAATCAGTGTTGTCTCTTTCTAGTCATGATCGCTCAAGCGTGTATGACACTTAACTAACTGAATAAGACACTTAAATTCACGATTACCTTATATTTTGGGTTAGACTTAAATAAATCAATAAGATTAATAAGGACAAAAACAATGATAACGTAGTGTTTATATATATATATATATATATATATATATATATATTTACATATGCATATATATATATATATTTATACATATGCATATATATATATATATATATATATATATATATATATATACTGTTGAATATCAGAGACAACGAATGTCTATTATGTTTAATCATGAGCCATTCTAAACGTCGTATTTTGGCTTTAATTTCAGTTGAAAATAAAGACAAAATTTCTCCAACATTTGGATAATTTTTTATTAATTTGGTTCTAAGCTTTCGGCTCACATGGGCCATCTTCAGAGAGGTTAGTATGTTGGAGAAGTTTTGTCTTTATTTTCAACTGAAATTAAAGCCAAAATACGACGTTTAGAACGGCTCATGATTAAACATAATAGACATTCATTGTCTATTATATTTAACAGTATATGTTTAGAAAATTATTTGCTGCCTCGATACACGAAATATATATATATATATATATATATATATATATATATATATTTCCTTATTGTGGCATTCTATTTGTCTACATAAACAACACACACACACACACATATATATATATATATATATATGTGTGTGTGTGTGTGTGTGTGTGTGTGTGTGTGTGTTGTTTATGTAGACAAATAGAATGCCACAATAAGGAAATGTAAAATGAAAGAAGGAAAAATGACTTTTTCTTTTAAATTTATTAATACTCTAAAAACTCTAAGACAGATAATCTTTAAAGAAATGAGCATTACTTGTCGTTGTCAGTCATCTATATAATGTTCAGAGCACAACTTCGCTCATAGAGACAATTTTGACACAAGACTTATGTTTTGAGCTCTGTAATGAAAATGTCTTGTCAACAGATTCAGAAGCACATTTTTAAAAGAAATAGAGATGACAGCGTTTTGCTGTTAAAGATTCATCAGACGAAACATCTACAGAAGCGTGTGTAACGTTAAGGTTTTATCACTTTATGTCGGATGCAGTTAATCTGCTTAACGTTAAACGATGAAAACTTTTAAAATAAATGGATTTAACACGTGTTTTTTATGTATTCATCTATACATGGAATAACACAATTTCTAAAAAATAAATGAATTGATATTTAATAAAACATTTTGATTCCTTCAAAATTTATTTTTAGTGAATAACCATGTTTGAAATTGACACCATGATTTTTAGACGGTGTATATTATTGGATATGCGTTGTGGTACAATAGATATCGGCTCGGAATGAGAAATCGGAGAGTCGAGTTCGAATTCAAGTTTCATTCGATTTCATTCAATTGCGCTGAAATACCCTTGAGAAATGTATTTAACTTTTTCTCTCCAGCTAGGGGTTAAACAACAGCACTGATTAAGTTCTATAACCTTGGTTAGCAACCATTCTACCTCAAAAAGAAATGACAACCTACTGCGGTTAAATAGTATGATAAATTAGATTGACCAGTCTACCGCAGAAAGTAATGGCGACCTACTGCGGGAGTTAATTTTATATCCAGTTTCAAGTTATCATTCATAGGACATCTGATTATACACGATCAAAGACCAGCCAACTATTAATAGACACTGAATATATTATAGAGTTTGACAAAGCTTTTAGAAGATTTATTGTGACCGATGAGATTTTTAAAAAATTTTTTGTCTTTGAATTCGCTGATTCACTTACATACAAATACCATTGGGAAAGATATTAATCAGCCTCTGCATCCGACAGCTACCATGTTCGGTACCTGGAGAAGGAAGCGGCTGATTCATGATCCACGACTGTCTAGTCATGGATCATGAATCGTCCAAGCGGATATCACATATGGTACTTAACTGACTGACTGTATTATAACTATGGCATCATGTGCACAGGCCGGTAGACGTAATAGATGCAAGGGTTGCTGGCTGAGACGCTCTCTTTTACCGAGTGGTCTAAAACACACCGTATCAAACGGGGTCTTCTGCTGCTTTCTGGTTTGAAAAATTCCTGGAGAGTACGTTATCTTTATTAAATTCTCTCAGGTGTGGAGGCTGGTAGTCATAATATACACTGTTTAAAAACAGAGCGTCTATTTTAAACAGGGGTAGCCAGTGAAGATAAATTAGCAAAAGCATCACATTAAAATACATATATTTTTATTTTTATTTTCTTTGGTTCTAAGCTTTCGGCTCACATGAGCCATCTTCAGAGAGGTTATTATAGGACATAGGATTAAAAACGATCAAAGATGTCTTTGATCGTCTTTAAGCAGATGTCCAATTTAACGCCGTACAGATACATATACACATACCAGGAGCTCTTTTTTAATAGTGTAAATGGAAAATTGCTATGCTCTGTTGGTCCCTGTCGCCGTGCGGTATAAAGTACGCTGGATTAGAGTATATTCGTGAACATGGTTTCAAATAAAAATTTGAATTATAAGAGTGCTTGTAATTACAAAGTATATCTTCCATATATCCTATATATTTATATATAAATATTATATAGATGAATTTAATAAAGAAAGCCTACAGAGAGATTTAAGCTTGACAGCTAGGCTTCAGATGCATTAGCAATAAAAAGAAAAGCAGCAGATGGTGCTTCATTTTCTAGACAATAATATAAAGGTGTAAAGCGATGGAAAGTGAATCTCTTGATACAGTCACTGTAAATTTGATTTCTGGGATTGTTAATAGAAGCAAATATTTAGTAGTAACGAGGCAAGCAGTACTGAACACTATTAAAAGACTTAACACTATTCTTATGTAGGAAGAAAATCTTGATACTGAAACAGGTTGTCAAACACGGATCTCCAGGTAACAAACATAACCATTGAATGAATAGTGCTACTGAGATGCCGAGACCCTAAATATTTAGTATATAAAGCCCACAGCAGGGGTCTGAGGTGTTTTAGTGTTGTGCATCAATACGAATGCTGACCTCCTTAGACTCTCTACTTTTGGGCGAAAAGGAATCCAGACGGGGTTCGGCCGAAGGGCAAAGTCACGTCTTGGGAAAATTAGATTAGGTACCGACCTTGCCATGTGATTTAGGGATCGTATTCTTCACTATAAATAACCTTTGCGCCACATTTCGCCTCGGTAGTGGGGACAGATAAATACCGTTCAGTCTTGTTCACCATTCCTGTAGGACTTAGGACCCTGCTCTTAAACAAATCCGAACGAATCTTTCTCCATTGCTTGGGAGGAAGCCGGCTCAACCAATCCAGGGTCAACGCCGTACAGATACAGATACAGATACCATTCCGGTGTTGTGCGTCATTTAAGAGATTCTTTTCTGTGTGAATTACTCGGGAGAATAATTCCGAGATAATTATTGTGTATTATTCAAAGGATTCGTTTGATACGTTGACAGAATAATATTACGAAATAACGTTATAAAAACTTTTATATAAAGAAGATGATTTTATTCCTAAATAAGGACAATAGAATAATAACAATCATCACAGCTTTATTGAATAATGGGTTCTGTGTGAAGTTCTCTAAAGGTTACTCGGAACGAGAGATACCTGATGAAGTCCAGAGAACACAACAGCTGAAATTTTGTGATATCAGCAGAATTTTCGAAAAAAAAGAATTCGACATTATATATATAAATTAAAAAAGGATTAATTCAATGATGTTGAATGACCATTTCGATGTGAAAATCGCCACGGGTGATAACACATCACCTCAGCAACTGAAAAATCCTTTCAGATTCACATCGAAATGGTCATTCAATATCATTGAATTAATCCTTTTTTAATTTATATTTGCTCTGTAATATTTTATTACATGGAGCTCTCTTCCTGTATCATTTTTTAATATTAAAATAAAATTTTTAATATTAATTAGGATCGGGTGTTTGGAATTTACCTTCCTGCTTTTTTCACTTGGATTAAAGTATCTGATTTAAAATATATATATATATATATATATATATATATATATATATATATATATATATATGTACAAAATCGAATTCTTGAGTACCTGACCATAAAAGGAAAAATAACATTATAAACTCGCAGACCATTAGTACTGTAGTAAATTTAATTTTACTAGAATCTGCCAGGCGAATTTTACATTATTGATTGATTAGTTTTATTTTTTATCAAATTTTTTGCAAATTATTTAAACCCAGAAAATATATGTAGATTACCAGAGCTTTTGGTGATAATAATGATTTAATGACACATGTCCTGCTAATTACTCCATGTCTGGGAGGTGGACCTTTCCAACTGCTATCTGCGTCTAAGTAAAATGGAGCTCGGCTATCCGATTAATTATCCCGAGTCGTTTTCCAATTCAGTACCTGTACATGAAAAGACTTCAACAATCTGTACTGCCAAGTAATCACACATCTAGGAAATGACCAGGATCAACATTGCTTAAATCCCTTAATCAAAGAAGAAATGATGTTTCCACGTGATATGGTCGTAATTCGTCGAATTTTAGATACCGTTTTAACATTTCTAATCTATTTTTGAGAAGATGAAGGCCACAGTATGTTGGAACTCTACTTCCCATACGATCACCGAAGTTAAACAACGTCGATTCTGGTAAGTATCTAGAATGCCAGGTGATGTAAGCTTAAACTTGCCGGTTGTTTAATGCTGGATGGCTCAAAATTGTTAATTGGAGAGAAGAGTTCTAATTTTAGTTGGGTTCGTTATATTCAATTACTCGCAAATAGCTTTTCTTACTCCCATCTTTTGTGTGTCAATTAGTAATCAGTCAGTTAAGTGCCACACGTGATACACGCTTGGGCGATCATGTCTCGAAAGAGACATGACTAACTGGGCAGAAAAATTATCCCGCAGTAGGTTACCATTGCTTTCTGCGGTAGACTGGTTGCCGACCAAGGCTATAGAACCCAATCTGTCCTGCTATTTAACACATAACTGGAAGGAATAGACGGATTAATACCTTTCCCAAGGGTATTTGCGCGTAAGTGAATACAATGGATTCAACTGGAATTCGAACTCGGCTCCCCGGTTTCTCGTTCCGAGCGGATATCCACTGTACCACAACGCACGTGACAGTAGTGTAATTGATAAAGTCTTAGAATGATAAATCAAAGTTTTGTCTTATTCTTATTCTTCATGTGCCGTGTCATTTCAGGATGTAGGCGATCATGGACTTCAACTTGGCTCTGTCTCTTATCGCTCTCAATAATTTTTCTCTTGGTATCTCTTCTATGTCCCGCTCCGTCAAACATTTGCTCAGACCTAAAAAGTACGTCTCGCACTGCTTCCCCCTGTCTCTCCTTCTATTTATCAGACCTGCGAGTATTACGTTCTCCAGGCCCTCCTTCCTCATTACGTGTCTCATTTGTCTGTTCCACATATTTAGCATCAGTTTTCTTCTCGTTTGTATTCTTTCAAACACATCTTCGTTGCACACGTGCTCCGTCCATAGTACCCTCAGCATCCTCGTACAGAATTCACTTCAATACAGAAGGACAAATATTACATAACAATGCAGCACTCTTTTCTTTGTTGATAATGAGATTTTCCTGCCTTTTAATACTCTGGTTAGCGTCTGAAATGCGTCCTCGGTCATGCCAATAAGTCTTTGGATTTCCATGTTGCACTTTCCCTCCTGTCACAACACTCCCCAGGAATTTGATTTATTTTTTAATTGTTTTATTTTAGATTCTCCAAATTGCAGTTGGCATATTGGTTTCCTCTTTTTGCTGATGACCATGCATCCAGTTTTCTTGAGGTTTATGCTCAATCTTTTCTTTTCACTTTCTTTTTCTAACTTTTGTAGAAGGTTAGGGACCCATACCTACTTTCTTGACGGTTACAATCTCCATGAATGTAAATGCAATGTCAATTCTCATCTCTTATCCGCTACACTCTAGCTCTTCCAACATCACCCCGCATTTCTTGTTCTTTTCCTTTCTTTCTACATTTGCAACTGTCTTCACTACTGTGTTCTCATCCTTCTCTTGCCCTGTACCTGGTTCTACTTTCTCTTCACTTCCCTCTTGCCTAAAATTTTAACTCTCTTATATAGCCCCTTGCATATCAGTAGCGGTACTGCCTTGCTTAGGGTGAAATGATTAGAACAAAAACCTCCCCCACACTGTGGTCAATACACTATGAATTATAAAAATAGATCTTTACAGTAAAATACCCGCAATATATTTTTTATGCTATCAGTAATACATATTTGAAAATATATTGCCAGCAGAACGTTTTACTTTAAAAAAAAAAATTCTCTTTACAAAATACTTCACTGAAATCTGATCTACAAACTGATTTCTTACAAAGAATGCACATTCTATTCATACGAATCTCTTGTAAAACTTTTATCGGTATTAAATAACCCATTGAGGTTGATATGCCGTAAAACAAAATAGACCAAACCAAACCTTCAAGTCTAAATAGATTAAAATAAATGCTTTTTAACCTAATAATGTATTTTCGATGAAATTACTACATAAAACAGTTTTGATAATAGCATAAAATCTTCTAAAGGCGCATGACGAAGTTCTATTTTGAACTGGTCCGCGCTACAAATTGGATTAACGCTAAATGTTCAGGAACATCTTTGAAATAATTACCATTACGTGGAATGATTATGCTTGCTATTCTGTCGACGCTAAAAGAATATAAGCGCCCGTAATGTTTTTCTTTTTTATTTTGTAATATATTACACCCAAATTACAAAAATTGGAATTCTGTGAACCTGTTGCTTAGGGTATAGTTTTGAGGAATGGAACATATTAGGTATACTGCTCAAACGTTTGTAAATTCTAATAAGGAAAAGAGTTCTCTTGCCATTAAACTCTATGCAATACAAATAAATTTAATAAAAAAAGAACAAAATAAATGTTCCTTACTGCTTCTTCTTCTTCTTCTTCTTCTTCTTCTTCTTCTTCTTCTTGTGTCATGTCCTTTTTAGAACGTAGGTAATCATGGACTTCCACGTACTCCTGTCTCTTTACAGCTCTAAAATTCTGAATTCACATTGAAGATGTGACTGATATCTTCTTCTTCATGTGCCGTTTCCCTTCAGGACGTGGGCGATCATGGATTTCCACTTGTCCCTATCTCTTGTCGCTCTTAATATTTTTCCTCTTGGTATCTCTCCTAAATCCCGTTCCGCCATTCATTTGTTCATGCCTATCAAGTATGCCTCGTGCTGTCTCCTCTTGTCTCTCTTTCCCGCTATCCCTCTTGTGAGTATCAGATTCTCCAAACAGGCATCCTCCATTACGTGTACCAGGAACCTCAGCATCCACTTTCTTATGTTAAGTATAAGCTTTCTTTACGTTTGCATCCTCTCCAACACTTCGTCATTGCTCACGAGCTCAGTCAATGATATCCTCAGCATCCTTCTGTAGAACCACATTTCTGCTGCCTCGAGTCTGTCCTTCCTTCTTGTAGAGATTGTCCAATATTCACTGCTAAACAGCACAACATATATCTCATAGCAGTCCAGAATTTTTTTCTTTGTTTCCTGTGAGATTTTTCTGTCTCTCATCTTATGGTAAACACTAAAAGGCTTACAGCTCGTCAAAATCCATCTTTCACACATTTAAATATACTATTCGTCCGCGCATTGAAAACTGTTGCCATATCTGATCAGGTGCTCTTGCAATTCACCTCGAGGTTCTCGATAAAAGATAAGATGCAATGTAATCGATACAGACCTCGCATCTCGACTTCAGAGTCTTTCTCATAGATGTGACGTGGTTTTCATCTGTCTTTTCTACAAATATTTTATGGCAACTGCTCTGACGAGCGTGTTTCCCTATGGTCTCGGCTACATGAATTTACGCTTGTTACTAGATTGGCATTTAGGTCCCACCCTTTTTACGTGGAATTAGTTACATTTAACCGCCATTTCTCCTCTAATAGTTTCTTTTCTCACACTTCAATACTGTGAAAACTCCATACTGTTAATTCCCTGATAGATTCAATCTCTAAAACTATAAATGCAACATCAATTGCCATCTTCCATCTCCTTGAATTCGCTCCGTTTTTAATCGATTTTTCGATAATCCTTGTACCTTGTTTTTACTCTCACAGAAACCCCTTGCTTACTAGTAGCGGTCTCGCCTTTCTTAGGAAGGAATGATTAAAAAAGAAAAAAACATTACTAGCAACCAGTGGTTAGTCAACGTCGAGCCTGTTCAGTACATAGACGAGTGATTGCTTGGAAATACCAGGTGATCTAATCTTGGATGTGTTGGTGGTGTAATTAGTAATGGTTAATCGGGTATATCAATTCCAATGCCTGTTGGGATGATCATATTCACTAATGCACAAATCCTCTTGAGGAACGTAGAAATTTACTTCTTCACATCCCAGCTATAGGTTAAACAGTACATCTTATAGCACTAAAACAATTATTATCTGCAAAGAATTTTTACAATTTAAAAATAGTTTCTGGCTTTAAATAATTTGCAAACTGTTGATAAGCCGTAGAAAATGAAACAATAAAAAAATAACACCAACATTTTGTTCCCTTCTTCAATATAGTCATCTTCAAGACAGTTAACATTGAACTTGACTTCTTTTACGTAGAGTTTCTCTTCAGTTCATTGATGACCATGGATCTCCACCATTTCCTCTCTCTTGTAACTCTTAGCACTCTTTGTTCTTTTACCATTTCTCCAATCACCATCCCGCTTCTCATCTACAAATGCTCGTCAAGTAGGTAACCTTGTGCCTTCTCTGGTCATTTTTGCCTCCTATATGACATTTTTGTGCCAATTTCACCAAGTTCTCCTTCCTCGTTACATGATCAATAGATTTATTTATTTACGTGTTCAATATCCATTAAACAGCAGGAATGTGAGTATTTATGAGTTTCTCTTGGAAATTCTGGGAATAATTCTCGCTCATAGTAAGCTCTGCGGCAAAATCCCCACTCTTTCTCTCTGTTTCTCTCTCTCTCTCTCTCTCTCTCTCTCTCTCTTAAGTGTTCTAACAGAGGAATGTATATGTGACACTAAGATCCAAACATATTGGTTCAACTTGAATTCATAAAAAGAACATATATTTCTTAAAATAATATTATCATAGGTTTAAAAAGCTATTCAACCCAGCTAGTGACAAGACTGATGTAGCATTTCTATCGAAGTTAGATAGTGCTGAAAAGAAGAGGCATATAGAAGGGTAAGACAGGCAAGAAAGATATAAGGATAATATATGCATTAATTTTTTTAAGGCTTAGAAATAACAACCTTCAAAACGTTTGTCATAACTATCACTTTGCACTGAAACAAAAAAAAATGTAAGAGCTTTAAAAATGTAATTGATGAAATACAATTAATGTTATCTCAAGCTACTTCTAATAAGGCTACAAGCTCCCCAACGAGGATTTGTGACCCCACCCTCCAGGAGTTCGCGACCCACTGGTTGGGAACCTCTGGGTTAGAGGGAAAAAGTCAGGAGAAAGTGAAAGGTCATGATCGCCTACGTTCTGAAGAGACACGACACAGAAAAAGAAGAATTACAAGAAGTGCCCAAAACGCTTGGGACAATTCACAAAAGGCAAAATTTTTGCATTTCAATATTTCCACCAAATGGGAACATGACAGAAAGTTGCAAAAACTAAATTAAAAATTCAATTAATTTTTTTTGAATAACGAAAAATGATTAACAAAAAATGTGCTGCCCCACAAAACAAATATATATATATATATATATCCGAATTCTTAATAGGTCACATAGCAGAATTAAAACCGGGCGTTAGAGGTGAATAAGTAACTCACTAGTCATGAGTTATCTTCCGCTAAGCCTGTAAGTTACCTATTCACTTCCGCTGTAACCTGGTGTTGAACTCACAACTCTTTAGGTCAAGTCACAAGAACTAACCAACGTCTATATCCACTAGACCATGTGTCCTTGACAACTGAATTTTTGGGACTTATAAACCTAATATTCAGTAACCCTTTTTTACCAGAGTTCATATTGCAATACTAGAGAAAACCATTTTAACCCTTTTACAGTGAAACCGATAAAATGCAACCGCAACTTCTACTCCAACAGTTTCTTTTCTCGCACTTCCCGACTGTGGAATTCTCTTCCACATGACTGCTTCCCCGACGGCTACAATCTCCAGGAGTTTAAATGTAAGGTCAATAGACACCTCCTAACACACTAACTTCCATTCTTTCAAACACACTAACTTCCATTCTTTCAAACACTCTTCCCACCCACCCAACTATCTATCACCCACCTTCTAACATTTCCTATATCTAACCACACTTCCTATTTACCTCCCCCTATGTAGCCCCAAGCGCAATAGTGGCAGTGGACTGCTTTGCTTGGGGTGAAATGATTAAAAACAAAAATAACATAAAATGACTTGTAGTTGGCATATCGTGCTCTTGTTTTTCCTGATGACTATACATTCAATTTTCTTGGAGTTTATGCTCAGTCCATTTTTCTTTTTCCTTTTTTGCTAGCTTCTGTAGAAAGTCCTCCCTTTTTTTTTCCTTGTCTGCTATCAGCACCGTGTCATACGCGTAGCTTATATTATTGAGATTGTGGCCTCCAATGACGAATGATGGCAAGATGTTTATTTCTCTCACAATTGATTCGCTGTACAGGCTGAATAGAGTGATAACACGCATCCTTGTTTTACGCCCCTTTCTATTTTTTATACCGGCTGAGTTAACTTCCTATACGTGCACGAGCAGGGTGTCTGCCAATATAGATTCTCTGTTTATCGTATTTTCCTAAAATTTGAAGGTTGTCTATTTCAAGTCTATTTCAAGTCTTCGCGTAGTCTATAAAGCACAGATTAATGTCCTTCTGCATTTTTATTGCACTTTATGATAGCGGTCTCAGCATGAATATCAGATTCCTCGTTTCGGTATCTTTAACAAAACCACACTTTTCTTGTCCTATTTCTAGGCAGAGTCATCACAATCCAGATTATGTGTTTTGTTATGTGGCTTATTCAATTGATTGTTTGGTGAAGTTTACATTCCTTTGCTCATGGCCTCTTAGAAATAACAAAAAGACAAACACTGCAAAAAAACAAAAAATGAGATTTATCATGACCCGGCCTATATATTAAAGAAAAAAGGGTAAAGTGATTATCACGTAATATCGTCAAAGGCAATAAAATCTACAGAGAGGAGGCTTGTATTGCGATAGACGATAAAGAGTGTTAATTACTTTAAATACTTTCATTAAAGATATAGAAGTGAAAAGATTACATTGAACCAAGTGCTAGGAAGGTTGCTTCAATTAACCGTGCCGGACAATTTATATAACTAGAATATGTCTTATACCTGTCAATACAGTGGATTGGTTTAAGAAGAATGGCGTTTTCAATCTTTCAATGAAGCTATAGAATACAATATTAACATAGAAGATAAAAATTTCCCAAACGTTAGACAAAGAAGATGGAATAAATCAGAAGCATTCATTGAACTAAAAGACCACAAAACAAATTTTAAACTAAACGCAACATGCAGACCCATAAAGTCAAGTAAAAAAAACTACGTAAAATAAGTGAATAATGCTAAAAATAATTAATTCAGAACAAAAGAAATTTATGAATAAACTACTAAAAATCACTAAGTAACAAAAGATTGGTTCCTAAACCTAAAAGTAAACACAAATGCGAACTTATCTAATAAGAGATATATACCTGTCTATAGTTAAACCATGCTAGATAAACCTCCTTAGCTCAATAACAAATAGAAATAAGCACAAATGAAGTGAAAATCATTAAACACTGCTGAAAATCAGTATTATTCAAAATGAAGGCATGTAACTAAAGAAAGAAAGAAAGAAAGAAAGAAAATTTGATGTTGCAGTGAGAGGTTTTGATAGTGCTAAAGACGTGAGCTTATAGTTATACAGTTACTACATAAATTAAGTGGGGTATTCGTATAAAAAATATAGGCTTCTACAGACGGCCTCATAATCCTAAGAAACTGCAACAAAACAAAACAGAAAAACAATAATAAAATGTCCAGTAACATGAGATTAGACACAGACATAAAAATAAAACTAAAAGTATTAGAATTCTTAGATTTCTCACGCAATATAATAAAAGGTACATATCAACAACATCAAACAATAAACATCACCCGGATTTGCACCCGAACACTCTGCAATAATAATTATACTGAAGCTTCCTGCGCGAGTACATCATGCAGTTTCCAAATTTCTGGCATGCGTAAAACTAAAAATATAAAATGGTGACAATTTACCTATCGCACCCAATACTACGAATGCACATATAAACAAATGTAAATGTAGCAATAATAATAATCAACAATAACTAATTAGTTAATTGATACTAAACAATAAGTAAAAAGTTAACAAATAGCACTACAAATAACCGCACTTGGATACACAATTATTGCTACTCAATAGCCGCTTAAATAATTTGCAATATAAAATTTATGTCTAAATCTAGCGATTTCAACAACGAACCTATGAGACCTAAAAGCCAATCTAGAACTGTGCTTATATCCATAAATCAGTGTACCAGCGAGAAAACGCATCAGAAAAATTAGCGTGAAAATATTCATACAAAAGTCACAGGGAAGCTACGTGACGTCGGTGGGAAAGTGATGAAAACAGAAACTTAAAGTTAACTCTTTCTAAATTGAGTATCTTTACCAGCTTTGGAGAATATCAAATTTAAACTGAATTTGTAATTAAATTTGTGAAGTCGAAGAACTAAAGAGAAAAGCTCATCAAAGCAATTAGCATGAAAATATTTATAGAAAAGTCGCACAAAAACTAAGATACAGCCGTTGCCATTTGACCGAAGTTGCGACTTAACGTCAACTCTTCCTAAATTGAATATCTCTCTAAATTTTACCAGTTTTAAAGAAGATCACATTTAAACTGAATTTGTCAATTATCTAAACGAGTTAATTCCTCTTTTCCAGATATATTCTGGCATCATTACACCCAGTCTGTATGGGTTTGTTAAATGTACTCAGGAACATTGTGGCTGTTTCCCTAAAATTGCTAAAAAATGCTGAATATTATGTAAATATATGCAATTGGTCTCCTGCCAGTGATGTCAAAAGCTGAGCTATAATCGAAAATCCTGTCCTTATTGTCATTCTGATCATTGGTTGGCCTACAGGAACTACTGCCATTAACAGAGTATAGATTTGGACAACTGCCTGTATAGGAATCCTTCTGCACAGTTTTTTTTAACTGTCCAAAATCGGTGTATCGGGATTAGATATAATAACATAACATTTCGTTGTAGAAATGCTTGTAATTTGGCCTTTTAGAATAATCTCGCAACCTTCATGGAAATAATAAAATTAGTTAGGAAAATAGAAGGTAGTATTAAAAAATTGCATTAATTTTATATACAAGAATACAGAAAGTTGGTTAAATATCTCTAATGAGTAACGTCATTATTTTAGTCGTTAGTACGTGAATGGGGTCTTGACTATCAGCAGGTAGATTGACGTGGAACTTGGAGGCATTTGTGAGTATCTTTGTTAGTGCCGGACGTCATGATAAATATTCTTTTACTTCTAAGAAAACGGCTCCAGTATTATATTATTATTTTTGTTCATAATAAGCCCTAAAAAGCCGTGTGGTATGTCTACTACTAAGTCCACGCGATAATTATTCCTTTACTTCTAAGAAAACGGCTCCAGTATTATATTATTATTTTTGTTCCTAATTAGCCCTAAAAAGCCGTGTGGTATGTCTACTACTAAGTCCGCGCGATAATTATTCCTTTACTTCTAAGAAAACGGCTCCAGTATTATATTATTATTTTTGTTCCTAATTAGCCCTAAAAAGCCGTGTGGTATGTCTACTACTAAGTCCGCGCGATAATTATTCCTTTACTTCTAAGAAAACGGCTCCAGTATTATATTATTATTTTTGTTCCTAATTAGCCCTAAAAAGCTGTGTGGTATGTCTACTACTAAGTCCGCGCGATAATTATTCCTTTACTTCTAAGAAAACGGCTCCAGTATTATATTATTATTTTTATTCCTAATTAGCCCTAAAAAGCCGTGTGGTATGTCTACTACTAAGTCCGCGCGATAATTATTCCTTTACTTCTAAGAAAACGGCTCCAGTATTATATTATTATTTTTATTCCTAATTAGCCCTAAAAAGCCGTGTGGTATGTCTACTACTAAGTCCGCGCGATAATTATTCCTTTACTTCTAAGAAAACGGCTCCAGTATTATATTATTATTTTTGTTCCTAATTAGCCCTAAAAAGCCGTGTGGTATGTCTACTACTAAGCCCGCGCGATAATTATTCCTTTACTTCTAAGAAAACGGCTCCAGTATTATATTATTATTTTTATTCCTAATTAGCCCTAAAAAGCCGTGTGGTATGTCTACTACTAAGTCCGCGCGATAATTATTCCTTTACTTCTAAGAAAACGGCTCCAGTATTATATTATTATTTTTATTCCTAATTAGCCCTAAAAAGCCGTGTGGTATGTCTACTACTAAGTCCGCGCGATAATTATTCCTTTACTTCTAAGAAAACGGCTCCAGTATTATATTATTATTTTTATTCCTAATTAGCCCTAAAAAGCCGTGTAGTATGTCTACTACTAAGTCCGCGCGATAATTATTCCTTTACTTCTAAGAAAACGGCTCCAGTATTATATTATTATTTTTGTTCCTAATTAGCCCTAAAAAGCTGTGTGGTATGTCTACTACTATGTCCGCGCGATAATTTGGGGGTATCTAACTGAATTAAAAAAAATAATCTTTCTGATTTGTATTCTATGTTTTTATTAATTATAAGTTTTAATTAGTGTTTTTTAGATAGAAGCATTTGTAGGGGTGTTTTAATCCTTATGCAGCTATTCTATTAGATATTTTAATGAACACGACATGCTATTGAAAAACAAGTCGTCATTAGAAATAAATTCGTCATACTCAACCACTTACATGTGTCATTGGTGTTAATAATTTCCTGTAAAGTTTCTTATGTAATCGCAGGTTGGTATCTGGCGGTCATATTATCAAAATTCTTTCATCTATCGATGAGGTATCATGAAGCAAATCGCTAAATGCGAAGAAGGCCGCTGCTACACGAAAACCGACATTATCGCTCAGGAAAATTCAATAATATGTAACAAAATAAGTTAAAGAATTTTACAATTACGAATATTTTCATTTTTTTTTTTTTGTCTGGTTTTTAAATTGAGGTGCCTAGTTCGAATTTCAGTTGAATTCCTTGCATTCACTTACGCACAAATACCCTTGGGAAAGGTATTAATCTGTTTCTTCTCTTAAGTTATTGGTTAATTGATTGGACAGATTGGGTTCAATTTAATAGCAGAAAGCAATGACAATCTACTGCGGGATAATCTTCTGTCCAGTCAGTCATGTCTCTTTCGAGACTTGATCGCTCAAGCGTGTATCACGTATGGCACTTAACTAACTGAATCATTTTATTATTATTATTATATTATTTTCATCATAATTCGATTTGTATTTGGTCACACTTCCTCCGAAGTCTACAGAAAAACCTAAGGCAAATTATGTTGTGTTGATATGTCTACATGTCCTTTTTCCTTATTTTGTTTCTTTTTTTTTTCTAATCATATCACCCCAAGCAAGGCGGTGACGCCACTGATGCGCATGGGGCTACTTAAGTGTGAAATGATTGGAAAAGAGAAAGCCGGAAACCACATCCTAAACAGGAAACAAGGGATGGGCCTCTTCATCTGTTCAAAAGACGTGGGTGGAGTATAAACCGGGCGATAGTTAAGTCTGTCTACTCCAATTGAGAACAAAAAAAGGAGAAAAGAAAAAAGTGAAAGATGATTGGAAAAAAAAGGAAAAGAAAAAGAAAGCCGCGAACCACATACTAAACAGGAAACAAGGGATTAGCCTCTTCACCTGTTCAAAAGACGTGGGTGAAGTGTGAACTGGGCGATATACAGGGTGATGTAGAAAGAACTAGTGTCAACTGGTTTCTATTTCTCATAACATCACTATCGTTACATATACAAAGTTCACCTTTTGTATGTATGCTGAACTTAACAAGACAGTGTCTCGTTACATAGACAGAGTTCACATTTTGTATGTATGCTGAACTTAACAAGACAATGTCTCGTTACATAGACAAAGTTCCCCTTTTGTAGGTATGCTGAACTTAACAAGACAGTGTCTCGTTACATAGACAGAGTTCACATTTTGTATGTATGCTGAACTTAACAAGACAATGTCTCGTTACATAGACAAAGTTCACCTTTTGTATGTATGCTGAACTTAACAAGACAATATCTCGTTACATAGACAAAGTTCATGTATGCTGAACTTAATAAGACAATGTCTCTTAAGCTGGGGTTTCCAGAGATTCTTTCAGTCTAGTGTTTTGTACTATTTTTTTTCTTTGACCATTCCTAGCGCACCTAATATCACTGGTACTATCCTTGTTTTCAATTTCCTCATATTTTCTATTTCATTTTTCAGGTTTTTTATATTTTCATAGTTTTCCAAATCTCTTGGTTGCTATGTTACATTCCGCCGTACAAGCCATATCAATTAGTAGGCAAGTTTTTTTTCTTTTTTGGTTTTTAGAATGACAAATAGTGACATCTGTTTCTGTAACCATTGCTGGCTGATTTTTATACCAGTGTTTGTTTACTTATTTTCCAAAGCGTTTGCAAATTGTCCAATGTAAATATTACCCCACTCTATCGTCACTCTATTATTTTATTGTTTCTGTAAGCGGTGCTGGCTGACATTTATACCAATGATTTTTCAAATATTTTTACACATTGTCCATTGTAAATATTGCCCCACTCTACCGTCACTCTATTATTATTATTATTATTATTATTATTATTATTATTATTATTATTCCTCTGATTTCTGGGGTATACCCTTTTTTTTCGGATCCTAACTAGAGACCTAATGTCAGGAAAGTTATCATGACATTTTTCACTAGGCATTATTTGAGAGGAAAAACCTTAGATCACACGCATTTTACATCCATAATTTATAATTTTTAAGGAGTACTTGTGTGAGTAAATATTTGTATTTTTTAGGTATAGATAAGTTACCAGCAATCTTTTCAATGAGTCCAGCGGAAATTTTGCAAATCAATCCGAGGGCTCCAACTGCAACCAGAATCATTGATGTCCCCATATTTCTGAGATTTTCATTTCAAGATCCTTGTATTTTGATAGATTTTGTAGATCTTCAAATATACATTACAGGGATTGTAATGTCAAGAAGAAAGCACATTCTGTTTTTGTAGTCTTTGATTGCGAAGTCGGGGCGATTATCCTTGACTGCTGTCTGTGATTATTGTAAAGTACTATCAAAATGATATGTGTCCTGTTCTCTGTAAGTGCATCTGGGTGATGTCTATAGCAGTTTCTTAAAGTTTCCCTCCCGTTATGGTTGCTTATTTTCCACTCCACATATAAGCCGAATCTACCATACCAAGTTTTTTATAAACTGGATATTAACACTGTGCGGTCATACTGGACAATGCACCTTGCCACCAGGCGCAGAAGGTCATAGCTTTATTTGAAGAATAAGGCATCGCCCTAATGAAGTGGCCAGCCCAGAGCCCCGACTTGAATCCAATAGAAAATGTTTGGAAGATAATTGGAGAAAAGGCTCAGAAAAGAAACCCGAAAAACCAGGATCACCTATGGGAGTTATTGAAAGAAGAATGGAAGGAAATTACTGCTGATTTTTGCAAGAAATTAATTAGATCATGTGGTAGAGGATGCAGAGAGGTCATTGAAAATAAGAAGATGTTTACCAAATATTAAATTTTGTTGATATTTGTTCCCAATCAAGTATTAACAAGATCATTCCTTAACTTTTGTCCAGTAGCTTATTTCCTTGTTCCATCTAATCTTTATTTAAAAAAAATATTATGTAAATTTTTGTAATTTTGTCCTTTGCTTTCTCTCTACCTATGTAACTGTCATCACACCTGTACTCCCCTCCTTCTCTTGCTCCTTTCTAACTGGTTCGTCTTTCTCTTCACTCTCTTCTACTTAATCTTATGTAGCCCCCTGCACATCAGTGGCGTTTCCGCCTTGCTCGGAGTGATACGATTAAAAAAAAATAATATTTATGCATTACACCCTAATCTTTATTTGGTAAAAATTTAATTGCTAATCATGCATTACTTTTTAAGTAATACACATATTTATGTCTTTGTTGTTTTCGTTCCTAATATTATAACCGATACTGTATATAGTGTATCGAGGTAGCAGATAATTTTCTAAACATGTACTGTTAAATATAAAAAACAATGAATGTCTATTATGTTTAATCATGAGCCGTTCTAAACACCGTATTTTGGCTTTAATTTCAGGTGAAAATAAAGACAAAAATTCTCCAACATTTGGATATTTTTTAGTTTAAATGAGCCATCTTCAGAGAGGTTACAGGGACATTAACATAAAAACATCCATCATCAAAGATGATTTTATCTTGTGTTGACAAAAAACTTTACTAAGCAACGAAAACAGTTACTAAATAGCAAACGCAGTTTGTAAATTTGTAATGTGGTTCTATGACGTCACACTGTGTGAGAGCTCGAGATGTTAACAGAACCATTTTAATAAGTGTGGGTTGTTTTGATTTAATGTAGATGGTCTCCAATATCTGAAGGTTTTGTACTGTGTGTATGAGTGAGTATTATTGTATTATTGAATAAAATCTGTCTGATATTACCTACATAACTATGTTTTTCTAAGAAAATTGCTTGAAGTTTGATAAGAAAGGTAACAGGTAAGTCTAGGGGAGAGCGTCGTTGCAGTAAAACCAATACATGTAGTGGGTTTATTATTAGTACCAGAGATACAATCTTTGAACGGGCATGTAAATCGATACACTATATTGGTTTCTGTAGAGAATTTACTTGTGTGGTTCTAGGGTTATTAGAGACTATGAGGTCAATTGTTTTAATTTTTTTATAATATATAATGAGCTTAATAAGATTATTATTATTGATTGGTTTAACATTTCTACGTATTTTGTTTTTGAAAGTTTTTTCATCTTGTTTGTAATTATTATGTATTTGGTTGCAATAGTATAAGTTAACAGTGTTATGTTTATTTTGTCGTACACTATTATTATTAATAATATCAATATTTTTAGAGCTATTGTTAAGGTGATTGAGATATTTGGGAACAGCATAATCTCGAACTTTTCTTCCCGGCACAATCTACATATTTTGCCACGGTTGTAAGGCTTAGCTGTTTTTACCATACTCCATAGGTCTTTTCCATATTTTGATTTCAATTTCCACGCGTGGTTAGCCAATTTTGTACAATTTTTAAGTTTTCTATTTTGAACAAAAACGAACTACTGAATAAAATAACAGAAACTATGACTAAGTGTAACCATACTAAAAAATACCTGTTAGGTTCATACAATTATGTATGGAAACGTTATAATTTTTTGTATTTTTGAAAACTGTGCATTCCAAAATCCCTGCAATTTAAGCTTTCAAAAAAAAAAACCGTTAGGTAAGCGTTTTTTTAAAAAAAACAGAAAACGGTAAAATCAGTTATTGCAAGTCGCCTGAAGACACCAAGCGTGGTAGAAACATAGGTCGCGTGATAACTTGTTTACAATTAGAAAATATTCAAAAGTTCTACAATATAATTGTATTGAACACATTTTAATACAAATGGGCACTA
This sequence comes from Ascarosepion bandense, assembly GCA_037127315.1. Lineage (NCBI taxonomy): Eukaryota > Metazoa > Mollusca > Cephalopoda > Sepiida > Sepiidae > Ascarosepion > Ascarosepion bandense. Next base: position 1,605,721 of record JBBBDQ010001362.1, on the reverse strand, counting down.
GTTTAATTTTATTATGACCAAAATCTATATCTCTCTCTCTCTATATATATATATCCCTTCTGTCAAGCTCAGGGAAAGACAGACAATGGTGAGCCAGCGTCAGCTCAGTTTAAGAGAGAGATAATAGCGAGGCGGCGTCTGCTCAATTTCTATACTACCAGGTATTAATCTTTACTACCAATTATGAAATCTTCTGCCGCGTGTTCACTCTTTAACAGTGATTAATTATTTTATTTTTTGTAATAATTATGTCGTCGAGAATATATATATATATATATATATATATAAATGATCTTTTTAAACTAATAGATAAGCACTTTCCAAAAGAATCAGAATTTTAAAAAATTTTCAACAGAAACACAATCAAACTAACTTATAGTTGCACTAATAATTTAGATAGTTTCATAATAAAACCAAAACGCCAGAAACTTAAATAGCATCGTACAAAACAAAACCACTAACAAAGAATGCAACTGCAGGGACAAAAATAAATGTCCACTTCAAGGTCTCTGCAACACAAAAGAAATAATTTATAAGGTAGAGGTACATGGCCAAGGCTTACAACTTAGATCAATGGTACCCCCTAGGTATGAATTTACACGTCCTACAAGATTAGCGACTAGGTCCCACCCTTTTACAGTGAAACCGATAAAATGTAACCACAATTTCTATTCTAACGGCTTCTTTTCACGCACTTCCCATCTGTGGAATTCCCTTGCTTCCACGAAAGCTACAATCTCCAGGAATTTAAATGTAAGGTCAATAGACATCTGATATCTCACTAACTCGCATCCATTCTCCCAAGCTCTACTCCACCTCCATCCTCGGTATCCTCATCCGTCTGTTACCCTTATCCTAAACATTTCCTATAACTAACCTCTCTTTCTCATCACTTTTCCTCATGTAACCCCATGCGCAACAGTGGCAGTAGAATGCCTTGCTTAGGGTGAGATGATAAAAAAAATAATTAACATGCTTGACGGGTTTGAGCAAGTTAACGGCAAAGCGAGGTTTGGGTGGAGTAACAGGAGCAAGCGTGCTACGAACCACTAGGGATAGGGAGATATAGAAGGCCATGATTGCTTACGTCATGAAGAGACGCGGCATATAGAAGGAGAAAAGTTATGTTCTGTTCATGATAGAGAGGTATCTATTAATCCGCGAGAACTGAAAGAGAAAGATAGGGAAACAGCGGAGAATTTTAATGAATGTGCTTACCTGCAAGGCAGGATATAACAACTGTGCATTCCACTCAGAGGAAAATTGATACATTTTCGAATCAATACAGCAGCACAGGCAACAGAACGAAGATTCTAAGTTGCTTTCACAACATAGGGATGAGAATAATATATCTTCCGCTACCTACTCTTTGATTAAGCATCTATTGACTCTTCCAATCTTGTACGACACAATATTACCGATGCGGCACGCATCGTGCGGAATTCTGTTTTCACAACTTCAACAAAACAATAAAAAACAGACCCATCACTACCTCTAGTAATGATGTCCATACAAACATATGCAAAAAAGCTGAGCATCATTTATCATATATTCAATTGTGAAAGCAGAATAATGTATATCATATTCGTATTGCATCATTGCTCCAAAGAAAATTATGTTCTGCCATTAAATAATCCATATAGAGTTGATAAGCCGTTACACAGGTTAACCCTGTCTTTGCAGCAGTCAAACATACCAAGAATTAAAGAACTTTTGGAGGATGGATATTTTATCACCACCCTACCATCGTGACATTTTTCACTAGGCATTATTTGAGGGGAAAAAACCTTAGATCACACGCATTTTACATCAATAATTTATAATTTTAAAGGAGTACTTGTTTGAGTAATTATTTGTATTTTTTAGGTATAGATAAGTTACCAGCAATCTTTTCAATGAGTCCAGCGGAAATTTTGCAAATCAATCCGAGGGCTCCAACTGGAACCAGAATCATTGATGTCCCCATATTTCTGAGATTTTCATTTCAAGACCCTTGTATTTTGATAGATTTTGTGGATCTTCAAATATACATTACAATATGCAGGGATTGTAATGTTAATAAGAAAGCACATACATGAATTAAATCTTGCTAAACAGATGTCTCGAAAGCCGAGGCTATATATATATATATATATATATATATATATATATATATATATATATATATAATATTCAAATCGTTCAGCTGACCTCACCGCTTTAGACGTTTTCTTATGGGGTTACATTAAAGACAACGTATCCGTTTCAAAGCCAGCAACAGCCGCTAGAACGGACGTTTCCCTACAGAAAGAATGCAACAAGAATACTCATCAAAACGATGATTGCTGTCTGTGATTCCACTGCGTCGCGTTATCAGCAATTTCTGGATCACAGCGGATATCAAGTTTCAACCATGCGATGATAAAATCTTAAGAACCTGCATTTATAATGTATACTGCATTATTTAAATGAGTTATAGTTGTTCTATTTGGTTGAACTATTTCTTGGGAAAGCTTCAAATATGTGTACATTTTTAGATACCCTATATATATAAACCGCATCGCAAACTTAAGAACTGCGTTTATTATTTTTGGTAACTATTGACGTTGCCAAGCGGAGTTTTATGTCAACACAAAATAAAATCGTCGGTGATGGTGGATTTTATAATATTTCAGTTTAAACTACCTCTCTGAAGATGGCTCATGTGAGCCGAAAGCTTAGAAGAAAACCAATAAATTATTATCCAAATGTTGGAGAATTTTTGTCTTTATTTTCAACTGAAATTAAAGCAAAAATACGACGTTTAGAACGGCTCATGATTAAACATAATAGACATTCATTGTCTCTTATATTTAATAGAATATGTTTAGAAAATTACTTGCTGCCTCGATATACTATATATATATATATATATATATATATATATATACATATATATATATATATATATATATATATATAGAGAGAGAGAGAGAGAGAGAGAGAGAGAGAGAGAGATGTGCTTTGAGGTACAGTGGATATCGGCTGGGAACGAGAAAAAGAAACCCGAGTTCGAATTCCAGTTGAATTCGTTGTGTTCACATACACACAAATGTTCTTGGGAAAGATATTAATCTTTCTGTTTCCTCTAAGGGAAAATATCAAGACTGATTGGGTTCTAAAGCTTTGGTTAGCGACCAGTCTACCGCAAAAAGTACTGTGCCCAGAGAGTCATGTCTCTTTCGAGACATGATCGCCCCAGTGTGTATTAAGTTTGGCACTTAGCTTATGTATATCACGACCATATGATATTGAAACACCGCCAATGTTAAAAAACGTCACATTGGACTTTACTTGGATGAGTGACCGTTCGAGAATACCAGGTTCTTTAAACTTGAATTTGTGGGTGGTGCAATGCATAATGACTGGGAATTTCTAATTGGAATGCCTATTTCGAATTACACATTGCTCGGTTATATTCTCTTAGGGACAAATAACCGTAGGAAATGTATAAATTCACCATTTCTATGGGTTAATTAGTAAGACTCGTATCCTAAAAACATTAAAAACGAAAGATGCGCACAAAATATTTAAATTTCAGCATTATGTAACCAATAATTGTCGCTAAAGAAACATCTAACCAATTTCTCTTATAATTATTAATAATATTTCGAAATCTTACGGAAATTACGAAATGGTCTTAACCAATATATTTATTCAAATTTATTTGTTTGAACATTATTTTTAATGGATACTTGTATTCAGAATAGCCGTCAACCGGTCTGAAATCTTCTGTGGTCGAGCCGTTAATAGATCTGAAATCTTCCGTTGTCTAGTAGTGAGATATATCAGATCTATCGGCCATTCAGAGGTATATGGGAGTAGCAGTTTCGGAAGCTAGATATTTTTCTAAACATATTTCTCAAATATAAAATCGATGGATATATATAAATATACTGTTTATTTATTAAAATCAGAATATCCACTAAAAATAATGTTCAAACAAATAAATGGATATAAACATAATGTTGAGTTGTGTTGATACTTAGTACCAATATTGCTGTTTTTACAGTGGTTTAATGATACAAATATATTTTGGTAAGCATTATTTTTTGTCATAAAGTGCTCAATAACGAGATAGTGATAGAGTGTTAATAGGGTTAATGTGCAGAAATTTATTACTTAACTGAGTAGAGTTCTGCTGGCTCAAAGTTTCGGGAAGGCATTCTTTTTTGATAATTTCACCACAAGCAAGAAAATAAAGCGACTACTGAGCAAGGGGTTACTGTTAGAAAATATGAGAAAAACATCATTAAGGAGAGAGAATATTAAAAGAACAATAATTAAGTGGATAATGATTGACACTGCATTTACACTTTCAAATATCCAAGTTCACTGAGAAGCAAGAAGCAAGAAGCCGGAAGAGAGTTCCACATGTGAGAAGGGTGATAAAAGAAAGTGTTAGAATATAACTTACATTAAAATTTAGTTTCTACTGTAAAAAGATGTGACCTTGCAGCCAATCTGCTACTGCGCTTAAATTCATAAAGTCTACGTAACTTAGAGGAACGTTTCTCAGAACAATTGTCATGAATATATTTTTACAAAAGACACAGGGAAGCTACATTATATCAGTCAGAATCAATAATATTGCAGGTTCTCCTTTGAATTTTTATCTAGAATGTATTGCTCTCTCTCTCTCTCTCTCTCTCTCTCTTTCTCTGTCTCTCTATCTATTTATCTATCTGCTACTGGCGTGTGTTTACATTGTATATAACACGCTGAAGTCCCCCTTTCTCTACCGTGCGCCCACATCTCGGATGTAGAATCGCCGACTAATGTCAATTCGGTCGGGTTTCAATCCTGGCTTGAAGCAATCAGATGTCTAACCGTACTGATGAGCTGTGATACAGCGAAACAGATCATTTTGCGGATGACTATATATATATATATATATATATATATATAACACGCAAAGAACAATTAAGAAAAAGTCTCTTTAAGTAACATGTTTCATTTTCACAAGCTTCTTCAGAAAATTTTAAAGACGAATGATTTAAAAAATAATTTAACGTTACCGACATATAAACACACGTAATCCGTCTACAGTTTAAGTACGCTTGACACATCCATTAATTTTCGCATACATACATTTACATTTAAAATAAATATCTCTTATTACTTTTAATAATAAACAGGTATAAGTTTTTTCTAGAATTAAATATGTTCATTTGTTGCTTTATTACACGTGATATGTATCTGACCAATAACATCAAACCTCACCCAACATAATGCCTCTTTATATTAAAAAAAATAACAATTTATATCATTCGTCTTTTAAAAACTTCTCTGAAGAAGCTTCTCAAAGTAAAGCGTGTGAAAATAAAGATATTGTTTCTTACTTGTTCTTTACTTATTGTATTTATCTTTTCGGATTTCAATATATATATATATATATAATCATTTCACCTCAAGCAAGACAGGACCGGCATTGGTGCGCATGAGTTAAAGTGGGAAAAAAATAAGGTGCATGGGATGAGAGAAGGATGGAAATCAAAGAAATAAATGATGGCAATTGATGTTGCAGTTAATATTTTGGGGATTGTAAGTATCGTGGATGCAAGCAAAGGAAAGGGGTCCCACAAACGGAAAGTGCGAGAAAAGATGTTAGAAGGACAGAGGAGTTACATTTAACTATTTCGACGGTTGAGAGATAGAAAGATATATATATATATATATATATATTTAATCGTTTCAGCCCAAGCAAGGCATCCTACTGCCACTATTGCGCTTGGGGCTACATAGGGGAAGGTAAATAGAAAGAGTGGTTAGATATAGGAAATGTCATAATAGGGGTGATAGCTAGTTGGGAGGATGGGAAGAGTGTTTGAAAGAATGGAAGCGAGTTATTGTGTTAGGAGGTGTCTCTTGACCTTACATTTAAACTCCTGGAAATTGTAGCCGTCAGGGAAGCAGTCATGTGGAAGAGAATTCCACAGTCGGGAAGTACGAGAAAAGAAGCTGTTGGAGTAGAAGTTGCGGTTGCATTTTATCGGTTTCACTGTAAAAGGGTGGGATCTAGTTGCTAATCTAGTATCTCGTGCAAATTCGAACCTAGGGGGCACCAGTGATCTAAGTTCATCGGAGCAGAAGCCATGGAAGTATTTATAGAAGAGACACATTGAAGCCACGTCACGCCGGTGAGAGAGAGACTGCAGGCGGTCTGCCAAGTCAGTATCGATCACATTACAGACCCTCCGCTGTACCTTGTCGAGAAGCACAAGGAGAATAGCAGAGGCACCCGACCAGATATGGCAACAGTATTCAATGCACAGGCGGATGATAGATTTATAAATGTGAAAGATAGATTCAGACGGAAAAACCTCCGGGCCCTACACAGAGAACCGACTTTCATAGCAGCGGATTCGATATAGTCATTCCACTTGAGATCCGCTGAAAGTGTGAGACCAAGGAGGCGCAGTGTTTTCTCTCTGGGAGGCAAGTCTGATGTAAAAATAAACTGTTATGATCTGAGATTAAGGACAGGATGGTTAATTAAAATAAAGACAAAGGGAAAACTGTATTTAAATCGCCTACGCGTTTCGTCCTGTAATGGACTTTATCAAGGCAAAAAAGACGAAATGAGCTTTATTCTAAATTACGTATCTATAAACAAACAGTGTTGGCAACTATAAAAATGATCACAAATCATTTAAAAAAGATTAACAGAATATTTAGTTTTATACTAAATATTCTGTTAATCTTTTAAAATGATTTATATTTTAGTATAATGAAATTGTACTAAAACAGACTAACATACATAATAAAAAGTTCAAAGAAAACGGTTGAATTCCCTTCATTTTAACATCTCATGACTTTATACTACACATGAAGGAATTCTAAAACTAAACATTATGTTAATCTTTTTAAATGATTTGTGAGCGTTTTTATAGTTGCCAACACTGTTTGTTTATAGATACATAATTTAGAATAAATCTCATTTCGTCTTTTTGTCTTGATAAAGTCCATCACAGGACGAAACGTGTAGGCGATTTAAATGAAGTTTTCCTCCTGTCTTTATTTTATTTACCCATATATATATATATATATATATATATATATAGAGAGAGAGAGAGAGAGAGAGAGAGAGAGAAATATGAGTTTGTGTGTGTGTGTGACCGTTTATGTTTTTTAGCATTAATATACTTAGAAAAGTATTGAAATCCCTATCCTTTCGTGATGCCAAATATTAAAAGGCAAAAGTTTGTGGAAGAAAAGGTTTTTTTAGTGATCACTTAACTATTCCACTAACTATCTCTCAATAAGCGTAAAGTTGTGCTCCACTTTTTCTCAACCTTGACAAAAACCGGGACTTTATGTGGATTAGTTTGCAAGGGCTGGATCATAATATTGACGGATTTGTAAGTTCAGCACCTCTTTAACTCTTATCCTCAACAACCTCGAATCTATGGCCCCGCAAATAGACCTCATCTTTACAGCCCATAAAAAGTATCCGAAATTAACCCTCCATCTTCCTTGTCTTCCTTACTTGTTCTCGTCAAAATCGGAATCAGATATGAATGCGTCATAATGCGAATGGATAGCTAGAGACGTCAGCCCTGGTATGAATCATCCCACGGCTTGTCATCAAACGAATCCGGTCCGGCCACCTTTATCCCCCTCTCCTTCCCTGTCATGAAACGTGAAGCGTCAAGAAAACCATGCGTCTCGTCCATTTCTCATCATGGCTTCTGAAAATTCAGAATCGGCGCCCATGATTCATGCAGTGCGTTTGCATCTGACTGACCCGAGACGAAGTAATATCCGAGAAGGGGTAGGGGGATTTAATGACCAATAAGGAACACTTGATGATGGTCCCGTGTATAAATGGCAGAACGTAATATGACAGGCACGTGTCTGATTCATCTGTCTTAACCAGAATTGTATTCGATTAGGGTTACGCCTGTTGCAGTCCCTGTTGGGCATACGTAATCGTGGATATATTTGTACGCAGTTATTGGTTTATTCTTAGACGTCTGTACAACTTTTTTTTTTTACATTTCTCGACTTATGCTGAACAGAAGGACAATATGTGCGTGATTTAGGTAACCGGATAAAATCCTCAGTTTATCAAGTCAGTTTTTCATATCTAATATGTATTAGGCAAATAGAAATTAATCTTAGTCGAAATTAAAATAAATTCTCTAAAATTTATTATTAACTTTTTTAATCATTACACCCTAACCAAGTCGGTACCGCCACTAGTGTGCATGGGTTAGTGAGATTTAAAAAAAACGAATACAAAGAGTGTTGAAGAAAAATTAAAGATGGATGCAATTCAAGGTGAGAGAAGATGACATCTGACATTGCATTTAAATTTTTGGTGATTGTAGCTATCTGGGAAACAATTAAACGAAAAGGAAGTTCTACAGGCGTGAAGTTCGAGAAGAGGAACTGTTTGAGTAGAAAAGGCAGTTAAATTTAACTATTTCAACAGTAAAAGGGTGGGACCTAAACTCTAATCTAGTAGCACACGTAAATGAATGTGGTCACCATATAAATGAATGTGGTCACCATATAAATGAATGTGGTCACCATATAAATGCTCGTCAAAGCGGTTACGATGAAAATATTTGACAAGATTTTTATTTCATTTATAATGATCTGTGGGAGGAACAAAATTTTAGTAGGGTCTAAAAAATGCACATTTATGCGCCTGTGAAAATTAATTAAAACAAATGCTTTAATTTCCTTTCTTTCACAATACGGGCAGTTTTAGACCCACTGGAGTGACAGAGTGTGATCGATTTTTATTTTTTCAGTTTAGGTCATTCGCAGTGATGCGCAGTAGTATGAATCTATTTTAGGGGTATATGATAAAATTTTTTGGCCTTGAAAAATATCGCATCATCCGTGATTACATCAGATTTTTAAGGTCCAGACAGTACTGTCTCAGCTGGATTAGTTGTTCTACGGCTATTTTCTGCGATTGCCGTTTCTCCAAGTAAGCGTACGAAAATTGTAACGCCGCACGAAGATACTGATAAGCCTTACAGAGAGATTGCGGATATTTTGGTGTCAGCCTTTCAACTGTCAGTCGTGTCTTCAAACTGGATCCTTCAGTACAAAATGTAAAGAAAATGCGACAGAAATTGAACAACAACATAACGAGACGACGTAAACGTGATCAGAGAAAGTGTAAAAAATCCTAGGAAGACATTATTTGTTTTTTTTTTTGTTTTTTGAGTTAATAGGCAGAAAGTTATGAAATGTATATATAAACATGTACTAAAATATTTAAAACAAAGATGGGTGAGACATGAGGAAAAATTATCACCGTAACGGGGTGAATAATATAACATTAAAAATGTTTTAGAATGAATGATGTCTCTAAAAAATATTTGTCAGGGATTTATACTGTTCGTATTCTGTTAGTATTTTATTTTTCACTTTTTTAGTCATTGTACCCATCTTCATAGTTTTTTTGTCCTCAGTTGACTCCGAAAGACGCTGTGTGATAAATGGTAAGCACTTTTTAGTTATTTACTCTTATTTCAAGGGTATTTGTACGAAAGTGAATGCAATGAATCCCAATTGAATTCCTTGCATTCACTTACAAGAAAATGCCATTAGGAAAAGTATTAACCCGTCTCTTCCCTCCATTTATGGGTTAAATGACAGAACAGATTGGGTCCTATAGGCTTGGCTAGCAACCAGTCTACTAGAGAAAGTAACGGCAACATAATGCGGGATAATCTTCTGCTTAGTTAGCCATGTCTCTTTCGAGACATGATCGCCTGAGCGTGTAGCACTTAACTAACATATTGTATCAGCTTGTTCTACGAGTTTTAATGATAGAAGCACTGAACAAATTATTTAAAAACTTTATTTGATGATATAAATGTGAAATGTCTTTCAGAAAATAATTTCATTTTTATTCTTTTTTTATATTTCAGATATTCAATTAACCGAAAATTTTAATTATCCGACCACATTTTTCAACCCCTAAACCAAACTGCCCAGATAATCGAGTAACTACTATTATCTATGTATTAATAACATACATTGAATACTGCTACCACATCTGGTCGGGTGCCTTTGCTATTCTCCTCGGGGTTCTTGACAAAATACAACGTCTGTAATGTGATCAATACCGACTTCGTAGATCGCCTGCAGTCTCTCTCTCACTGGCGCGACGTGGCTTCCCTGTGTCTCTTGTATAAATACTTTGACGGCTTTGGCTCCGATGAACTTAGATCACTGGTACCCCCTAGGTACGAATTTGCACGAGATACTAGATTAGCAACTAGATCCCACCCTTTTACTGTGAAACCGATAAAATGTAACCGCAATTTCTACTCCAACAGTTTCTTTTCTCGCACCCCCCGACTGTGGAATTCCCTTCCACATGATTGCTTCCCCGACGGCTACAATCTCCAAGAGTTTAAATGTAAGGTCAATAGACACCTCCTAAAACACTAACTCGCATCCATTCCTTCAAACACTCTTCCCATCTACCCAACCCTCAGCCTCGGTATCCTTACCCATCTATCACCCTCCTTCTGACATTTCCTATATCTAACCACTCTTTCTCTTTACATTCCCCTATATAAACCTATGCGCAATAGTGACAGTGGAATGCCTTGCTTGGGGTGAAATGATTTTAAAAAAATAGTACGTACGTGCGTCACTTTCTAGAAAGAGATATGAACGCACACACTGACACAATATATTAAATATAGAACGCCGGACGACGTACACAAATACGAATGATAAATGAAAGAAAACTTCAAACAGGAATTATAAAAAGAAAATAGAATTATTGTAAAATGTATATCATCTATTATAGAGAAAGTGAGAAAGAGAAAGAAAGAGAGAGAGAGAGAAAGAGAAAGAAAGAGAGAGAGAGAGAGAGAGGTGAGAAAGAGAAAGAGAGAGACAGAAAGTGAGAAAGAGAGAGAGCAAGAGAGAGAAAGAGAAAGAGAGAAAGAGAGAAAGAGAAAGAGTGAGAAAGAGAGAGAAAGAGAGAGAAGAAGAGAGAGAGAGAGAGAGAGAGAGAGAGAGAGAGAGAGAGAGAGAGAGAGAGAGAGAGAGAGAGAGAGAGAGAGAGTATTGTTGTGCTTATAACGTTTTTGCGCTTTAAATAATAACTTCAAGTCTTTCTTTGTTGTCTTCCTCTTGATTCTCCTTCCAATAAAAATATAATTTCTCACTGTGAACAACATAACAAGTCGTAGTCTTTATGCTATAATACATTAATATCAACCTAGGTACTTTCGTGTGTCACGCCTTTGATGTAATGAATAAAATTATATGTATTTTGTAAATGCATCATATTTCCGGAAAAAAATCGTTGTAATGAAATAAAGAAGAAGACAAAGCAGAGAGGCGACAAGAGAACGACGGAGAAGAAAATGAAACAATTACGAGCAAAAGAGAGACAAGCAATCCGTAAACAGAAGAGAGAATGAGTGCAAGCAAAGAGGAATGACATGAGCGAAGAAGAGAGATAGCTTTATACTTATGATCGTTATTGCAATATTTTGTTAATAAAGTTAAGTTCAAATAATCATTAATGCAAGAGGGGAATTCCTAAGGATATTTTTTGTCATAGAACTTGCCATTCGCTTATTCAATCATTAGCAGAAGAATTAAGATTCATCAGAATATTAAAACAAGAAAAACGTTAAATTTTCACAGTTAATCTTTTTAATAGTTCATCAGAATTACAATACTTTCGAACAGAAGTATAGGTTTATCCTTTATTTTCTATTTAGGACAGAGTTTCTGGATCCTTCTAAAGTCTTCGCATTTTCTTTTGTTCCCTGTAACCCCTTGCTTTTTGGTAGCCTTATTGTTTTGCATAGGGTCAGTTGATTAAAAAAAAGAAGAATACTAATAGTCTTTTATACGCGAGTAATGTCGCAGATAAGAAATTAAGAATTAAAAGCATTTTGGTAAAAAACAACTAAAACATACAAAGCAAAATTGCACACCCGCAAAAGTAGATTCAAACGACTAAAAGTATTTTGGAAAAACCCAAACCATGGCAAATTTCACAAGTCAATGTGAAAAGAAAAAGTCTAGATCCTGATTGGATACGAAATAGAAAAATGAACGATGACGTCAGTTAAAAAATTTTATTGCTAAAGAAGAAAATACCTCTGGGAGCCGGTCACATGACCAGATTTAACTACTTAAGAACATTCCGTGACTGGTCAACACAGTTAGTATTGGAAGCGGTTAGCTGACGGACCTCGTGGCAATATAACAAAAGAAATTTCAAAGGCCAGTCACGGATGGAAGCAGCAGAGACGACAAGCTAAAATGTAACGGGAGAAGCCTAAAGTCAACTCGGACATTTTCCTCTTTCCCTTTTTTTCTTGTGTGCTGATTTATTTTACTTCTCTCTCCCTTCAAAGACACTCCTACCAACAAACGCTCATACATACATACGTACGCATATACTCTTTCAATAAATTACTATTACGAATATTTCTACAAACTCTTGATACCCTCAACAACACTTTCCAACCTACCGACAACCAACCTTCTGATGAAAACCTTCTGATAGCTTTGATGATGATAATTCTGCATAAAGCTTGTAAGCTATAGAGTCAAGTTATTTATGACACAAGGCCGAATCAAATAAATATTAACCATGACCATACGGCTCCAGTAGCATAATGACTATCAGCCCATGAAATAAAACCGAAGGGCTAAGTTTATGCTCCGTTCTAGTGTACTGCGATAACTTACACATTGTTGCTTTTTAAAAAGGCAACAATACCTTTCTTCACTCCTTTAAGATCTCAGTGCAATAACCGAATAGATTTTATTGAATATTTTGAAAACGATTAACAAATGAAATCGTTTTCTTTTTGTTTTGTTTTGTTTTGTTTTTTCAATAATTCAAAAATTCTACTCTACTCCAGTATCTTCTTTTCTCGCACTTCCCACCTGTGTAATTCCCTTTCATTTATTGCTTCTCCGACAGTTACAATCTCTAAGAATTTAAATGTAAAATCAACAGTCATCTCTTATCTCGCTTACCTGCATCCTCTCTTTCATGCTCCTTTCTCCGTCCACTCCACTCTTATCAGTATTTTCATCCTTCTCTTACCCACTTCCTGACACCTGTCACTCTTTCTCATAACTTTCCTCTGATGAAAACACTTGCAAAACAGTGGCAGTAAAATGCCTTGCTTGGGGCGATATGATTATAAAAAAGAAGATAGATAGATAGATAGATAGATAGATAGATAGATAGATAGATACAATCTCCAAGAATTTAAATGTAAAGTCAATAGTCATGTCCTATCTCACTAACTTGCATCCTCTCTCCCATGCTCTCATCTAATTTTTGCAGTACTCTCACACCTCTCCTACCCGCTTCCTGACACCCCCTATAACCTGTCACTCTTTTTCATAACTTTCCTCCTATTTAAGCCCTTGCAAAACAGTGGCGGTAAAATGCCTTGCTTGGAACGATATTATTATAAAAAAAGATACAAATTTTAATGAAATAAATTATCATTTGTATCGTGAGGGCTGACTTCTTTACAAAAATAAAATAATATGCGCCAAACATGTGCGGTTATATTAAGTCCGTCTAATGAATTTTTTATATCTTTTCGTTCTATAGTCATAAAAAACAAGTAAGGAGACACAAGGGTTAATGGGAGTGGACGAGAATAAGGATGCTTTAGTGAGGAGAAAGGAGAAGTTAAAGAAATACAAAACATTGCGATTACCGTTACATTTAATGTTTCGAAGAGTTTAATTTGTATGGAATCAAGAATTTTGGAAGAGAATTACGCATGTTTGAGAAAAGAAACTATTGGGATAGATCTTAAGGGTACATCTAGTATTTTTCAACAATAAAACAGTGAGACCTACTTGCCAATCTAGTAGCCCATGAAGTCAATGTACCAAGGAGGAGAGATCATTATAACAATTTCCATGATTATAATTATAAAAAAGAAAACTATTTTCTTCAACTGTGATGATATCGTCAAGCATTTACTTCCATATAGAAAAGCTGATATTAAATAGTAATTCAGCACGCTTTGTCCCGAACAATATCTTTTGGAAGGCTTACGGTCATATCACGTTTAATACAACGGTTGGGGACCCTACCCTTAAAAAAAATAAATGAATCTTGATACTCGAAAAGAAAAAAAGTATTATTCGACACAAGTGTTTATATAAAAACAACAATAAATTGTTGAAAGAAAAAGGTATTACCAGCAATAAATAAATAAAATTTAGTTGGCAATAAATGACCCGCCGAGGTGTTGATATGCCATAAAAACAAAACAACCCAAATTACCTTTTGGAAGGCATCTTTTGCTATACCAACTCGCTTTCCGATGTTGGCATCCCATTGTACCGATTCTGTTAAATCAGTTCCTATATATTTAAATGTAATTTTGGTATTTGCTTGATTTTGGTATCTCTAATTTATAATTGGCATTTTCGCTGTTTTTTTATTATTATGACAAACTTTATACAATATACAATTTGTAAAAATATAGTTACTGTAATGGCCGCAGCTTGTTGCTTATTTAATTTGTTTGTCAGTTAAAAATATCTATACGAGCACAATCAACATATTCAGCCAGTGCCATACGTGATCATGTCTCAAAAAAGACATGACTGACTGGGTAGAAAATTATCCCGCAGTAGTTTGTGATTACTTTCTGCGGTAGATCGGTTACTAGCTAAGCCCATAGCACCCGATCTGTCCTATTATTTAACCCATAACTGGAGGAAGAGACGGATTAATATCTTTCTCAAGGGTATTTGTGCGAAAATGAATGAAAGAAATTCAACTGGAATTCGAACTCGACACCCGAATTCAACATATTGCAACTCTGATTTTTCAAAATACAAATCAAATGTGTCATTCGTGACTAAACAGTAGAAGAATTAGTACAGTTTTGAAATCGTTTCACCCCAAGCAAGGCACTCCATTGGCACTATTGCGCAGGAGGTTACATATGGGAAAGTGCTGAGAAAGAGTGGTTAGTTATAGAAAATGTCGGAACGTGGGTCGTAGACGGATGAGGATACAGAGGATGGGGGTTGCGTAGATGGGTAGAGTCTTTGAGGGAATGGATGCGAGTTAGTGTGATAGATGTCTGTTGACCTTACATTTAAATTCATGGAGATTGTATCTGTCGGGAAAGCAAGTATATGGAAAGGAATTCCACAGGCGTGAAGTGCGAGAAAAGAAGCAATTAGAGTAGAAATTGCGATTACATTTTATCTGTTTTACTGTAAAAGGGTGGGACCTAGTTGCTAATCTATTTTATCTTGTAAATTCATTCCTAGGGGGCACCAATGAACTAAGTTCATCGGAGCAGAAGCCGTGAAAGTATTTATAGAAGAGGCACAGGGAAGCCACATGGCGCCGGTGAGAGAGTGACTGCAGCCGGACTGCCAAGTCGGCATCGATCACATTACAGATTCTCCGTTGTATTTAGTCAGTGGCCACGAGGAGAATAGCAGGGGCACTCGACCAGATGTGGCAGCAGTATTCAACATAATCAACTCATAATTTTGGCGGAAATTAGTGACGGGCATTTTGAACAGGGATTAATATAGATTAGTGTAATACATAGGTGTATTTATTTTATGCAAATCATTTATTCTTCTTTTGTTCTCTAATATCATCGTAAATTGTTTAGTAAGGACCTAGATTCAGGTATCTTTTATCTTCTCTTTGTCGCTTGTTGAACTGCAATTAAGATGAATAGATTACTACTATGATTCAATTTTCCAATACACCAACCAAATAGAAATCTAAGCAAACCTAAATTAACATTAGCACATTTCTATATTATCCACGTCGCTACAAAGGTGATTCATCTCAATACATTTGTGCTCTTCGCCCCAATCTATGACAATGCTAGTGGTTATTATTTGTCTGAAATCATTACTGCTATTAACTTTCAAAATAAATCAGAAGACTTCTTTTTAGTCGGAAATATTACCTTCTAACTTTTTATATAAGTAGCGAAAGTCTATAGATCTCATTCGAGAAAATAATTAAAAACGAAAAGCAAAAAAGAAAAATGTTTATTTGAAAAAAATGTCCGTTTCATGAGAGGATTGGAAAAAAATATTAGGAATCTTTAAAGGCTTATTTATCCCCTTTTTTTCTGTGATGTTCTGATAATCTTATGCTTCTTAGATTTCTTCTCATATTGCAATTTCTGACTATTAAGTAGTTTTCGTTTTTGTTTGATTGAATATTGAAACTTTCGATCTAAACTTATTGTTCCGTTAACTGAAAGTCAATAAATTTTCCGTCGAATCCTATCTTGTTTTAGAAGTCTTCAAAATACGGCCAATCTTATCAGATACTACAATAAATAACATTTACAGTAAATTAGAAAAAAAAATTTGTTTGCTGAATCAAGAATGGCTCTTTTGATTACTTGAAAGCTATTAACAATAGAATTTATACAATAAATTAAGTTGAAGGAATAATTACGACGTTTTTTACGCTTCTGGCTATATAACGTTGATATAAAATTTCTCCTACATTCGATGAAGTTCAAAAAGGTTGTGTCTGGTTAGTACATAGATTTTTAACCGCTTGTGAATACCAAAAGCTGTAAGTGGTGAAATGGATAACAATTCGGAATGGAAATCGGAGAGACGTTTCAATCCACGTCACGTTCGTTATATTCAAATACAAGCAGCTACCATTAGGAAAGTTCTTAATCGACGTCGTCTGCACCAAGCTATATGTTAATTAATAGGACTTGTTTCAGTAAAGTATTATTATTTCCCAAATCCCTATAAGGGATTTCCCAAGCTTGAAATTCAGTGGATGTCATTTCGCCGAAGTGTAAACAAATTTGTTTTTCATATCGTTAAATATGTCGAATTTCGTGCCAAAGAAAATGTATTTGCGAGAAATTTTACTGCACTACTTTTGTAATATAACAATCTGGCCCCACCCGAGGAAGGCTGATGCAAGCGAGGGTGTTTCCGGTCGTTGAAAGGAACGGATGTTGTTTGACCTTATTTCCGGCAGCAGCGGAAATAACTACAGAGGCAAACAGAACAGGTGTCTCTGAGAATTACGTAGGCGTGCGTGGGCGAAGCAAAACCGGAAGAAAAAGTCCCGGTTCTGGAGGATTATAAAAAGACCTCGGCGCACGGATTCGCCAGTAGTAGTAGAGGAGCGACAGAGATCGGCCGGTGAAGAGAGACACAACAGATACGACTACACTCCCGTCAACCCATTTGAAGTGCGCTCTCTCAACTCTCTGTTCCCTATTCTACACGGTCCATCGTCATTAATAAAAATATAACTTCATATTTTTATATATATGCGTGCTTGCTGTTTTGAGGTAATAATTGGTGCCTAGTGACTTGCTGTTTTGAGACAACAAAACAGTTAGATGCGAGCTGGTTGCCACGGCGACGATTGAAATTCAACGGACTTAAAACTACCAGATAGAAAGAAAAAAGAAGACGAAAATATATAGCAGCCGCACGACTATAGACATCAGCCAAGGTAGGTGACTCTTTGATTTGATAGTGTGTGTATTTTCTGCTCGTGTTTATAAGTCTAGTTAGAAAAAAAAATGGAACAGCATACTTTTGCCGATCTGACCCTAGAATTGAGAAATTCGGATTGTTCGGTGTCGAACACATTAAGGGTAGAACGGAGGGGGTGCAGGACTACATGCAGAGAGTAGTATGCCTAGCGGAGAGCGCATAGGGGGGTTGACGGGAGGAATAAAGTTGAGATATTTACCTATCTGTAAGTATAAAACATCTGAGTTAATGATTTATTTTTTTTTGTTAATATTTTACCATATATGTGAAGTGAGTTTACTGGTATGTTGCTTAATTAATCTTACTTTTATTGAGTAAGTGAAATGTAAAATCATGTAAAGGAAGTTTCTTCTACTCTTTAAAGTGGATAATTGTTGATAACAATGTTTTCTTTGGTTTGTGCAGTGTTAGGTTTTCTTTTTTTTGAATTTCTTTTCAATGACTGTACACTACAAAATGATTTACATTTCTATGTTTGTGAATTATGCTTTTGTGCAGGTTCCCATCAATTCAACATCCTCTGCGAATTTTCATTTATGTGACTTGGGAAATATCTTTTGAAGATATATTAACTTCTGAAAACTTTATATTGACACTGATAGACCTGCAGATTCCACAGTTGATCGGAACAAAAAGAAAGAACAACTGAAAAGTCTTGTAGACTTATTGGCTGATATGCTATAGGATTGGGAAAGAAGCAGTGGGAGGATTAACGATAGTTTAAGTGAAATAGTTAGGAAGATACAAACGTGGAAAATTATTAATAGTATCTAAAGCATTAAGTAAATTATACGTCTCTGGTTCAGTGGTTTGGTCCCCAATTACGCAGAAATTTCCCAATTTTTCAGTGGACACCATGCCGGTAGAATTGCGCGATATGGAGGAGATTCCTATCCACAAACTAGTAAATACCTTGGAACAGATAGATATGGAAAGATTTAGTGAAGGATATGAAGAACTCCCGAAGAAGTTGACGATAGGAGTCATTGCTGGCATAGTCGGCGTTATGATAATCCTTGGAATAATAGCTAGGAAGCGGATTTTTAAGTGTGAAAGAAGCAACAGTGCTTCGGGAAAGGAAAGGGAGTTATCCGTTGTGAATAGTACTCCGGGGTCAACGGGTGTTCAACACTCAAATGTCTCTGCGTTAAACAGAGAGATGTCAACAAATCAGATATGCTTGGATTCGAATCCAGAGGAAGTAGTTCAAGGAATAGAAAACATTGTACAAACTAAGGAACTACGAGTCACGGGTCCATTGTTTTAGACTAAATTAATATAGATGAAACCTCTAATCCTCCACAAGTAAATTGCATGCGGATTAACGTTGGAATCAGGGTAATTTTCTTCATTTTCTATTGAACATTTCTCGGTCAGACTATGAATGATATGTACTGCAGATAATGGCCATTTTTCTGTGTTCAAACATAGTATGTTTGAAATTAAATTAAATTAAATGAAGTTACATGTGTAACAATAAACTCGAGCAGAAACACGCATGGTGTTGGTCAAAGGTCATTTACTCGATGTCAGTTTAGAAACTGGGGCGCGGTTACCGCCTATAATCATGTGGTTATGCATCGAGGCGTCTACGCTTATGGACAGAGTCGAGAAAGAAAATGAACATTTTTAAGAACTTTGCCCAATTCTGTGAAAATGGATATTAAAAAAAAAAAAAGTAAAAAAAGAACAATGAAACATCGAGCTGGTAGAACAATTTTCACGATGGACACGAACATTGTTGGGTTGCCGATGTAGGCTCCCCTATATATTTTTTTGTTGCTTTTTTTGTTTCGGCATGCACATGTTTTGTTGTTTTGGCGTGCACATGTTTTATACAATTGTCGGGCTTGTGTGGCATGGGGAGGAGTGAGAGGGTGTTGCGCTTAAAGTGTTCTCAAGTGAACATTTTGGAAAATGGGAGGGCGAGGAGTGTAATATAACAATCTGGCCCCACCCGAGGAAGGCTGATGCAAGAGAGGGTGTTTCCGGTCGTTGAAAGGAACGGATGTTGTTTGACCTTATTTCCGGCAGCAGCGGAAATAACTACGGAGGCAAACAGAACAGGTGTCTCTGAGAATTACGTGGGCGTGCGTGGGCGAGGCAAAACCGGAAGAAAAAGTCCCGGTTCTGGAGGATTATAAAAAGACCTCGGCGCACAGATTCGCCAGTAGTAGTAGAGGAGCGACAGAGATCGGCCGGTGAAGAGAGACAGAACAGATACGACTACACTCCCGTCAACCCATTTGAAGCGCGCTCTCTCAATTCTCTGTTCCCTATTCTACACGGTCCATCGTCATTAATAAAAATATAACTTCATATTTTTATATATATGCGTGTTTGTTGTTTGTCGATATACAACACTTTATGCAAAATAAAAACGGAAGTTGAAGCACATAGAATTCAATTTGAGACTAACGGTGACCATATTCTATCAAAAACAACAAGCAAAAATTGATTTGTATATATTTCTGAGATGAGTTAGTCTAGAATCGATAATTATAAATGAAAATAGAATAGTTTTTTCGTTATTATTACTTTGCAAAATTTTACAAGTCAAGGAAGCAAAAATGAACTCGCCCGAATCACCCTAAATTGTCTTCATTCTTTCAGTGATGAAACTGCAATATAGGTAATTATTAAATATTTATAAATTCATTTGATCCACATGTTATTGTGCAATATTAACAAAAGAACCATTCCGTTTTCATTTACAATTATTCACTTGGCAATAAATACTAAAAAATAGTATGAAATGCATCATTTTTTAAAACACTCGGGTGGCCTAATAATTATGGCCGGTAGTATATATATATATATATATATATATAATCTTTTTTTGTCGATTGTTTTCAACGTACCATATTTAAAAGAAAAGGTCCTACCCGAATATACATTGATATACATATATATTTGTGTGTCTGAATAACGACAAACAGAAAACCTTTACTTACAGGCGCCTTTCGTTCTCTGATGGACGTTAAAAAGGCAAATGTAAAAATGTTATTTTCCAGTATGTATTTATAAACAGAAGTAAATAGTTTGTTTCATTTACAATTTTGTCTAATTTAAAAACGATCAAAAAGATTTTTTAGATTAACCGTGAAAGTCAACGTAAACTATCGTTGATTCTTGGCGATATAATTTAATGTTATTGTAGTTGGAGTTTGTTCTTTTTTATGTAATTATTATTTATTATTTTAGTTTATTTTGCGAAATCAGTTTTTAAATATATTTTTTGAATTAACGAATTTTTAAAGATTTTTAAATAGATTATGGCCATATATGTTGGCTTGGGAAAAATGTATATTTTTAAGAAATTTGAACAAATTACGGGTGCTAATTTCTATTTTTTAGTAAGATTCGATAGTGGCTCTATCAAAAACGTTAGTTACTAAATACTCTGATATCATGCTATTTAAAACCAAAATGAACAGTCGACTTATGCATAAGGTATACTATAAAATTTACATGTTACCATCACGTTGATTACATTCCAATAATTGCAGCAGTAAAAAAAGTTTTCAGCTTTGAACACAACACTCCCTTTAAGAATGTACACACTATTTTAAGAAAAGCAAATCGTAAATCAATAATTAAATGTCATGCTTTCCGGTTCCTTAAGATCTTGAACCTCTTCTTCTTTTATGTGCCCTGGTCCTTCAGGACGTAAACGATCATGGCTTTCTACGTCTCCCTATCCCTGGGGGCTTTTAGCACACCTTCTCCTGTTACACCATGCAACCCTCGTTCCATCCTCCACCTGATGAGTCCTTCAAATATGTTATCCGTTGCTTTCCCCTGTCTCTTTTTCCCTGTATCTGGCCTGTTAGTATCATTTTCTCCAAGCCCTCTTTCCTCATTTCATGTCCCAGGAACTTCAGCTGTCTCTTCCTGATGCTCAGTATTAATTTCCTTTTTGTTTCCATCATTTCTAGGACCTCATCATTGCTGACATGCTCGGTCCATGATATTCGCTGCATCCTTCTGTAGATCCACATTTCAGTTGCTTCAAGTTTTCTCCTACATCTTTGATGATATTGTCCAGCATTCACTGCCATATTGAAGAACTAACAACATATAGCAGTACTATCTTCCTTATTTCTAGCGAAATTGTCCTGTTTCTTAATACTTTACTCAACTTCTGGAATGCTTCCTACGCCATGCCAATTCGCTTTTGGTCTCTGTGTCGCACTTTCCTTCTTCTGTTATAATACTTCCTAGGTATTTAAATTTTTGTACCTGATTGATTCTAGTATCCCCTACCTGTATTTGGCAGATTGGGTTGCCCCTTTTACTGATGACCATGCATTCGGTTTTCTTGCTGTTTCTTGAACTTACTCTTCGAATATATTTCATCAACTTATCCCGGAACTGAGGTAAATTGAGAGAATTTATCAGGTTTGAAACTTGGAATGTTAATAAGGAATTTAGAACAACCCTTCGGGTACATTTAAGAAATTCGTAGTAAAAGTGTTGGTGTCCTTCGGAGATCAGTGTTTATAGCTAAAGAATTAGTTATAAAAGAAACGAAAACAAAAGAAGACATGAAATCAACTGATAGGGGATTATTTTTTCAGGAAAATCTATTGTTATGACAAACAAAACTAAAAATAGGAGGGATATTTTCGGTAAAACACTTTGTTCGAAAAAAGATAATTCTTTCGAATCAGTGCTAGAATTTTGAAAGTTGGGATCCAGTCCAAGAATAAAAAATAACTGGGATAAGAAATAAAAGAATCTATTTCAAGAAGTGAAGCTTGAATACGAAAACAAACTTAGAATAAAGAACCAGAGAACAATGATTTGGCATCAAAATCTAACCGTTCCAAATAAATATTCTAGAATTGTTATTAACTATTAATTACAGTTTTTGGTTGTTTGATTTTATTTAGAAGTAAGTCAAGCGCTATGGTTTATTTAATACCAAAATCTAAATATTTTTGTATAAGTTTACATTTCCAGCTGCAGATATTTCTACATCAATTTATATTATCTGTATAAACGTATATTTTTAAAACATATACTGTTACATATAAGTAGACAATGAATGTTTATTATGTTTAATCATGAGCCGTTCTAGACATCGTATCTTGGTTTTACTTTCAGGTGAAAATAAAGACAAAAATTCTCCAACATTTGGATATTTTTTATTAGGTTTGTTCTAAGCTTTCGGTTCATATGAGACGTTAATCCTCAAAGACGTTAACATAAATACATCCACCATCAGGGACGAGTTTTTCTTGTGTTGATATAAAACTTTGCTAAGAAACGATAACGGTTACCAAATAGCAAATGCAGTTCGTAACTTTGTAATGCGTTTCTATCACGTCACACCGCGTGAGAGCTCGGAATGTTAACAGAACCATATATTTCAAAGCAATGTAATGTGCTATGACCAGATTTAAAAGTGATCTTATTAACTGTGGGTTATTTTGATTTAATGTAGATGTTTTTAGATATATCATTTTTAGATTATAAAATATACGAGTGGGTCCGTGCCGCAATAAATGCCGGCAACATATATATTGACGCATCTACGATAGATTATCTTACATTAGGACATAAAAATCAAGTTTGTTCGTTCACATCGTACATTAACGGTTCGGCACCAGAAGAGGGAAAACTTCTTGAATCTACTCACTCTGAGGAATAGCCGAAATGTTCCATATTTTGTTGTCATCAAAAGATCTGCGGTCTAGTTAATATTTCCGTTTCTTTTTGGGGGGTTTTTGTGTTATATTTTTGGCAATTTACTTGAATTTTCTTAATTAATAACATAACTTCATATATCAATAAATTTAAACATTTATTTAAAAAGATAATCGGAAAAAAACATGCTTGACGTGAGGGTCACGAGTCAAGCAGTAGGAAGATGGTTGATTTTTATTAATTCGGCCTTGTGTCATACATAACCAAACTCCCTACAGTTTACAAGTTTGATGCAGAATTATCAGAAGGTTTTCATCATCAGAAGGTTGGAATGTGTTTTTGTGTTGAATAGTGGAATAGTGTAAGAATAAGAATATACATTTTGCATGTTAAAAAAGAAATTTATTAAAAGGAAAAAGTCACAAGAATTGATGGAAATTAATGTTCAATGAGAAAGTTAATGGTATCAAGAATTGAAAAAAATGTTCATCGTAGTAATTTGTTAGAACGAGTTTGTGCGTACGTACGTATGTAAGTATTAGCGTTTATTTGGTAGGAGTGTCTTTGGATGATGAAGAAAAATTAGAATGAATTAGTACAGGAGAAAGAATGAGAAAGAGGACAAATGTCCGGGTCGGACTTGAAGCTTCTCCCGTTACATTTTAGCTTCTCGTCTCTGTTGCTTCCATCCGTTAACTGACTGACTGAGGTCAATTATCTAGTTCTTTAGAATTTTGCACTGGATCGTGAAGTCTCTTTAGTCTTGCAAACCGCTTTCATTGGTCAAAAAAATAATTTAACATCTACTTGTGAAATCCGGTTTCGACTTACGTACAACATAAAGTAACAAAACGTAGTAAAGGGAAGCGAGAGAAAAAACGATTAAACAACGATTGGAAAAGAGAAAATGTATACTTGTTAACAAAAGAAATATCTAAGGTGAGAACTAAGCACTTCTTCTTCTTCTTCTATGTGCCCTATCCCTTCAGGATGTGGCTTTCCACGTTTCTCTATCCCTGGTGGCTCTGAGCGCGCCTTCTCCTGTTATACCGTGCAATCCTCGTTCTGTCATCCACCTGATTATGTCCTTCAAATATGTTATCCGTTGCTTTCCCTTGCCTCTTTTTCCCTCTATCTGGCCTGTTAGTATCAGGTTCTCCAGGCCCTCCTTCCTCAATGCGTGTACCAGAAAGTTCAGCTGTCTTTTCCTGACACAAAAACATTAAGCAAGTACAAGTATTTAAATATAAATGAAGCGTTTAAATAAAGGACGAAAAACGAAGTACCGAAATCCGAACGTTTATTTTTATATTGAAAATCTCATTCTAAATGCTTGGCAAAGTACTAAAGAAACTTTCGTTATAAACTTAGAAAAGAGTACTAAATTGTTATGCAATATCAACCCTCCAACATGGCAGGGAATACTGGGAAATCTTTTCACAGATGAACAAGATAGGCAGTAAGATGATGAGAAAGAACCAAAAATGGTACTTAAAACTATAAATATTAAGACACAGTTTTAAATTCTAGGGCACATAATGAAGAAAGAGTGTATGGAAAATTTAACACTTTTTTTTTAATCATTTTACCCCAAGCAAGGCATTTTACTGCCACTGTTGCGCAGGAGGTTATATAGGGGAAAGTGATGATAAAGAGGGGTTAGCTATAAGGGATGTCAGGAGGAGGGTTATAGACGGATGAGAATACCGAGGATGGGGTTAGAGTAAATGGGAAAAAAAGAGCCTGAGAGAACGGATGCGATTAGTAAGATAGGAGATGTCTATTGGAGATTGTAGCTGTCGGGGGAGCAAGTATATGGAAGGGAATCCCAATAGGTAGGAAGTGCGTGAAAAGAAGTTTTTAGAGTAGAAATTGCGGTTACTTTTTACCGGTTTCACTGTAAAAGGGTGGGACCTAGTGGCTAATCTAGTAGCTCGTGTAAATTCATACCTAGGGGGCACTAGTGGTCTAAGCTCATTGGAGCAGAAGACATGAAAGTAATTATAGAAGAGGCACAGGGAAACCACGTCACGCCGGTAAGATAGCGACTGCAGCCGAGCTGCTAAGTTGGTATCGATCACATTTCAGATTCTCCGTTGAATTTTGTCAAAAACCCCGAGGTGAATAGCAGGGGAACCTAACCAGATGTGGCAGCAGTATTCAATACACGGACGGATCGTAGATTTATATATGTGCAGGATAGATTCAGACGGAAAAAACTTCCTGGCTCTGCACAGAGAACCGACTTCTTAGAAACGGATTTAGCAATGGTTTTATATATTCATTCCACTTGAGGTTCGCTGAAAGTGTGAATATTAAAGTCAAGAGAGACAGAGAAAAGCAGCGAATAACCTATCTAACGAGTAAATACTAAGCAGAACAGGGATTAGGAGAGATACAAAACTGAGTAATTTTAGTAAGTGCAACAAAGTACACAAAGCTGCAACCAGTTATGTCCTGAACTGGCACGATGTGAAGATTAATAATAAACAACTATTTCTTTTGCAAGTTCTATCAATTTTCATGTATGGCAGTGACTGCTGGATGATGTTTTGATTTTATTATTTTACCCCAAGAAAGGCAATAAATCCATTAAAACACAAAATATGCGAGGAAATATGAGAAAAAAACATTATTAAATACAAGGAACTGAAATTAAAAAGACAGATGATAACAAGTGAGACTGAATTTTAATTGTTCAAAATTAAAATTGGCTGGAAAGCAAAAAGCTGAAAGACAGTTCCACAAACCAAAAATGTGAGAGAAGAAACTGCTAGCATAGAACTTACGGTTACAACTAGCAATTTCAACTGTAAACCAGCGAACCATAACTGCTAACCTAGTCTTCTTCTTTTATGTGCCGTGACCATTCAAGATGTAGGCGATCATGACCTTCCATATCTCTCTATCCCCAGTAACACTTAACACGCTTTCTATCGTTACCTCTCCCAAACTCCGCACTGTCATCTACTTGCACAAACACATCAAGTATGCTACTAGTTGTTTACCCTTCCCCTTTTTCCCTCTATCTGACCTGTGGATATCAGATCCTCTAAGCCTTTCTTCCACCCACACATATCCCGGGAACTTAGCTGTTTTTTCCTGATTTTAAGTCTCAGTTTCATTTTCGTTTCCATCCTCTCCAAAACCCCATCCTTGCTCACATGTTCGGTTTATGGTATCCCCAGCATCCTTCTGTAGGACCTCATTTTGGTTGCTTCAAATCTCCCCCTTATTTTTTCAGGAGATTGTCCAACATTCACTGCGATATTGAAGAACATAACTCGCATAACAATCTAGAACTCTCTTCGTCGTTTCTAGCAAAATTTCCCTGTCCCTCAGTACTCTACTCAACTTCGAGTTTCAGTATCGCATATTCTGTCCCCTGTTAGAACACTTCCTATGTATTTTGATTTCTGTACCTGCTTAATGTTATTATTAGCTTGTAATTATCATTTTTTATCCATAACTATGCATTTAGTTTTCTTTTGTTTCATATATAGTCCTTTCTTTCCACTTTCTTCAGCTACCTTTTGTAGAAGGTCTTGAAGTTTCCTTTCTGTGTCTGCTATCAGCACTGTATCATCTGCAGATCTTATATTGTTCAGATTGTGGCCGCTAATGACGAGTTCTAGTAGTACTTCTACCACTCTCAGAATTGTCAGTCAGTTAAGTGCCATACGTGATATACGCTTGGGCGAACATGTCTCGAAAGAGACATGACTGACTGGGCAGATAATTAACCCGCAGTAGGGAGTCATTACTTTCTGTTGCAGACTGGTTGCAAGACAGGACTAAAGAACCCGATCAACATTAACACATAACTAGATGAAAGAGACGGATTAATACCTCTCCCAATGGTTCGTAGTGGTGTAACTTTAATTGATGGTTAGTGTTCTAGGGTTAAAGATATATTAAACTTGAATTCTGCATTTCCACATCCACTGTATCTAGATACAAAACTATTGCGATGAATAATGAATGAGCTGTTCCGCAGAAGATACTTCTATATTCACATAATTTTTCATTTAAATTCCTAGATTTTTCATATCTATTTTATAAGTACATGTTTCAGTTTTAATACTATCATTCTTTTGCTTTGTGTTCATTCTCTCGTTATTTTTGAAGAAATTGTAGCGCATTCATGCACATGTTTTAAATTCCCAACATAGTTTATGGCGAGGTTAGTATCTGCTCGACATTTCGCCATTTGTGCTGAAGTCCACTGAGGTCACTCACTGAATTTTCCAACGTTAGCTTTCATTCTGTAATATCAGGTGTACATCATGTCGAGTATAATTGTAAGGCATACAGAGCTGCATAGATATACATATATCCAACAAATTTGTTATCATATTTGTACCCTAAGGTCAAATACAGTTTTGGAGCTGAAATATTCATAACCACAAACACAGAGGAATTGTTTGTGTGAAATTGGGTAAATGAATATAAAATTATATTTCCTTAAAGGCTTTCCAATCCTAAGAAACCCTGGTAAAGCGAGATAATATGACAGGAATCTGTTTATCTCACAACATAATGGTAGCATCCTGTTTGGTCAAAATTCAGCCCTTTGGTGGTGAGAATGGAGTGTCGTCTTCAGGGCGCAGGTCTGGGTGATGCCTGGATTTGCTTCCATGGCTTTTTCCGCGTTTAAGCAGCAGAGGTTTAAATCTAAAGTTTCCCTTTCCCCTAGAATGACTGTCTTTCCGGACTGGTGAATACCATTTACTTGAAGCAGCTAGTTGTGAGTCGCCAGTGAGCCACATTTACCACTCATCCGGTATAAATCTGAACTAGGTTGTCATGATAAAATACTACGTGAAAAATAAAAATGTATGGAAGCCACGTTTGTATAATATTTGAAATAATGATAATATTTCACTATAGAAACGATCACAGCTAATATACGTAAGTTAGCTGGGGTAAAGGATGTGCGTTGTGGTACAGTAGATATCGGCTCGAAACGAGAAATCGGGAGCCGAGTTCGAATTCCTGTTGAATTCATTGCATTCAATTACGCGCATATACCCTTGGGAAAGGTATTAATCCGTCTCTTCCTTCCAATTATGGGTTAAATAACAGGACAGATTGGGTTCTATAGTCTTGGCTGGCAACCAATCTACCGCAGAAAGCAATGACAACCTACTGTGGGATATTCTTCTGCCCTGTCAGTCATGTATCTTTCGAGACATGATCGTTCAAGCGTGTTTCACGTATGGCACTTAAATGACTGAATTAACAAAAGAAATCATAGCATTTATTCAGAAACCTCAATCAACACGAGTGAGACGAGAGAAAACGACCCCCACAAAGATGTAATTTTCAAAGTAACAATGAATATACAAGTCGGGATAACGTATTGATTAATGACAATAGTTCTTTTCTGTTCCTCCCAGGGTTTTTTTTTAAATTATTACGACAGTGATTCTGAGCAGTATGGAGAGATGGCTAGTTTCTTCTCTGATGAGGATTACTGAGGATATCCCCTTTTTGCCAGTCCGTGTAATGGAAGCTAAAACGAGGAAAAATCCTAAAATAAGTTTAAAAATAATTGATTTTGATACGAACAGAAAAAGTCTGAAGTTGTAAAATACAGGGCCAGTACACATTATAATTGCATTTCAGCAATCATAAAATTGAACAGTAAATTCGTCCTACATTTTCTTCATATTAAAATAGTTCTCTATCTTAGCAGCATCATCTCGTAAAGTATCAATTGCAATAGAAAACTTGACAAACGATCAAAGAGGCTCATACTGCATACAGAATGCTCTTACAGCGGGTGTTCAACAATCACGACCTCACCATGAGAACGAAAATCACAATCTGCCGGGCCGTAGTCCACTCCACCCTTTTGTACGCTTGCAAGACATAGACTTAGTATCATTACGACATCAAATGTCTCCAGCGGTTACTACAATCGAAACTCCGGAGAATCCTTTGCATCAGTTGGGAAAAGAGTATCACAAACGAGGTACTTTCTCGGACGTCTCTTTCGTCTAGGCCGTCTACATGTCCAGGATATTTTCCACGTGATGCCCACGTATCATTCTGTTTGGACCTGGGAAACCGTTGCTGTAAATTGGTCGTCTTGGCGTAATAGCATCCGGGGGCTTGGTTGGTTGGCGTTGCATTTCGAGTCAGCATGAAAAGGATCTGCAACATGCTGTCAGGACCTTATTTACATTATTCGAACTACTGTCCTCAACTTTGTTGCCATTTGTACAAAGTTTCGGTCGTTAAACGCTCCGGTCTTCTTCAGATGCTAGCAATTTCGAACCGAACTCTTTATTACAAACACTGGGATATATTATTCTCATTCCTTGACTGGTAAATGTTAATTTATTTTTTTATTCCAAACTCTGACACCTTATTTATATACTTAAATTTCTGAATTAGTCGTCGTTGGCGCCCGCTCGCATCTGAGTACTTCTCTCCTAATTACCTTTCTCGTCTCCAACATTGAAAAATTCAATGAGTGACCTCAATGGAATTCTGCATAAATGGCGAAAAGTTGAGCAGATACTAACCTCTCCAAAAAATATGTTGGGAATTTAAACATAAGTAATCAGCACATATGCTAGGGAAATGAATATAAAATGAGAACCAGTAATACGGAGTGCTAGAGAAAACCATTAGTGTCAAAACTGCAATATGAGCTCTGGTAAAAATGGTTACTGAACATTAGGTTTATAATTCCCAGAAATTCACTTGTTCTTGTTCATAAGGACACATGTCTCACTGGATATAGACGTTGGTTAGTTCTAGTGAATTGACCTAAAGAGCTGTGAGTTCAATACCAGGCTACAGCAGTATTGAACAAGTACTTTAAAGAGTCAGTTTAGAAGGATATACTCTTGACTAATAAAAGGAGGCTACACGCAAGGAATGAGAATGATATACCCCAGTGATTTTAATTAAGTTTTGGTTTCAAAATTCTTAGCACCGCAAAAAACGTCTAACAAAACTTCGGAAAAACGCAACAAAAACGAGGACAATAGTCCGAATAATGGAAATAGTATAACTACTTCCTCATCTGAGAAATATTGACAAATACTGAAGTGCTGTCAGGAGTCTTTTGCCATCCAGTCTCCTCTATGAATCTGGTTCATAACTATCCTGGAGTAGATTGTGATTTCACGGCCATCTCCGCCACCGCCGCCACCGCCCCCAAAGAAAGGAGAGAGGCTGACGACCTAGTTGCTCGGATGCGAGCGGGTGCTGACGACAATTAATTCAGAAATTTAATATTTTAAAGCTCACTTTGTGACTGAATCTATAAATAGAAGGGGCAGAGTTCGGAAGAAAAAATAAAGTAATATTTACCAGCCAATATTCGAAAAGTGGACTTAAATAATTTATATTGGTGTACAAATATTAATATCTGTTAAATAACCATAGATACAGCAAAGTTATCTTGTAAGAATTGAAGAAGGTTCATTTGGATTTCGACTTAAACGTCCAAGAACTATATATATATATATATATATATATATATATATATATATATTAAGACCTTCCAGCAGTCTATTTGGAAGCAGGAGCTATTTTTCGTCTTAGATATTATCAGATTTTGATAATTATATATTTAATCAATATAATACTCTGTATTTTGCTTTTTTATTAATTTAAAATCATGACCCCCATCTTCACCTCACGATGTATGTGAATTTCTGTCTGCGTCGGGGTGGAAAAAAGTCGTTGAACAACGGAATGGAAGGTGAAATATATAAAAACTAATTTAGCTTTTGTCCGTATACTGTATTCTTTATTTATGGACTCACATGGAGCTATCCGCTAGTAAATAAGAGATAATTAGTTCGTTTTTGCTACTGCTGCTTTTCTCTTCTTCTGCAAATGAATAACGAACTAGATCTTACTTTTAAACAGCAAGGATTCTGACTGCACATATGACTGCGATTCTCACACTCACAACCTCTCTACAACTTGATGAGTTGCTTTTATCTAGATCGCGGCCTAACTCTACAAACCCACGAGCAGGATTCTCTGTCTTCCAGCCAAATTGCACTTGCTCCCGAATTTTTTTTTTTCATGACTCATTTTCCTTAGCTATGTCTGAACAGCGGATGTTGGAAGATCTCATGTCTCGATTTTACTGTTGCTATATAACTACCGCTGCTTCAAGTCCGGTTGAAATTATTTACATCCTAATTACGAAAAGATTTGAAACCATTCTGTTATATTTGAATCGTAGTGTACATGTAATTGAGTCATTGATAGACGTTTGACGTGAAAGGAATTAAAAGTGTTTAATCCTTTTTTTTTTCATTCTTTCTTTCGTTCTTTCCTTTTGTCTTGTTTTTCAATTTAACTCTTTACGGAGTTTCTTTTTATTCTTTCTTGTTGTTTCTTGTTTTAACCATTCTTTAATACTTCCATCTTTTTATATTTTCTTTAATTTTATACCCTTAGTAAAATATTTACATTTGAAAACAGCGGCTCTGTGTACGAATTTAGTTGATCAATTGATTATTCCATCAGGGAACAGAAGATGTCGTCAATCAAGAAATGCTGACTCAGGACGTAATTCTTAAGAATGAAAACCCATTGGGCTAAACAAATATCAATCATGAATTAACTTATTTATTTATTTGTAATTTAGTTATTTAGGACGATCTTTTTGTTTTTCGTTTTATTCTTAAACTTATTTGAAAAGAATGGATGTGTTTGTTGATATTTCTTTCTCTTCATTATCTCTTGTGTGTGACCTGCTTAACTTTGAACCAGGACAACTTTAAATTAACTTGAAAGGAATAAGAACACTGAAGAAAAGAAAACATTTTTTTTAATCGTTTTACCCAAAGCAAGGCAGAGCTACCACTGATGCGTAGGAGACTACGTAAGAGAGTAAACGTTTAGGCAGGAGGAGATTAAAGAGAAAGACGAACTAGATACAGAGGGTGTCAGAAAAAGGAAAAGAGAAAAATGGAAACACAAATGTGAAGAGAGTTGCAAAGATAGAGAGAAAAAAAAAGAACAAGATAATATGATATAGAAGGGATTGGAGTCAAGTGGATAAGAGGTGGGAATTGCCATTGCGTTTAAATTCCTGAAGGTTGTAGCCGTCAGAAAAGCAAGTATACGGAAACGTGAACTACGAGTCATCGATATACAGTAGCGAGTATAAAGATCAGAACGATGTCAAGAAAAAGTCTAAATATGAAATAACTTTTTATTTTAAAGCATCTAAGAAAATTTTATCAAGAAAGAAAAGGAGAGAAAATTAAATTATATAATTCCAAAATATAAAGTTCAATAAGCTTATTTTATTTTTCATAAGAATAATTATATAACATTCGAAAAAATAGATCAAAAACATCAGAACGATTAAATAAATCTATAAAATTTAATAATTATTTTGCATTACTGAAAATTTTGGTGGGTAAGAATATAAAATCGGGTATTCGACTAAATTACACCGGCTCTTTACTGGCTCCTGCATTGTAAACATGGCGAAAAAATCTGTGACGTCATTGGAACTTAGAAAACTGATAGTCAAGTTACGTAATGAAAATAAACTTTCTATTGGGGATACTTCAAAGAGTGTGAGTTAATATATAAGTATTATTCATAGTATTTTAAGAAAACTTGAAGAAACTGGGTCATGTGAAGCCAAGAAACTACCTGGCAGGCCTAGAAAAACTACTGCGAGGGAAAACAGATGCATTGGTAAAGAATAAAAAAAGAGCGAATGCTAACCTTGGAATTAAAATATCAATGCACACTATTTCCCGAAGACGTAATGAAATAAATCTGAACAGTCGAGTAACCTCTACGAAGCCTTAAATTTCTAAAAAGAAGCAAATGAGTTGATTGAAATTTGCCTATGAAAACCTCATAAGAACAGTGAGATTGTGTTTATTTTAGTAATGAATCAAAGTTTAACCTGTTCGGTTTTGACGGGAGATGGTTCGTTGGACGCAGTCCTAATGAACAATATTTGCCTCAGTGCACTAAAAGTAGTGTTAAATTTGAAGGAGGAAGTGTGATGGTGTTTGGCATGATTTTATCTGCTGGTACCGGACCTCTTGTTAGGCTACACGGTAAAATTAACGCAGCTCTATACAGAGATATTGAAGAAAAATGTTGTACCTAATTTGAGAACTGCAATTAATCAACCAGCTGTATTTATGCATGATAACGCGAAGTCTGTTGAGACATTTCGTTCTGAGACGGATGTTACTGTTATGGAGGCCTGCTCAAAGCCCAGATATGAATCCTATTGACAATGTTTGGAAGTTACTAAATGAAAGAGCTAAGGAAAGAATCCAACAAACGTCGAAGAACTATGGACGAATTTGAAAGGAAAACAGGAGAAAATATCCGTTTATGAATGCAAAACATTAATTCGCTCATGTAGCAAAAAATGTACAGCAATTATTGAAAGTAAAGGTTTTTCACATCAAGTACTAATGAATTATGAACGCACTTTTCATTTGGATATCATGTATCGATTATAATAGTAAGATTTTTTTAATAGCGCTGATTTTTTTGATCATCTATTTTTTCGAATGTTATATAACTATTTTTATAACTTTATCAAAATAAGTTTATTGTGCTTTATATTTCGGAATAATATAATTTATCTTTATTTCCTAATTTTTCTTTGATAAAATGTTCTATGAAGCTTTAAAATAAAAAAGTTATTTCACATTTAAAGTTTTTCTTAACATCGTTCTGATCTTTATGTTCGCTACTGTATATAATAACTCTAATGTATCATTTTAATTGTGTGAGTCAGCAAATCATACCTCTTTTATGAGTCGTGTCCTTTTAGGCTGTTGGCAATTATAGTTCTCCAAAATGTACTCTCATATGTTTCTCTTAGCAATGTCTGTATTTTTCTATCCTTCACACACTGTTCTTGCCATCTATTTACATAAAATCGTAAGTTAGAGTATTGAGAGTCAGGAAAATTTCACTTGAAACATAGAAGAAAGTAGAGGATTGTTATCTGATATCTGTTCTTCAATATGGAAGCGAATGAGAGATAATCTTCTTCTTCTATGTGCCCTGTCCCTTCAGGACGTAGGTGATCATGGTTTTCCACGTTTCCCTATCCCTGGTGGCTCTGAGCACGCATTCTCCTGTTACACCATGCAATCCTCGTTCCATCATCCACCTGATTAGGCCCTTCAAATAAGTCATCCGTTGCTTTCCCCTGTCTCTTTTTCCCTCTATCTGGCCTGTTAGTATCAAATTCTCCAAGCCCTCTTTCCTCATTGCGTGTCCCAGGAACTTCAGCTGTCTCTTCCTGATGCTCAGTATTAATTTCCTGTTTGTTTCCATCATTGCTGACATGCTCGGTCCATGATATTCGCAGCATCCTTCTGTAGATCCACATTTCAAGTTTTTCCTACATCTTTGATGATATTGTCCAGCATTCACTGCCATATTGAAGAACTGACAATACACAGCATTCCAGTACTATCTTCCTTGTTTCTAGCGAAATTGTCCTGTTTCTTAATACTTTACTCAACTTCTGGAATGCTTCCTTCGCCATGCCAATTCGCCTTCGGATCTCTGTGTTGCACTTTCCTTCTTCTGTTATAACACTTCCCAGGTATTTCAATTTTTGTACCTGCTTGATTCTACTATCCACGACCTGTATTTAGCATTTTGGGCTGCCCTTTTTACTGATGACAATGCATTCGGTTTTGTGCAGTTTATTTCTAGTCCTTTCTTGTTACTTTCTTCAGCTATCTTCTGTAGGAGGTCATGTAGTTTCCTTTCTGTGTCTGTTATCAGCACAGTATCATATGTGCACCTTAGGTTGCTTAAATTGTGGCCTCCGATTACGAATCCAGGAATAACTTCTATGGTCCTCAAAATATTCTCAATGTACAAGTTGAATCTAATCAAACATAAAGAAGAGACTTGAAGCAACCGAAATGTAATTCTAAGGAAGGATTTTGTAAATACTGTGGACAGAACATGTGAGCAACGACGAGGTTTCGGAGAGGATGGACATGAAAAGACACTAAAGTTTCTAGGACATCTGATGAGGAAAGAAGGCCTGGAGAATCTAATGCTGACGGGACGGATAGAGGGGAGGGAAAACAGGAGAAAGAAACGCGTAGCATACTTGATGGATCTGAGCAGATGGATGGCGAAGCTTGGGCTGAGTGGGGTAACAGGAGAAGGTGTTTTAAGACCCACAAGGGACAGAATGATCTGGAAGGCTATGATCGCCCATGTCAAGAAGAGACATAGCACAGAAAAGAGGAAGGATTCTCACTATTTTTCAACTTGCTTTTAATATGCTCTGTAATTATAAAATTCTCCAAGATCTATTTCCTCATTGTGTGATCTAAAGATTTCATTTAACGCTTTCAAACCAAAAGTGACTATTTTGTTCTAATTTCCTTGAAGATTCCTCTTTTCTCATATGCTTCGTACATGATATTCTGAATAGTCTTGTAGAACCAGATCATTGTTGCCTCAAGTCGTTTCTTCCTTTATGAGGATATTGTAAACATTCACTGCCTTATAAGAGAACTTATATTACACAACAGTTCGGTATTTGATTCTTTATTTCTAACCAGATTTTTCTGTTTATTATACACTAGCATTATATCCCGGCGTTGCTCGAGTGTAATGAAAGCTTTAAAACTAATCCATGGTCCTGGAGCTCAGACTCTTTGGACGTTGGCACGAAATACTAAAAAGCAATAGTTGTTTCCAGTTAAAGCGAAACCGTAGACTGAACGAAAAATGAATGGATGTAAGTCAAATTTTGATTTCTGATATCAATATCAAATAAGGTTTTTTCGTCGTAAACTGAAATTTGAAGGCTAAATAAGTCCTCTGAGTAAATGGCATCATGGCTGAGACTAAGAACTACAATTATACCTACTTAGAGCCAAACTCGAAGCAAAAACTAAAATAAAAGGGCTGAAAAAAATACAGACATACAGGCAGCTAAACAGACACAGACGCAAACATCTTGCCTTTTATATATATATATATATATATATATATATATATATTATCGATTTTCTGCACTACTGTAAGAACTGCAACCTTAAAAATTCTGAATATCGTTTCTGATGTCTTAGTCTATGAGTGTATCAAATTTGATTAATATCGAACTACTCCTTCTATCACCCGATCTTTTCGATTATCGATTTTCGATATTTATCGCGGGTGCCTCGACACAAATGAACTACATCCAGCTGATCCCACCAAAGAGCAGTGCAGAACCTTTGAAACATAAGTATTCGGCTTTGCCGCAAATGTTGATGCGTGTCCGAAATTACCCCACAATTTTTAAATTGAGAGTTGATGTAGTGTATCCACTTTTCATCGCCGGTCAATACGATCCAAAAAACATTTATTTCTACCGGTAAAGCAGCTGTTCACACGTGGCATTCCTACTGCTTTCAATCGTTTCGGAACTGTTGTATGATCAACTCTTAACGATTCAGCACGTTCAGCTTACACACGACATGAGTCTTCATGAAATAATACTTCCAATATTTCGCCTTCCAACTTTTTCGGTGCACCAGAGTGTTCTTTATCTTCAACATCAAAATCACCTAACCTCTTGTTTGCGACAGAGCATAGTCGCCGTCAGTTTAAACAAAATTACTTTGTGCTTCAGGTGCAGATTTATTTTGAATAGAGTAATGCAATAAAATTCCCCGCAAATACACTTTCTTTGACAAGAACTCCGACATCGTAATGTTAACAAATGTAAACATGTTACGGAAATTAATGTCGGTTGTTTACAAACATTTTCGTTAATCTTCATTATTTCCCGCAACATGTTGACATTTGTTGACATTACGATACATTTCCGAGCAGAGATGGTTATTACGATTAATTCAAAAATTGTATTATAAGTTTAATTTGACTTAATTCGTGGTCGATAGGTCTAAGACGCGCCTGGTCACATGGTGGCTTCCCCTATGTGGATAGGGGTCGCAGGTTCGAATCCTGCCGAATAACACACATTTTCGTAATAAAAATTTATCGTAAATAATCAGGCCGGTAGAAATAAATATATAATACTGTTTGATTAAAAACAGAATAGCTACTTAAATAAAAGTATCGATGAAAACTAATGTTCAAACAATTCATTTCAAATTGTCGGTTGCTTGTAACTAAGTTTCGTTAAAATTCGTTGATTTCCGTAACATGTTTACATTTGTTGACATTACGATAAATTTCAGAGCAGATATGTTTGTTTACGATGGATCGAAAATTGTGTTATATAGGCTTGATAAAAACCTTGCTTAGACTGGATGCTGTTCGTGGTCGAGAGGTCTAAGACGTTACCAGATCAAATGGTAGTTTCCGCTATATAGATAGGGGTCGCAGGTTCGAATCCTACCGAATAACACATATTTTCGTTATAAAAATTTATCGTAAATAATCAGGCCGGTAGAAATAAATATATAATACTGTTTGATTATAAACAGAATATCTATTAAATAAGAGTATCGATCAAAAATAATGTTCAAACAAATAATTTCCATATCTATATATATATATATAGAGAGAGAGATATTATTGAGAATACTGTTAAATTTTATATACTTGAGTTCAACAACTCCTTTTAGAACTGAGCAGATTAACTACCCACACAGTTTATTTTATTAGATTACTGAAGGTTTGTGTAGAACCAGCTCCACATTTTGCAAGAAATGATAACAGAAAAAATTGCCAAAATGGAAGTTTCCAAATGGCTTGCCTCATTTTAGTCTGACCGCCATTGAAGCATAGAAAGGTCATTTTGATATTTAACTCATATCTGGAGAGTGATAGATATATTTATGCCTAACCAAAGAGTGAACAAAATGGAAAAACAGGATTCGCTTCTTCACGCCAATAACCATCAAATTCACACACATCGTCGTCACCCACCTTTTATGTTTTGATATCGATATTCTTGTAGTAAGGAAGAGCAAACCGAACCCGCACTGAAATAAGCAATTACTGAAGGCTTACTCTTCTGATATGCACAAAGGTTATTTCTCTTTCAGTGACATTCGAATAACCAGACAATTAATGAAGAAGCCTACGCGCAAAGTTTGTGAGTCGACTGGCATAAAGTTCTTATCAGAAATCAGCATGCATAATTTAAAAGCTGAACTGAACATAATTCCTCGCAACTTCAGCTTGTATTTAAGTCCTTAAGAATAAGACGTATGACAGCCATATGCATTTTTAATTCGCTTGCTTTCAGTTTCTTCGAACATATAAACACACAACTACTGCGCATTTTAAGACTCAAATTATTCAACGATGAACACAATTCAAGACAAACTTCAAGACTCTTTTACTTATCTTTATAAAAGAGCAGAAACTGAGTATTTTACTATACCTGGTGAGGCTCTAACTCATCTTAGTTCAAAAGACTTTATTGACACTGACAGGACAGTGACAGAGAAAAGCAGCGCATGTCTTACCTACATGTTTGTGTAAATCGTTGACAGAACAGTGATTATGAAGTATAGTGTAAAAAAACAGTCCTACTCTTTACGGCTAAGACCAGCTAAGGTAATTCGTCACATTGTATGTGGCGTACACTATAGCAAATTCTCCCATTCCCTTTTTCATCCCTTGGTAAAATGTAAGTTCTATTCTAGCAGCTTCTTCATACGGACGACTGCATTGTGGGTCCGACTCTAAAGAGACCTCTTCCCTGATCCCCACAATCTTAGATTGTTAATATGGAGGCGTAACTGTTGTTTTTCATCATATGTCCGCCTAAGCTGTGCCTATTAGTAACCTTCGACTTTGACGATCGCTCAGGTCTTTCCGCAACCATGTTGGGAATAGCGTATCTTTCCATCGTAGTTTTCATTTTCATCGCAGCTTGAACGCCAACGACTGACGCCGCCAGAAAATATGTCATCAATCCTTTCTATGAATGAAGCCATTTCCCGGCTAATTTTCATAATTAATAATATTTATCGTTGTATATTTTATTATCATAGTATACTTTTATCTTTTCCCTAATTCTCTAAAACGTTTCTACCCCAAATATGCCGTTCCATTACGTCCTTGATGGTCTTCCCGCCGAGATCCAAAATTAAATTTTCATTTCTATTTTCTTTTCTTACGCATGATGTTTGATTAAATGATTGCATGCACTACAACCGCAGCGAAATTCTGCCTCTCACTGTGAGGTCAAACCGGAAAAAAAAATCTAGCCCCACGTCCATTTCAAGTGACTCCCTACTGAATTCCTAATCACTTTCCAAGATCCTTTTATTCAGCAATAGAGTTACATGGTATTTTCAAACGTTGATGACATGCAGAGTAAATTTCCTACTTTATGCGAGCTCGTATACTGAGATACCATGAACTGAATACCACGTGTGTCACGATGAAGTTTTAAGGTAAATAGAAACAAAATAGTGTACATACACTTAGCATCAAAAAGAGACATTTGAATAACGAGATATTGACACTAACAGGACAGTGACAGAGAAAAGCAGTGCATATCTAACCTAAAAGTTCGTGTAAATCGTTAGCAGAACAATGATTATGAAGTATAGTGTAAAAAAACTGTCCTACTCTTTGACTAAGACCAGCTAATGTCATTTGTTGCTTTGTATGTGGCGTACATTGTAGCAAATTATCCCATTTCTTTTTTCTTCTCTTGGTAAAATGTAAGTTTTATTCTAGCAGCTTTTTCATACGGACTACTGCATTGTAGATCCGACTCTAAAGGGGTTCCTTCCTCGATCCCCACAATCTTAGATTGTTCATGTGGAGGCGTAACTGTTGTTTTTCATCACATGTGCATCTTACTTTGTAACCTTTGACTTCGAGGATCGCTCAGGTCTGGTACAGGGAAACATCATTGTAAACAATTCAAAAGAAACTTTCAAAAGGGTGACAAATAACAGCAAACTGTAAAGAGCCATGAAGTTACACGTATAGGATACAAATCCTATATCATCCATCAACTAACTAAAACACACAATGTAAAATTGCACACCCGCAAAATCGGATTCAAACGACTAAAAACATTTTGGAAAACCCAACTATAACAAACAAAATAAAATTGTACACCCGCAAAAGTGGATTCAAACGCCTAAAAGCCTTTTAGAAAAACCCAGACCTAGAAAAATTCAAAAGTCAGTGTGTAAAGCAAAATTCTGTATCCTTATTGGATGAAAAATAGAAAATTTATATATAACGTTTTTTCACACCTAGAAGTGAAAAGTTCTGCTGCAGCCGGAAACATGAGAAGCTTCACTATTTAAACCACGTCGCTGCCCGGTCAAAAGTAGTC
Organism: Ascarosepion bandense; assembly: GCA_037127315.1. Classification (NCBI taxonomy): domain Eukaryota; kingdom Metazoa; phylum Mollusca; class Cephalopoda; order Sepiida; family Sepiidae; genus Ascarosepion; species Ascarosepion bandense. Next base: position 1,565,256 of record JBBBDQ010001362.1, on the reverse strand, counting down.
AGGCGTGTTAGCTGACGGATCTTGTGGCAATGTAGCAAAATAAATTTCAAGAAGCCGACACGGACGTAAGGGCGTGTCACATATGCATTCCACCTCTTCGTCCAATTTTCTTTTCTTTTTCACTACACGCCGCTAAAGAGAACAACAACAACAACAACACAACAACAACAACAACAGAACACGCTAAGTACTATTTCTTTATTTCTTCTTTCTCACCCTGTCGCCAACCCGCCACAAAGAGGAAGGAACATAAGACTTTACATTCTACCATCTTTCTACGCCAGGGACACTTAACTACTTGCTACTATCAAACCATGAACTCTAACTTTCTGTGGACCTTTTAAATACTTACATATTCTTTGAATAATTTTAACTACAAAGTCGCATGCATTTTCTCAATGAACATTTATCTTCTCACAACTATGTTATAATGTTCAGTTAACAAAATTTCACTTATATATTTCTACTTACAGTTTGTCATTCTGTTTATAACATTTTGCTTTAAGGTAGAAAGAAAATATTTTATCCTTCCATATTTCAAAATCCAACCCTCTGATATATGAATTGTGGGGACTTCGGGCGTTTTTGGCACAAGGTCAATTTACCAAACATCAACGAGGCTCCTACACACGCCTCATAGAAGAGAAACCCTGTTCTTCAATGTTTTTGCGCCATATTTAAGCTGAAACTTTAATTTTACTTTTTATGTTTACTTGAACGGCTACCAAGCTGATGTCATCACAGGCAACATCTCCTGCCTCCCATAAGCATAGACCAAGTGAGTCTCCCTGAGAGCAATACACTGGGCCTTCTCGGCCTTACCCTCTCTTCCGATCTCAAGTGGAATCATTACATTGAGTCAATAGCTAAATCCACAGCTAGGAAGGTTGGGTGACTGTGTCAGGCCCGGAGGTTTTTTCCTCCTGAATCCATCTTTCATATATACAAATCAACCATCCGTACGTGCATGAAATACTGCTATTATATATTGTCAGGTGCACCCGCTGTTCATCTCAGTGTTCTTGACAGGCTCCAAAGGAGAATCAATAATGTGATAGGTACCAACTTGGCTACTCGACTCTAGCCACTTTCTCACTGACGGGATGTGGCTTCCCTCTGTCTGTTCTATAAATATTTTCATATCTTCTGCTCTAGCGAACTTAAGTCACTGCTGCCCCTGCAATAGGTTTTTATTCGTGCAACCTGGCTGGCAACTGGGTCCCATCCATTCACAATTAGATCAACCAAATGCTGGCGACAATTCTACTCCAGCAACTTCTTTTCTCACACTTCCCGCCTGTGGAACTCGCTTCCCTATTCTTGCTTTCCTGATGGCTACAACCTCCAGTAATTTAAATGCAATGTTAATACCCATTTCTTAACCACTTGACTCTAGTTCTTTCAACACCACTCTGTATATCTTTTCCTTCTCTCTACTTTTGCACCTGTCATCACACCTGCATTACTATCCTTAACTGATTCGTCTTTCTCGTTACTCTACTCCTATTTATTTTTTTACTCTTATGTAGCCCCCTGCACATCAGTGGCGTTACCATCTTGCTCGAGCGATTCGATTAAAAAATGAGTAAGAGCGAAGACGTTTATTTGATCTGCAGTATGAAAAAAAAAACAAATAATGACTAACTTTTTGGGGGTAAGATTTGAACTCAGACTGCTTATTCCGTGCTGATCACTTTCACGTCACTCAGGTTGCCAGACCGTTTTATCGTTATTAATGGTTGTTTCTGCACGAGGCAGATTGCTAACATATGATTTACTTTACGCCAATTATTACGATTTTCGAACAATCTTATTTTCTGTCTGCAATTCTCATTAGTTGGTTATTACAGAATTATATTATCCCTCTGCCCCTGTTTTAGTTTTCCTCTACGTCTTTCTCCAAGTACGATGCCGTCAAAACCCATTTTATTAAGTCCTGCACGAGATCGTTTAACGATTCCATATATTTTGAGGGGTTTGTTATGAGCTCCATTGAATATTGAAATCAAATTGTCTACATCGCTATGAGTGATTATTTTCCTTTTATCTAGCAGTATGTGATCGGAGATAATCTGCAGTATATGATTTACTAATGTTTTAGTTTGTGTTCTCAATCTTCAAAAAATTCACTTTATATATCCAGCCGTTTTTCTTTTATACTTTGCTTTCATTTTTTTATTTGTTTTGATTGTCAATTCTTCACGTTTCGTGCAACACTAGGTCGTAAAAATCACAGCTTCCTGCAGTGCAAATGTGCGACATCGGGCTATAATCACTGAAATCTAAAATTCAGACAATGGACGTGATTATGAAGTAGATTATGAGCCAATGAATGGCGTTCTAGATACACAACACTACAGCAAAAATGGAGAGTAAGCTAGGGTAACTGAATCAGGTTAGAATAGGGGGATATTGATAACGGCTAATGTTCTCTTGGCCTCGTTTGATTACTTTAAAATTTACATTAAGTGGATGGATCATTTCCAGGCAAAACATGTATATCGACAAGAGGGTGCTAAATGTTATTTCCAGGCAAAACATGTATATCGACAAGAGGGTGCTAAATGTTATTTCCAGGCAAAACATGTATATGGACAAGAGGGTGCTAAATTTTATTTCCAGGCAAAACATGTATATCGACCAAGATTTCCGGGTGCTGAAATGTTATTTCCAGGCAAAACATGTATATCGACAAGAGGGTGCTAAATGTTATTTCCAGGCAAAACATGTATATCGACAAGAGGGTGCTAAATGTTATTTCCAGGCAAAACATGTAAATATTTCGACAAAAGAGGGTGCTAAATGTTATTTCCAGGCAAAACATGTATATCGACAAGAGGGTGCTAAATGTTATTTCCAGGCAAAACATGTATATCGACAAGAGGGTGCTAAATTTTATTTCCAGGCAAAACATGTATATCGACAAGAGGGTGCTAAATGTTATTTCCAGGCAAAACATGTATATCGACAAGAGGGTGCTAAATGTTTATTTCCAGGCAAAACATGTATATCGACAAGAGGGTGCTAAATGTTATTTCCAGGCAAAACATGTATATCGACAAGAGGGTGCTAAATTTTATTTCCAGGCAAAACATGTATATCGACAAGAGGGTGCTAAATGTTATTTCCAGGCAAAACATGTATATCGACAAGAGGGTGCTAAATGTTATTTCCAGGCAAAACATGTATATCGACAAGAGGGTGCTAAATGTTATTTCCAGGCAAAACATGTATATCGACAAGAGGGTGCTAAATGTTATTTCCAGGCAAAACATGTATATCGACAAGAGGGTGCTAAATGTTATTTCCAGGCAAAACATGTATATCGACAAGAGGGTGCTAAATGTTATTTCCCGGCAAAACATGTATATCGACAAGAGGGTGCTAAATGTTATTTCCAGGCAAAACATGTATATCGACAAGAGGGTGCTAAATGTTATTTTTTATCCAGTTTTTGGATTATTTCTGGACATATCTCACAAATCTACTTGGATATGTTCAATAGTTTATTCCCATTGATAATAAATGGTTGAATAATTTGCGGATAGACCTCGTATATCTAAAATATTTGTTTACATTGTGATAAACTGGTTGGATAATTTACAGAGAGACGTCAAAAATCTACAATGGGGAGCTGAATTTTTTTTCTTAATCACAAATACTCCAGGGTCTTATTTGAATTACATCTACTGCAGCGTTGATTTTTGTTTTGTTTTGTTTTGTTTTGTTTTCCTGGACAAACTATTCCGAATGAGCGTAACTTTCTCTATGCTCGTTTAAATCCAGAATTGTCATTGTCCTAAACTAGATGCAAACTAAGATTATTGAACCAAATATGGACCGCTATTTACTCATAGCTGGGGGAAGATAGATTTGTACCTTTCCAAAGGGTAACAGCATATAAGTCAATGTAACGAACTTGAGTAGAAATTAAACTTGATTCTATGATTCCTCAATTTGAGCCGCTACCCATTATTTCATTGTGTCAACTTCTTTAACATTTGCTTTTCAGTGGTTTGATTATTTACTAAAAGACCTCGTACATAGAGGTGCTATATTTATTTTGATATTATATTGTTGGATCATTTACGCACATGTCATTATTTTTACTAGGATGATGCTAACAAACATTCGCCACGAAGCCTCCGAAAGAATAGACAAATAAATAAATAATTCTAATATTTAGTCAGAGTTTGGAAAATGGATCGAGTTGAGAACATTTCAGCAAACCCCGTAACGATTCATGGCTAAATGCGGTGGGACAAATGCTTCAAACTGCCTAAAGCATTTAAAACTGAACAAATGAAATAAAAATATTTTTCAATATTTAATCGATAGAAATAACGAATGTTTCGGACTGACCCCGAACTTTCGACTTGTGTGAATGGCCGAATGTTTCAATGGAGAACCTTTGATGATTGAATCTCTTTTTCTTCGACGCGCTCTCCTTCCGACAGTAACCGGTCGTTCAAAACAATAATTACGTCCAAATGTTATTCCCTTGATTTGATATAATCTCCAGTGACGGAAAGATAAAAGCAGAAGAACAAAAAAGGGCACATCGAGAATGGCAAATGTAATTATTATTAATCCTTTGTACGTCTGTCTTGTTGAATGAGACGGAAGTATTGGTGATAAAGATAGATTTCCGTGGACTTTATAGCTTCTCTGTCGATAATGGGTGATTGTCAGAATAAGCAATCTGTTTGATGTAGATTAATAGTTTGTATAAATAGCACACACACGCAAGAATATACAACACGAATGATTTATCGCATGCTATACACACGCATTATATACATATGTATGTGTGTACGTGTTTGAGGTGTGTGTGTCTGTGTTTGTGTCTGAGTGATTATTATCCTATAGATATCTCATTAAAGGCTAGAATCCATCTTCATTTGTTCTGTCCATTTTTAGCATTTCAAGCCAGTTGATATTACACTCTTGTGCAAATTGATTCAAACAACTGCCTAGTTTTCTTTCTTTTACCATACGTGTGTCTGCGTCTTTATAGATACTCATTAAATGCTACAATTGATTTTTGTTTCTTCTGTCCATTCGTAACATTTTAAGCCAATTGATATGACATATTTGTGCAAAATAATAGAAACAACTGCTTTACTTTTCTTTCTTTTACCATGCGTGTGTGTGTGTCTTTATCATCGTATAGATACTCATTAAATGCTACAATCGATTTTTGTTTCTTCTGTCCATTCGTAACATTTTAAGTCAATTGATATTACACCTTTGTGCAAAATAAAAGAAACAACAGCTTTAGTCTTCTTTTTTTCACCATACAGTCAGTTTTAGACCCACTGGAGTGACAGGGTACAATCGATTTCCATTTCCTCCACAGATTAAGTCATTTGCAGTGGTGAGCAGTAATATGAATCTAATTTTGGAGAGTATAATGAAATTTGTTTGGCGTTAAAACATATTTTGCGTCTTCCATGATTGCATCAATTTTCATCACTCCCAGACACGATTGTCTTGACTATCGATTACGAACATTGCATGCGATGGACGTTATTCCAAGGAAGCGCACGAAATTTGTAATACTGCACGAACACACTATCAAGCCTTACAGAGAGTTCGTAGATATTGTTGATGTCAGCCTTTCAACCGTCAGTCCTGTCATTAAGGCGAAGAAACAGACTGGCTCCATCAGTCCAAAACGTGAAGAAAAATGCGGTCAAAGGAGTAACAACAACGCCAAGAGACAACGTTTGAAAGAACCTGGGAAGACATTATAAGTTTGTTTCAACTAATTTGCTCAAGAGTGTACCTTTGATATGAGAGATAGATAACATAATTGATTCGAGTTATATAGATATTAGCAAATGGAATAATACATTGGCTGTATGTCTTGCCGGAAAATGTGGATTTAGATTTGCCGTGTGCTAAATGCCGATCATTTAATATTGAATCGGTGTGAATTCAATAAAATTTAGGTACCTCGAATAAATTCACTAAAAAATACATAATCCATTCTGCAATGATCCGTTTTCGCTTAACTGTTTCATATCTTTTTGTACAAATTGTTAAATAGTATTTGTCTATATTTCTGAGATTATGTAGTATTTACAGTATTTACATTATTCGAACTATTATCCTCATCTTTGTTACCATTTGTACGACGTTTCGGCTGTTGTATGCTCCGACCTTATTCAGGAGCTAGAAATTTCAAAAAGAACCCTTTATTAAAATCACTAGAATGAGAATGATATACCCCAGTGATTGTAATAAAGGGTTCGGTTGGAAATTCCTAGCACCTGAAGGAAGTCGGAGCGTACAACAACCAAAATATCGTACAAATGGCAACAAAAGTGGGGATAATAATCCGAATAATGTAAATTTGGTAAACAGTAGTGTAATGATTACGATATAAGGATAACTTCTTGAATTTTAATTTCGTGAAGAAACAGGACTACAAATAAACTGCAAGAAAACTGAATGCATAGTCATCAGCAAAAGGTGTAACCCAAAATGCCAAATACAGGTGGTGAATACTAGAATCAAGCAAGTACAAAAATTCAAATACCTAGGAAGTGTTCTAACAAGAGATGGAAAGTGCGACACAGAGATCCGACGGCGAATTGGCATGGCGATAGACGCGTTACAGAAGCTGAGTAAGGTACTAAGACACAGGAAAATTTTACTAGAAACAAAGCAGAGGGTTATAGATTGCTATGTGATGTCAGTTCTTCAATACGGCAGTGAATGCATCACAATATCATCAAAGATGATGAAAAAACTTGAAGCAGCAGAAATGTGGTTATACAGAAGGATGCTGTGGATATCATGGACCGAGCATGTGATCAATGACGAGGTTTTGGAAAGAATGGCAACGAAAAGGAAATTAATACTGAGCATCAGGAAAAGACAACTGAAGTTCTTGGGACATGCAATGAGGAAGGTGGGCTTGGAGAACCTGATAATGACAGACCATATAGAAGGAAAAAGAGACAGAGGAAGGCAGTGGATATCATATTTGAAGGGCCTGAGCAGGTGAATGACGGAACAGGAGTTGCGTGGTGTAACAGGAGAAAAGCCGCCAGGGATAGGGCAACGTGGAAAGCCATGATCGCTTACGTCCTGAAAGGACAGGGCACATAGAAGAAGAAGAAGAAGAAGAAGAAGAAGAAGAAGAAGAAGAAGAAGAAGAAAGGAGGAATAAGCTGTTATTACATATAGAGCAATATAGAACTGAAACTTTCAGTGGTTGTACAATAAATTATAATTACCAGTTCATGATAAACTTATCAAAAGAAAAGTATTAAATGTCCGTCACTTTTTGTATATAGCTTTTAATGTAACTCATGATATAAAAAATATTAGACAAATACGTAAAAATATTCATTCACTGCGATAGTTAATGTATACACAGTTCATGGCGGAAATGGAAACATTAATCATGGAGTTTTGTATTAAGGACTGCATTTGAATCCACGATACACAGCCAATATTTTTGCTTTCCTTCCTATTCCTCATTTCCTCGTCTTCTACTCCACATTTCTTTCGGCTTGTTGCATTATGTTCTGTACAAAATAAAATATTCTATACAAAATTGAAAAATATAATAAAGATATTTCAATTTTTATGTGATTTACGGTCTTAAATTTGATTGTTATATTACAACACCCAGTCTCTGTATACAAGTAAATAACTTGTTAATAGAGATTAAGAATTAAGACAAGATTTAAGTGTTATTATAGTTATAATGTAACAGTTTTACTAATTTATAGATTTACAGCTAATTTCTTTTAGTATTTGTCTATATTTCTGAGATAAGGTAGTATTTACAGTGTTTATATTATTCGGATTATTGTCTTCAGCTTCGTTGTTTCGGTTCGAAATGTCTAGCACCTGAAGACGGCCAGAGCGTACAACGGCCGAAACGTCGTACAAATGTCAAGAAAGATGAAAACAATAGTCCGAATAATATAAATACAACCAATTTTTTATTCAGAAATGCATCTCAGAAAAATAGAGTTTTCTGTGCATGAATGTTAACATTACTAAGACAGATTGACTATTATGAGTGAAGTGCTAATTATTTATCAGCATAACAATTCCTTATGGGTCATTTAATCCCAAAATTTAATTTTCTCAGGAGCATTAGCATTTTTCTTCGCAAAAATATGTTGATAGTAATATTTTTTTATCAAAAGTGAATTGCTAGCACGTTTTTACTATGAAAATGTATATTTAACTTTTTCTAGTTTAGGAATTGTGTATTTGCCCAGAGCTTAGACCCAAACAGATGCCACCACACAAAAGGGTGAATCTTGGGTCAAAAGCTATTAAGAAATTGTTCCACGCTCCTGAAAACCTCCCGACCAGAGACCTTGTTGCCGGATGTAGTATATCATCATATCCAAGATATATGAATAAATTAGATTCTATCTTCTGATGAGTGTAATCTACACCCTTTTAAATGTTGGATACTTGATGTAATAGAAATATGCTTCTACAGAAGGATGTTGAGAATAACAAGGTCTAAACATAAGAGCAATTAAACAATATATATATATATATATATATATATATATATATATATATATATTGTTAAATTGCTCTCATGTTTAGTCCTTGCTGTTCTGGAAGCCCTATCAGTACTATAACAACAACCCAAGCTGTCCTGGATTCAGCGATCGGCCAACACTTGTTGGACAATTCAGCGTGTGCCTCCGCGTACGAGGACAGTTGGTTTTCTGTCTTGCACAGTGCTCGCTCATCATATCATCTACGGGTCTTGGAGGCTATTTGCCTGAAAATCCAGCAACCGAGCCTGTGCAGACAGAAAGAGCATTTCTTTCGCTCCTTGCAGTTACTGGAGAGTCTGTGAGTGTAACCTTTTTCTTTTTTAAATCACTCCTGTGGAATGACATTTACAACCCCACTCACATTTTAATGTTTTTCATTAAAGTTTATTTTTAAACGAATTCCACATTCTCCCAGTACTGTGAGTAATTTCCCCTTTTGATATTGTCTTCGTTCTAGCCCTATTCATAATTTTGCCAACGAAGCCCTTGAAAAGTGTTGGCCGAAAGGTTCCTCGGGTTTGGGATAAGTATGACATCTTTTCTTTTTAGAGCAATATATATATATATATATATATATATATATATATATATATATATATATTTTAATTCAGATACTTCAATCCAAGGGAAAAAAGCAGGAAGGTAAATTCCAAAAAACCCGATCCTAATTAATATTAAAAATTTATTTTAATATTAAAAAATGATACAGGAAGAGAGCTCCATGTAATAAAATATTACAGAGCAAATATATATATTAAAAAAGGATTAATTCAAAGATGTTGAATAGCCATTTCGATATGAAGATCCCCACGGGGGACGACACATCACCTCAGCAACAGAAAAAAATTTTATTTTATTTTATTATTTATTTTTTAATTTCTTTGCAATCTATTTAAAAAGGAAAAGTAGACTAATTTTTCTCCAGTTTCTGAAAGGTTTTTTCTGTTGCTGAGGTGATGTGTCGTCCCCCGTGGGGATCTTCATATCGAAATGGCTATTCAACATCTTTGAATTAATCCTTTTTTAATATATATATATATATATATATATATATATATATATATATATATATATACTAGCAGTATATCCGGCGTTGGTCAGAGTTTTTTAGCGGTTATGTTAAAATGGTAATGTCAAGTGCTTATTCACAAATCTTTAGTATAAGGTTGCCACGACGCATAAGTTTAAGACATGCGATTTTTGTTGTTGTTGTTGTATTTTAAAACGGAATCCATGCTCAATCACTTTGGTCAATAAACGGGAATGATGTGTGTACAATTAGAAGAACGGTGTCGGGATCCGGTAATGTGATGCGATGACGTTTTGAAGCAGAAGTGGATGCATTGTCCCTGCAACTTCATTGTAGAAAATGTGAAATTGTTATGGCATATGATAACGTACAAGTTACAAAAATGTTTAAACATACCGTTTGTTTTCATAGATAGCCCCAGCATACGAAACGACCAGCTTCAGCTATAATCACATCAACCAACAATAGAAACCTAGGTCGCGTATTAGCTCGTTTACAAATGTAAAGATATATATATATTGTCATCCGGAGACATACCTGTTTTGCTGTATCACAGCTCATCAGTACGGTTAGACTCCGATTGCTACACAACCCAGGCTCGAAACCCGACCGATTTGGCGTCAGTCGGCGACTCTACCCCTGGGGCATTATCTTTTTAGCGCATATCATATTACGCGCCCAATAGCTAGCGTGCTCAAATTCATTTTTACTGAATGAGCGATGCGTACACGCTAGAGTGGCTACTGTTTGTCAAAGTCTACCTTTCTTCTAGAGTGCTCAATCAGGGTGTGAGAGCGTAATATATATATACAACGATTTTATTATGAAAGAGTGAATTACTAAATCAGAAGAACTATTTTCTTGTGTTTGTCAAAAGAGCGTAGAGATAAGTAATGCATAATGTATACTCTCAGCTGAACGAACGCTTCGAATTCCATCATAGAATGCGAGAAATAATTAGCGAAAGAAAAAATGGCCCCTGTAAAACTATGCTTATATATATTTGCAAGCAAGCGATAGAATTCATTTATTTTTGCAAATGAAAATTCGATATTCCTTGATTAGCAAATATAAGGGTAAAAGAAAAACACCAAAATATAAATTCAAGTAGAAATGTAAAACGGTAAATTTTAAATATTTCTATCTAGTTACCTCTCTTAATTATATGATTTTGTTCGTTTTGGTTTTTGTTCAATTGAATGTTTGCTTATTTAATTGCTTATACAGCATGAATAAATTAAACAAACGACAGCTGTACAGAAGCACTTCAGTGAAATATTTTTTCTTCATTGTTTTGTGAGAAAACGTTAAAGAATTTAAAAATTTTTCTTGCAGGAATGCAGAGTGTCTGTCTGGATGGCAATTTCCTCCTTCAGGCTTAAATGAAATAGACGACACATGGTGGAAGGGAGCTGGTAGGTAAAAACGAAGCAAGGAGTAGCAAGCACAAAGTGGTGCTGAGGTGGTGTCGGCGCTTGTGAAAATGTTGCTTATCACTGTCAAGAATGCTAAACGTACTTTTAAAATATTCTCGTAGCGTTCAATTTTGAGTTTTTAATTGTTTTTTAAAGTTTTTCTTATAATTTTTTTTATTTCACTTTTTATTTATTATTTTTCATTTTAGTTTTCTCTTTTTTGTTTTGCTTTGAAAGCCTCACTATTATCTGTCGTTTATTTCGTTTAATTAGGAATAATGAATAAACAGAGAACCAGAAATAATGTCTGGTAGGCACTCACACAGTAAAGAGTAAATAAGAAACACTATTTTATATCCACACACACACACACACACACACACACACACACACACACACATATATATATATATATATATATATATATATATATGTGTGTACTAGAAATATAGCCCGGCGTCGCTCGGGTGTAATGAAAGCTTTAAAACTAATCCATGGTCCTGGAGCTCAGACACTTTGCACGTTGGCACGAACGACTAAAAAGCAATAGTTGTTTTCAGTTAAAGCGAAACCGTAGACTGAAAGAAAAATGAATGGATATAAGTCAAATTTTGATTTCCTGGTATCGATATCAAATAAGTTTTTATCGTCGTAAACTGAATTTTGAAGGCTAAATAAGTCCACTGAGTAAATGGTATCATGGCTGAGACTAAGAACTACAATTATGCCTTCTGAGCGTCAAACCCGAAGCAAAATCTAAAATAAAAGGGGTGAAAAAAATACAGACATACAGGCAGATAAACAGACACACACAAACATCTTGCCTTTTATATATATATATATATATATATTATCGATTTTCTGCACTATTGTAAGAACAGCAACCTTGAAACTTCTGAATATCGTTTCTTATGTCTTTGTCTATAAGTGTATCAAATTTGATTAAAATCGGACCACTCTTTCTTTAACCTGATTTTTTCGATTATTGATTTTCGATATTTATCGGGTGTACCTCGACACTAAACCTAGCTAAGAACACTCGCAGACGCTTATAGTACAACTGTGTAAATTTTCAAGAAAATCGGTTCAGCCGTTTCGGAGTCTATAGGTAACGGATTCACACACACACACACACACACACACACACACTGACAAAGTTCCATTTATAAATAAGTTTAGATTTGATTTAGATAAAGATAGAGACGGATAATAAAGTAATAGACGTTTATTTTAATTGTAAGTGCATGTATTTTTATAAACGCTTGTCTGTTTGTGGGCATAATAATAAACGTATCCAGTTTATTAAAACGATGAATGATTTTTTTAAATATGTGAATGTGAAAATCTTGTTTGGGTAAATGTGTCAATGTGTGTGTTTCTAAGTCTGTAACGTTAGTGTGTATGTGCAATAATAAAATGAAATACATATCCGTTTGTATTTGTAGCGAAATATATATAGCTGTGCCTGTGTATGTGTGAGTGCGTGTGTGAGTACCAGCCCATATAAAACCCACTCCAATGACTGAAGGCATCATAACGATGTCCTCACGAAATTTTGAAGTCAGCATGAATCTGCTCAGTTGAAGTGGCATAATTTTTTCGCTAAATCTCCCGAATATTATATATATATATATATATATATATATGAGTCATGCAGATACAAGCCTGTTTCACTGTATCATAGCTCATCAGTGTGGCTAGACACATCTCCTTTCTTCTGGACGGGATCGAAACTCGACCGATTTGGTGTCAGTCGGAGTCGCTACCCACGAAAACTCAAGTTTAGTGAAACCTACCAAGTTTTTGAACGATTTAACTGAAATAGACTGTTACTTCTGAGACAACCTACATATCTTACTCTCTTTCTCTCTCTCTCCCTATCTCTCTCTCTATCTATCTATCTATCTATCTCTCTTTCTCTCTCTCTATATATATATACATATGTATATAAATATTTGTTCCGTGAAAATTAAATATAGGTCTACCTTTGTGACTTACTAAGCTAACATTTCACCCAAAATAACAAAAATAATTATCAAGTTTACATTGGAATTTCAGGCAGAGAATAAACAACATTACTACTTCCAGAAATACTCCATCTCCGACCCAAATCAAATTTTTCAAACTTGTATTTCTCGAACATTTATGGAAATGGAAATAGAGGGCCTTAACCTAATAGTGAGTTGGAGATTAATAGGTTCTCCAAACCCCACATACTCCACAGTGTGTCATCTATTTCATCTCAGCCTGAAGGAGGAAATTGCAATCCAAATACAATCTATGTTTAGCTGAAAAATTAAAATATCCTAAGCAAAATTTGCTTTTAAACATACGGAAAAAATTCATAATCAAATCAATCCTGGGTAAAAAGCAATCAGATGTCTAACCGTACTGATAAGCTGTGATACATCAATACAGATCTGCGAATGACTATTTACGCTCTCACACCCTGATTGAGCACTCTAGAAGAATGTTAGACTTTGAAAAAAACATTAGCTACTCTAGCATCTACGCATCGCTCATTCAGTAATGAATTAGAACACTCTCACTACTGGCGTATGAATACATAGTATATCACACGCTAAAAAGTCTGCAGCCTTCTACCGAGCACCGATAGCTTAGAGGTAGAATAGCTGACTAATGCCAATTCACTCCTGGGTAAAAAGCAATCGGATGTCTACCGCTACTGATGAGCTGTCATACAGGAAAACAGATCTTTCTGCGAATTACTATATATATATATATATATATATATTCCTTTCACTCCAAGCAAGGTAGGACCGCCACTGGTACGCAGAGTTTACAATGAGAAAAAAGAAACAGAAATTGGTGCAGAGGATGTCGAAGAAAGAATAAGAGAAATATGGGAATCATGGAGAAAGAAGATGGCAATTGACTTCGCTTTTCAACTTTAGAGATTGTAGCTCTCAGTGAAACAAGTGTGCGGAAAGATATTTCACAGACGAGAAACGAAACTGGTAGAGACGATAAAAGGATGAGGTCAAGAAGCCAATGTGGTAGCACGAATAAATTCATGTGGTCGAGTCACTATTTTTTTTTTAATCATTTCATCCCAAGCAAGGCATTTCACTGTCACTGTTGCTAGGGGGTTACATAGGAGAAAGTGATGAGAAAGAGTGGTTAGGGGGTTTCATAGGGGAAAGTGATGAGAAAGAGTGGTTAGGGGGTTTCATAGGGGAAAGTGATGAGAAAGAGTGGTTAGAGGGTTACAAAGGGGAAAGTGATGAGAAAGAGTGGTTGGGGGGTTACATAGAGGAAAGTGATAAGAGAGAGTGCTTAGGGGGTTACATAGGTGAAAGTGAAGAGAAAGATTAGTTAGGGGGTTACATAGGGGAAAGTGATGAGAAAGAGTGGTTAGGGGGTTACATAGGGGAAAGTGATGAGAAAGAGTGGTTAGGGGGTTACATTGGGGAAAGTGATGAGAAAGTGTGGTTAGGGGTTACATAGGGGAAAGTGATAAGAGAGAGTGCTTAGGGGGTTACATTGGGGAAAGTGATGAGAAAGAGTGGTTAGGGCTTACATAGGGGAAAGTGATAAGAGAGAGTGCTTAGGGGGTTACATTGGGGAAAGTGATGAGAAAGAGTGGTTAGTGGGTTACATAGGGGAAAGTGATGAGAAAGAGTGGTTAGATATCGGAAATGTCAGAAGGAGGGTGATAGACGGGTAAGGATACCGAGGATGAGGGTTGGGTAGATGGGAAGAGTACTTGAGAGAATGGATGCAAGTTAGTGTGTTATGACTATGGTAAAAATAAGCTCGCCAGAGCAGAAGCCGTAAAAATATTTTTATAAAAGACAAAGTGATGCTAAAGCCGAGCTGCTAAATCGGGATTGATTACGTTGCAAATCGTCCTTGAAATTTTGTGGAAAACTCTGAGATGAAAAGCAGTATCACCCGCCCAGATATGGCAATACTGTTCAATGCACGGACGAATGATAGATTTATAAATATTCAAGACCGATTCTAACGATAAAAACTTTCTGGCCCGACATAGTGACCCATCCTTATTAGTGTTTCACGTTGTTATAATCGTTACCTTTTTTAAATAACCATGATTTGTACAGTAATAGTTGTTGTCTACTGCCATGGATTATTCCAGAGAATCTAAAAAGGAAAATGTGCCCTTTGTCAGTCAGTTATTCAGTCAGTTAAGTGGCATACGTGATATACACTTCGGCGATCATGTGTCAAAAGAGACATGACTGACTGGGTAGGAGAATAACCCGCAGTAGGTTGCCATTGCTTTCGGCGGTTGACTGGTTGCCAGCCAAGGCTATAGAACCCAACCTGTCCTGTTATTTAACCCATAACTGAAGGGAAGAAACGGATTAATACCTGTCACGAGTGTATTTGCGCGTAAGTGAATGCAGGGAATTCAACTGGAATTCGAACTCGGCTCCCCGATTTCTCGTTCCGAGCCGATATCCACTGCACCATAATGCACATCCGTACTGTCAATTATTACACTATTTAAAAAAAATCTATCAACTCAAAGAAGTATTCTAACTATATATTCCCTTTATTGGCATGAGAAATAATGTATGGTAAAAATACAATTATTTCTTATATATTAATGTAAATACGTGCCTTATATTCAAATAGAAATAACTGATAACTTTGCTCGCTTCAGAGATCCGAAGGCGAATTGGCATGGACACGGACACGTTGCAGAAGATGAGTAAAGTACTAAGACACAGAAACAAAGAAGAGAATGCTAGATTTCTATGTGATGTCAGTTATTCAATACGGCAGTGAATGCTGGACAATATCATCGAAGATGAGGAAAAAAACTGAACAACTGAAATGTGGTTCTACAGAAGGATGTTGCAGAAATCATTGACCAAGCATGTGAGCAATGATGAGGTGTTGGAAAAATTGAAACGAAAAGGAAATTAATATTGAGCATCAGGAAGAGACAACTGAAGTTCTTGGGACATGAAATGAGAAAGGAGGGCTTGAGAACCTGATACTGACAGGCCAGATGGAAGGAAGGAGGGACAGAGGAAAGCAGCGGATAACATATTTGAAGGGCCTGAGCATGTGGATGACGGAACGGGGTTTGCGTGGTGTAACAGGAGAAAACATACTAAGACCCTCCAGGGATAGAGAGACGTGGAAAGTCATGATCGTTTCAGTTCTGAAAGGTTAGGGCACATAGAAGAAGAAGAAGAAGAAGAAGAAGAAGAAGAAGAAGAAGAAGAAGAAGATACAGTAGCTACGTTATCTACAAGTATGTATTTGTCTGCTTATGCCAAATCATGTCAGCTTACCCGCTTAGTATTTAGCGAAAGCCTTTATATATAAATATATTTTATTTCTTGTATACAAGTGCATACAGTGAGGGATATCACCCTAAACCTAATAATTTTCTGATAACGAATAGGTAAACGAAAATGAAAAAAAATAATTGATTTAAACTAAATCAGTTCTATTGCTCTTTCATCAAACGTTAGGTTTATTTTATTAAACATTTGAGTTCGACACACGCATTAAATTATTTTCATCACGATAGTGAGATGTGATGAAAGTCACAGAATCATGTGAATAGATGTCTTGAAAGTGGATACAACCAAATTATGTAACAATGTGACGAGGATGTTAAAATGATACAAAACAAGCATTTATTTACACAGTTTACATTGTTCAGATGTGGTGCAGTGGTCATCGGCTATAAAGAAGAAATCGGAGAGCTGAGTTCAAATTCCAGTTGAATTCTTCGCAGTCACTTACACACAAATACTGGTAGGAAAGGTATTAATCCGTTTATTCCCTCCAGTTATGGGTTAAATAACAAAACAGATGGAGTTCTATAACTTCGGCTGGCAACCAAGTCTACCGCAGACAGTAATAGCAACCTACTGAATGATAACCTTCTGCCAAGTCAGTCATATCTCTTTTAAGACATGATCACCCAAACGTGTATCACATATGGCACTTAACTGACTGAAATTGTTCGGAATGTTGTCCTTATTTTTGTTGCCTTATTCTCGTCACTTCAGCCGTTGTACGCTCCGGCCTTCTTCATATGATTCAGACACATGGCTCAATAAATAAACGCGGTGGTTGGATCCAGTGACTTTGTCCAAAAGTTGTGACTTTAGTGACAGCAAGGAAATATATGTATATATAAAGCATTTCGTTAAATACCAATCATATATTTTCTTTCTTTTCCTCCATCATTTGAAATAACCATGTTTTTTCTATTATTTACTAGCCCACAAATTTAACTGAAGTTACGATTCTTCTTATTATTATTATTATTATTATTATTATTATTCTTTATGTGCCATGACCTTTCAGGACGTAGGCGATTATGGACTTCCATTTGTCCCTATCCCTTGCCACTCTCAACATTTTTCATCTTAGTATCTCTCCTAAACCCCGTTCCGCCATCCACTTTCATCAAGCCCATCAAGTATGTCCTGTGAGTATTAAAGTCTCCAAGCCTTCCTTTCTCATTACATGTCCCAGATACCTCAGCTGTCCTCAAACTATTAAATCATCATTACGTAATTCTAACCACTTCTGAAATATTTTGGTAGTTTTCTATGTAACTAGTCACTTCAGGACATAAAAGATCATGGCTCACCACGATTTCCTATCCTTTTTTAAAGCTTTATAATATTTGTTATTTTATCAATCCCTATTTTGCCATTCATCCCCAGAAACTCATCTCTCATTAGGTCTCGCTTTCTGATTCTAAGTATAAGCAACTCCCTCGTTGCTTTAACCCATAGAATACTCAGCATCCTTCTGCAGAATTACATTTTGTTGCCTAAAGTCTTCCCTTTGATTTCCCAATATTCACTAAAACATAGGAAGGTCATTATAAGTGAGTAGCGCAATTTTTATTGCTATAATTTGGTAGAACCTAGATTTGTTTTAAATTTACAAAGAAATATGTTCATCAGCACAAAAAATTCAAATATCCGAGTTATGTGGGAATTCCGATCGCTTACACACAAATCTAATCCAGACCCAACAAACACGGGGTCGAGCACTGCTTTGTGTATTCTTCTGAGCCGAGTTTCCATCCCTAAACAGAGCCCCTACTGAGTCGTCTTCTTTCATGTGCCGTACCTGTTTATGATTAGGTGATGATGGTCCTCTACACCTTTCTGACCCCTGTAGTTCTTAACAAATTTTGACTTGTTATTTCTCCAAAAATCTGCTCTGATATCTATTCGCTCAATCCTCGTGAAACACGTCACTCGCTGCTTTCACCTGTTTCTCTTTTTCTCTATCCGTTCATTGAGTATAGGATTTTTTCAAAACCTTTCTCATTCTTCTTCTATGTGCCCTGTACTTTCAGGATGTAAGTGATCATGGCTTTCCACGTCTCCCTATTCCTGGTGCCTCTTAGCACGCCTTCTCCTGTTACACCATGCAATCCTCGTTCTATCATCCACCTGATTAGGTCCTTGAAATATGTCATCCGTTGCTTTCCCCTGTCTCTTTTTCCCCTCTATCTGGCCTGCTGGCATCAGGTTCTCTAAGCCCTCTTTCCTGACTGCATGTCACAGGAACCTCAGCTGTCTCTTCCTGATGCTCAGTATTAATTTCCTTTTCGTTTCCATCCTTTCCAACACCTCATCATCGCTCACATTCTCGATCCATGATATCCATAGCATCCTTCTGTAGAACCACATTTCAGTTGCTTCAAGTTTTTCCTTCATCTTTGATGATATTGTCCAGCATTCACTGCCATATTAACGACCTGACATCACATAGCAATCTAGTACTCTCTTCTTTGTTTCTAGCGTAATTGTCCTGTTTCTTAATGCTTTACTCAACTTCTAGAAATTTCAATTTTCCCTTCCTGATGTTATGCATGTTCCCTTTCTGTTTCTATTTCCTCCACAACCTCATTGCTGCTTACATGTTCGGTCCATGTCTTCCTCAGCATCATCTTCTTGTTACTTAGAGCCTGTCCTTCATCTTTTCAGGAGATTGTCCAGCATTTCCTGCATATATAGAAGTAAATATATTCTGACACTCTTCTGCTCGGCTGGTTGGTTCGCTGGTTCGGGAACGGATCCTGCTGCGATGATGATGTCGAAACGGCACCAGTTATGTCGACGCTTTTGGGCCGCTAGTAGTGATGATCTCGTCACAGTAGCTGGTCCTCAAGACGTCTATTACAGCAACGAACTTACTGCCTACATTGTGTTCTTTTGATCTTAGAAAGTTACACTGTGAAAACCCGGTAGCCTTATTTTTACCATATCCAGACCGGACACTTGTGTATACTTGTGGTTAAAATAAAATAATTACGGCACCAAAAAAAAAAATTTAAAAATTGAATAAGTTCGAAGAAGCCTGGATGAGTTACGAAAGAAAGTCTTTATAATAAGAAAAAAATGATTAATTACAAAAGAAGAAAATACAATCGTCGAAATTCAAGTTTACACCGGAGAGAGGATTCGTTTAAATATATCAGATCTTTCAATCTTCAAATAAAAATAAGTCCTTTGAAAAATTTCATTAAAGATATCAGCGCTTTCAATTTTTAAAAATAATTAGTCTGTCAATTCTCCAGATAAAAACAATTCTCTTCGGCCTTTATCAAACTTTGCAGAGACAGCCAAATAACAGAGCAACGAGCGGCGGCGGTGTGGGTGTCATTTGATCTTTGTCGCTCGAAAATCTTACTCAGCAAGTTACTTAAAAATTCTTTTCATAGCAGTGGGAACTTTTCGTTAAGAATAATCAGAACTTTCAATTCTCCAAATAACTTTTAAAACAATAAAGTTCTTTCGGGGTTCTTATCGGAGGCACATTATTCGACATTAACTCTTTAAATTAATTGGTGGTAAGCTTTTCTCCGTTTCTTTACATCTTCCGCCATAAGTTCTGTAGTAGGCAACCAGCCTCTGACTCGTGGTTCCTCAATTGAGAACACTTTCACTCTTGTCGTTACATTTCGACTGTAATTTCAAAAACTACCTAAACAATTGTCTTTTTCGGCACTGAATTCGAATTTTTATAGCTGTCCCCAATTCTCTCGGGGGATCTACGCAACTCAAAGCTTTGACCAATGAGATTATTTTCCACCCACACGTTTTACGGGAAGCCATGGCTAGACGAATGAAATATCAACAGCTCACATGACGTAATGTATTCCTGTCTTCTTCCTTTCAATTACATCATCTGTTTTTCGATTTTAGAATCTGTTCCCAGGAATAATTTTTGAGGATTTGACCCTTCCTGACCTCATCAAGAAAATCCTGACATTTTGTTATGACTAAGGTCATTTTTCAAGCTTTCACTTGATTCAAAACAATTCATTTTGAACACGAAAAAAGAAGAAACTATATTTTTCTCTTTTTTCCCAATTATCAGACAATTCTCTATTTCCCCGATTTTACAAGTATATAATAGTATTAAAAATATCTTCGTTCTTTTTTTTTTTACGTAAGCTCACATCGCGGATTAAAATAAAGCACAGCTTACAATACCACTAATATCAATTTCTCTCACTCCGTTGTATTAAACACACACATATATATATATATATATATATATATATATATATATACCGGCGTGGAAATAGGTTTCCAACGAAATTTTCCTGTCTCTTGATACTCTGCTTAGCATTAGGTGTGTGTCTTTGGCCATCCCAATACGCCTTTGGATCTCAATGTCACACTTTCCGTCCTCTGTTAGAACAATTCCCAGGTATTTAAATTTCTGTACCTGCTTTATTTTATTATCACTAACCTGTAATAGTCATTTTGCCCTCATCTTTGTGCTGATGACAATGCATTTAATTTTCTTGTAGTAGTTATACTCTGCCCGAGGACAAGGAACTTTACAATTGAAAACCAGATAGCTGACTGTTAGAACTATGGATATTTACACGAATACTCTCCACTGAGACAGGATGGGATACAAGGTCAGAATTAACATGGAGAACCCTAGCGTGAACAGTCGGGTAGGGTCAATATTTACCCGGGCCTCGCGGGATCGGGCACTTTCCATTGTTTAATTTTCTCAACCCATCCTCGGTCCGTAGACAGAGCCCCGACTGAGTTGTAATCTACCCTGACATTTGCTTGACAACTGCAAGCTCTCTCGTAACTCTGGGTATTTTCGCAAATCTTCCCCAATGAGTAGGGATGCGACACACCGTCAGTTATTTTACATAGATATCCTGAGAGTATACACTCAGCTAAGAATCCTCGAGCCCAAGATACGTGAAATCGAGTTTCTTTCTCAGTCGTTCTCTATTCGCAGACACTGACTCGATATTTGGCCCCCTGTCTAAAGACAGAGAGCTCAACAAGTGTGAATTCTCGTGGAGTGCTAGGTATTTACACAAGTCTGCCTCACAGAGGCAGGATGTGACACAAAGTCGTGTTCAACATGGGGTTTTCGAGCGCGTACAATTGGGACAAAATTCCCCATACGCAAGTTCTCGTTTAATTTTACTCCGCCTGGAAACAAGCCTTGTCAGAGTTCTTCGCCCGAAGACAAGACAAAGAGTCAAATAACCTCGAATTCGGGCAGAACTATGGGCATTCGTGCAGAATATCCCAACTTAGACTGGATGTGACTCATGTTCGGCTTTACGTGGTGAGCTCGAGCGCTTACACTCTGATCAAGTGTCAAAATTTGTCCAGCCTTGCATACGCACGATCGCACACTAAGCCAGTATTTTTTCTCGGTCGAATTTCTGTCTCTAGATGGAGACTCGGCTGAGTGGAACAACAACCGAAGACACAGAGAAAATTTCCAGCCGAGTCTCTGTCCGTAGCCTGAGCCCCGACGAATCATTATCTGTCCGAAGGCAGACAACTCGACTAACAGTTTCATGTACTTGTAGAAAACTGGGCATTTAGTTCTCTCTACTGAGGTGGGATGTGGCACAAGGCGTTTTTTTTATCATTTTTGCAATTCCGAAAAAGATCCCGTAGAAATAAGGCAGCATCAGTCTCCTGTGTTTTTCCCCAGACGGGACCCTGCTTTTCGGTATAGCCTCTTCTAGATTTTTCTCTGGTCGGAGGCAGAAAGTTCGATAAATAGTGTTCCCCGTAAAACTCTTGCTCTGAATTATGAGTTCTTTATTTAAGACGTTTTTCCTGTTTCATTTGAGTAACCGGAGATTTCATATTTACTCCACAGCTGTAACAATGAAGTATTAAAGGAAATGGCAACAGAAAGAACTCTTAAAATCCGAATAAGAAATAAACAGCTGATATTCCTTAAACAAATAATAATAAATGACTATGTTTTAGAAAACTTGTCATATTGAGAGTAAGAGAGTTAGTGGAAACCTTACCCGACGAACTTCTGTGAATGGTTGGCGGATCGGGAGCGGGGAGGTTAGCAAAGGGAAAAATCTGTTAAGAGACACACGAGATAATATGGAGAGTCTTGATTGCTTATATCCTGAAGAAGAAAATAAAGCACGCGCAGAATTGATTTAATTTAGAACGACTTTTTTCTTCTGCAATTTTCTTGCGTTTTAACTAAATTACATCCTTCTTCCTGAAAATTTCAAGTAACATTCCTCACTTTGCAGTCTCATTCCCTCCCCTATTTTGAATTGCCATCAAGTAATTTTCTTTTCATCCTTTCATTTTAAAGATGTAATTATTCAGACACTTTATAAAAATAAATTGCTTTATTGATTGCAATCAAATTAAAAAGAAAAAAAGAGAAGAAATTCTTATTTCAATGGATAAGAAAATTCCTCTTTTGTTTAATTCCTAAATCCCTGGCTGTCCAAAATACCCTTCATTTCATTTGAAATTCTTCCCTCGGGAACTTACTGCCTTTTCTAGAATCCCTGATGTTCATTTAAATTTCATTCTTTTAAAATATTACCAATGTTCTAAACACAAGCCATGCAAATGTTTCTCAAATCTGTGAAGACGAATCATAAATAATATTACCTTTTTTTTTTTTTTGCTTTCTTCAATATTATGTTATTACAATTATATATTCACTGCTATTTTCCTAACTGTTATAATGCTATAAACTAAAATTATTCTAGTAAAATGCACTGAAACTTGTTTAAATACATGGATTAATGATTCAAATCGAATTTAATAGTGAATAGCGTAGTAAGTATCGAAACATGTACTACTCACCGCTGTGACCACTTTGCTACAAATTCCTGCGAGTATATTTGTCTTATAGTGGGTTAGCCAATCTGTATTTGCTATAAATACAAATAAAACTGACCCTCTAAAATTTTACTATATCAAATGTAACAAAGACAACAACGATAAAATTTATCAAGCAGAAGAAATTGTTCAACAATAAATATGTTTTAAAAAAATAACAAATACATAATATATGGTGCTACAGTTATTAAAAAAACTGTACAGTTCTTTGGTGTGTGATACAGAAAGAATTTAAGTTGCTGAACTGGTTGTACGAAAATGAGAAAGTGTAGCTAATTATATTTGTTGTTGTAGGAAAATTAAACAGTTCTTTTTTTTTTATTAAATAGAAAAAAAAAGGTATTGTTCTTGACTCACTGATTTTTACAGAGTTGTCGCTCTTTCACCGTAGATGCTTGTTGTCGAATAGAATATTTTTTGAAGAGTGAGCGTTCTTTTACAAGCTAGATATATGTTCATTTTAGTAATTAAGTAGTAAGTCTGGAATTGGGTGACAATGTTCGTTGTCGTGTTGTAGAATTTGGTTCGTATCCTGTTTTGTGTTGATTTCCAATGACGTCAAGTGAACAAGTTGAACATTTTAAGGGCCATTAGTCAAGACGCGTCGAAGATTCATTTTTATTAGTTCTCTTGGTCATGTGGGTGGATCGTGAACATGTTTATATTTTGTGGCGTCAATTAGAGATCAAAATTTGGGTCGGTAGCTTCAAACGTAGTTGATGACACCTAATTAATATTTTTCAACGAATCATAATGCATCAGTTGTTATACATGGTTTGAGCCGCTATGTGTTCAACTTGCACAAAATTTGAGATGAAAGAAATGTAGGGAACTGATTCAAGAGTCTATATTTCTGAGATGAGTTATTTAAATTGGTCTGATTGTTCACGACGTTTTTGGCCGTTGTTGTCTCCGTTGTACGCTACTTAAGATGACTGGCATGTTAAACCGAAACCTTTATTTCGATTTTTGGGTGATAAACTATTTTTTGATCTATGAGTCACTTCCGGTTGTCTTTTTTTATCTCCCTTTAATTCAACTCCCTAAGTTTTTGTTCACCACTGCTGGCCAGGTGTTGATCTCACAAAACTTGGGTAAAGTCACTGGATTCAATCAGTGATATTACCTCAAATCTTTTGGGTCATTATCAGTATAAACCTAATATCTCAGTAATCATTTTTTTACTATAGCTCATATTTCAATTTTTCTATGAGTAGACGTCCCACTCATCGTAAGTGGATGAATGTATGTTTAACAAATATTGTTAAGCAAGTCTACACAACATTAACTTTTCCAAGTGGCAGTATATATTAGGTTGACATCGTTGCTAATATTGCATATTTTTATATAGATATATATATTTCCTTGCTTGAACTCCTGTAACATTCAGTCTGTTAAGTGCCATGCATGATACACATTTCGACGATCATGTCTATTCCGATCCGTGACTAACTAAAAATAAGTTTTTTTCCCGCAATAGGTTGCTATTTCATTCTGCGGTAGACTAGTTACCAAGCAAGTCAGTGTGTCCTGCTATTCAGTCTATAGCTGGAGGGAGAAGAGATGGATTAGTACCTTCCCCAATGGTATTTGCGCGTAAGTGAATTCAATGAATTAAATTAGTATTCAAATTCCGATCTCCGATTTCTTATTCTGAAGCAATATCTACTAAGCCACATGGCACATCCCGTAAGATTATGTGACGTCAGTGCACTTTTAATCCCTCCATTAATAGAGTTATGAAATTTATTCTTTAATCCACTTTGTACACTGCTACTGTTATGCAAAGATACGGTATGTCATAATAAGCAGTTAAGCTGACAGATTCGTTCTTACAATTGCATTTTAAAAACTGGAATTACATAAAACTGAACCTGATAATATCTAATCTAAACCTATTTAAAAATTGAACTTCGTCTCTGTATGTCTATGCGTATGTGTGTGTGTCTGTCTGTGTGTGTCCGTTACCTATAGACTCCGAAACGGCTGAACCGATTTTCAGGCAAATTTACGCAGTTGTACTACAAGCGTCTGCGAGTGTTCTTAGCTAGATTTTTTGTCGAGCTACCCACGATGAATATCGAAAATTGATAATCGAAAAAATCGGGTTATAGAAGGAGTGGTCCGATTTTAATCAAATTTGATACACTCATAGACAATGACATAAGAAACGATATTCAGAAGTTTCAAAGTTGCAGTTTTTACAATAGTGCAGAAAATCGATTATATATATATATATATATATATATATAAGGCAAGATGTTTGTGTGTGTGTCTGTTTATCTGCCTGTATGCCTATAGTTTTTCAGCCCTTTTATTTTAGTTTTTGCTTCGGGTTTGGCTCTAAGGAGATATATTTGTAGTTCTTAGTCTCAGCCATGATACCATTTACTCAGAGGACATATTCCAAATTCAGTATACGACGACAAAACTTATTTGAAATCGATACCAGGAAATCAAAATTTGACTTACATCCATTCATTTTTCTTTCAGTCTGCGGTTTTGCTTTAACTTGAAACAGCTATTGCTTTTTAGTCTTTCGTGCCAACGTCCAAAGAGTCTGAGATCCAGGACCATGAATTAGTTTTTAAAGCTTTCATTACACCAGAGTAACGCCGGGCTATACTGCTAGTCATAAGTCGCATACATTCTAAATTTTCTCTCTCTCTCTCTCTCTCACACACACACACGCACACACACACACACTCACTCACTCTCTCTCTCTCTCTCTCTCTCTCTCTCTAACAGTTATGTCTCTTGAAGTATTTATACCTCTTCACATCTTTGTACTTTAATATTTATGACTTCAGCTGACTGTGCTTATGGACGGATGTGTGTTGTGGTGCAGTGGATATTGACTTGGAATGACAAATCGGTGAGCCGAGTTCAAATTCCAGTTGATATTCCTCTCATTCACTTACGCGTGAATAGTGAATTGACCTTCACCAAAGCAGTGAAATTACTCATGGAACTTTTCAGTCCAAAGACATCTCTTTTTTATAAAAAATGAAAATATCTTAATCTAACTAGGAAATAGTGGGGTGGTTATATCACTTTTGCGTCGATATTAAACAAACACTGCGATGATTTTAGGTGCTCTCAAAATATGGATTATTACCCTCTTGAATTTCGTTTAGTAAATTCGTTTTTGAACTGATGTTCTTAAAATTGATCAATTCAAAGCAATTAATGAAGCAGGTACAGAAATTTAAATACCTGGGAAGTGTTCTAAGAAAGGACGGAAATATCCGAAGGCGAATAGGCAAGGACAAAAATGCATTCCGGAAGTTGAGTAGAGTATTCAGAGACAGGAAAATTTTGCTACAACAAAGAATAGTACTAGATTGCTATGTTCTTCAATATTGCCTGTTATTCAATATGGCAGTAAATGCTGAACAATCTGATCAAAGATAAAGAAAAGACTTGAAACAACTTAAACGTGATTTTACGAAAGGATGCTGAAGATAACATGTGTACCACGATGAGGTTTTTGAGAGAATAGAAACAAAAGAGAAACAAATAACTGACATCAGTAAAAGACAGCAACTGTTCCTGGGATATGTAATAAAGAAGGAGGGATTAGAGAATCTGATACTCACAGGTCAGATAGAAAGAAAAGAAGAAATGGAAAAGCTACGCGCGATGTACATGATGGGCTTCAGCAAGTAGATGGTAGAGCGAGGGTAACAGGAGAAAGCATGCTAAGAGCCACTTGGGATAGGGAGATGTAGAAGGCCATGATCTCCTACGTCCTGAAAGGATACGGCGCATAGAAGAAGAATTTTTTAAATCTTCATTCTGGATTCGTTTAAACAAATTTCCGCAATCGAGCTTTATTCTCACACACCGCCATTGATGAAGCCAACTTTGTACCATTCACTCATTAAGAAATTATTTGGATATAGATTTAATTAAATGAACCTTTATTCATGCAACACCTGAGAAAATAATTAATTTTAAGGATTATATTCGTTATATGCAACCCTGTCACTTGAGGTGTCCCGAAAGGGCTGAGAAACATTTGTCTTCACTCTCATTTCCCAATTTAAATTCGGCCATTTTGCATTCGATTGGGTGTACGAATAATTATAATACAACATTTCATATGCGAATTATAAATTATTGTCTGCTCCACGGGGTCGGATAATACAACAAGCCAAGATTTACATTATTGCACAAAGAAGATGACGGTCAGGATCGATTTATTATGACAGATGTCTTTAACGGTAATAACCTGATATGAAAAAGTGACCAGACGTAGCAATGATGTGCTTCTACAGAAGGATGCTTAGAATACTATAGACAGAAAAGTGTGAGCAACGACGAAGTTTTAGAGAAAATGTAAACAAAATGGTCACTAATATTAAGAATAAGAAAGAAACAATTGAAGTTTATAAGACACATACGGAGGGAAAAGGGTGTGAAAAATTTAACACTTACACGATATGTAAAAGGCAAGTGTGAAAGGGGAAAAACAGATATTAACTTCCTTAAAAAATATGTAAAAATTGTTGGCAGTCTAAGGATTAGGAAAGATGACAAACACTGCTAAGAGTTACAACGAATAGGAAACTGTGGAGAGCCATGCTTGCCAAGGTTTTAAAGGAACAAGACACATAGATGAATAAGAATGGTAGTAGATAGATGAGTTCGCATTATGCGATAATATCTTTCGTTGAATGCATGGTCATCAGCAAAAGGTGCAACCCAAAATACCAAAAGCAGGTGGGGGATACCAGAATCAAGCAAGTAAAAACTTTAAATACCTAGGAAGTGTTCTAACAGAAGATGGAACGTGTAACACAGAGATCCGAAGGCGAATTGGGATGGCAAAGGACGCTGAGTAAAGTACTAACACACAGGAAAATTTCACTAGAAACAAAGAAAAGAATGCTGGATTGCTATGGGATGTCAGTTCTTCAATACGGCCGTGAATGTTGGATAATATCATCGAAAATGAGGACAACATTGAAGCAGCGAAAATGTGGTTCTACAGAGGGATGTTGCGAATATCGTGGACTGAGCATGCAAGCAACCATGAGGTGTTAGAAAGAATGGCCACAATTGTTTGAAATTAATAGTGAGCATCATGTAGAGACAACTGAAGTTCCTGGGACATGTAGTGAGGAAGGCGGTCTTGGATATCCTGATACTGACAGGTAAGGTAGAAGGAAAAAAGAGACAGAGGAAGGCAGCGGATAACATATTTGCAGGGTCTGATCAGGTGGATGACGGAACGGGGGTTGTGAGGTGTAACGGAACGAATATACTAGAAGACGCAAGGGATAAGAAGACGTGGAGAACTATGATCGCCTACGTCCGGAAAGAACAGGGCACGTAGAAGAAGAAGAATATTTTCACATACACACCAAAAACGGACATACACACCAAAAACGGAGCATATACACATTTTTACTTTCTCCTACTCAGGAATTTCTGGAGAACCATAATCACCCACTCACTAAATGGAATCGGTACATAGATTAATGACAATGATTGTAGATAGCTGAATTCGCATTTATTCGATATTGATGTTTTTAGTAAAATTTTCAGACAAACATACGCACCAAAAACGAACAATATACTCATTTTTAATCTCTCACTCTCACTCTCTCTTTCTCTCTCTCTTTCTCTCTCTCTATGTATATATGTATATGTGTGTGTGTAAGAAAGAAAGAACACACACACACACGCGCACACACACACACACACACACACACACATATATATATATATATATATATATTTGTTGATTTTTTCTTACAGACGTAAACGTTCACGTACCACGTACCGAGAAAAATTTTATTAGATTCCTGAGAGTTGACGACGTGCTACATATTAGCCGATCCCTCAAAGAGCTTCCCGACAGCGTCAGAGGCTGCTTGTCATTCTAGCATATTTTCTAGTTACAGGCAGTGTGAATTCTGTGTGCCTTGTTGCGCCTAAAGTCGAATAAGCCAAACATATTTCTTTGGAATTGCGAATGAGATGAGAACATCATGGGCACCATCGTTTGTAAAAACGAAGACCTACTCAATGTTAATATATATATATATATATATATATATATAATGAATTGTTTGAAAGTTTCGTATCGAGGTAGCAGATAATTTTCTAAACATATACTCTTAAATATAACAGACAAATAAAAATAATATCTCTTAGTATAAAATAATAAAATGTTATTATTATAATATATTTGACAATTTTTATTTTTATCTTTATTTTCACCTGAAATTAAAGTCAAAATTAAATGTCATAATAGACATTCATTGTCTGTTATATATAGCATTATATGTTTAGAATATATATATATATATATATATATATATATATATATATATATGTAGATGTGCACACACGCTAGGTGGCTGATTGTTTATATATATATATAAAAACGAGCA
This sequence comes from Ascarosepion bandense, assembly GCA_037127315.1. Taxonomy (NCBI): domain Eukaryota; kingdom Metazoa; phylum Mollusca; class Cephalopoda; order Sepiida; family Sepiidae; genus Ascarosepion; species Ascarosepion bandense. The sequence continues at coordinate 1,535,706 of JBBBDQ010001362.1, read as the reverse complement.
GCCACACAATATATATATTCGTTGATTTCCGTAATATATGAAAATAAAGATAAAAATAAAAATTGTCAAATATAGTTTCAGTCTACTGTTTCGCTTTAACTAGAAACAACTACTGCTTTTTAGTCTTTCGTGCCAATGACCAAAGAGTCTGAGCACTAGGACCATGGATTAGTTTTTAAGCTTTCATTGCACCCGAGCAACGCCGGGCTTTACTACTAGTATATATATATATATATATATATATATATATATATATATATCTGTGTGTGTGTGAGAGAGAGAGGGGGGGTATATATAGAGAGATAATGAGAGGGAAGTAAGAACGACTGAAAGTGTGATAAAAAACAAAAGAATATATTTTTATTTTAACATTTAACAACTGACATTTCTTCAGCTTTTTAAGTTTTCTTTTCTTCTCTCCTTCCTTCTCTTCTTATTTCTCCTTTTCTTCATCTGTCGTTTTCTTGCACGCTTTTTTTTCATCTCCAATTTATAATCTTCCATTTCGTATTCCTTTTTCCTTTTCCCACATCTTCACTGTCCGTTCTCTTTAATCTCATCTCATTCCTCACCCACCTTTTCATACTCCTTATTTAATGCTTTCCATCCTCTCTTCCACATTCTTTAGGCATCTCGGCATGGGCTAATCGTTATCAAGCTTGACACGCTAGAACCTATTACACACTCTACCTACCACATCTAAACGGTGCTTAGAAAATGAACCCTTTTTTACTTCCTGTCGTTTTCTTGTACGCTTCTTTTTTCATCTTCAATTTATAATCTTTCCTTACGCCTTCTTTTTTTCTTTTTCCCACATCTTCCTCTGTCCGTTCTGTTTAATCTCATCTCATCTCCTTCCTCACCTTTTCATACTCTTCATTTAATTTTTTTTCATCCTCTCTTCCACATTCTTTGGGAGGCTTACGGCCTATCACTTTGAATACACCTCTTCTCGCTCGATCACCGAAGTTAAGCAACGTTGAGCCTGGTCAGTACTCAGATGGGTGACTGCTTGTGAATGCCAGGTGCTGTAAGCGTTTAGTGACGGATGTGCGTTGTGGTGCAGTGGATATCGGCTCGGAAAGAGAAAATCGGTGAGCCGAGTTCGAATTCCATTTGAACACAGTGCATTCACTTAAGAACTGGTACCCGTGGGAAATGTATTAATACGTCCCTTCTCTCCAGTTATGGGTTAAATAACAGGGTAGGACTTGGGGATCCTGCCCTAAAAAAAAAAAAATCCCAATGAATCTTGATACTCGAAAAAAAGTATTACTAGACACAAAACTTATATAAAAACAACAATAAATTGTTGAAAAAAAAGGTATTACCAGCAATAAATAAATAAAATTTAGTTTGCAATAAATGACCCGCCGAGGTTGATATGCCATAAAAACACCAACAACCAACATTCTTTGTGCACTTCGACGTGCTGTAATGGTTAGCAAGCTTGACTCGCTTGAACTTCTTATGCACGACATATAAGCGCTGCTTAAGAAATGAACCCTCTTTTTACTTTTTTTGTTCTGCTCATACACCTGTTTTATCACCCTTTCTCATTTTTTGCCCTCATCTTCTTGTTCTTCCTTTTTTTTATCCTCTACCATTCCTATTTTCTCTAGTCTTTATTTTTTCCTCAAAAACTTTCATCACTCTTTTCATTCACTCTTACTGGCCAGCCTTTTTTTCTTTCTCTTTCCACACATTTCTTTCCGATTGATATTCCTTCTTTATTTCTCCCTATCCTCTTTCACTTTCTCCCTTTTTCGTCTGTCTTTTAACAAAAGGCTCTTTTCTTTTTCCTTTCCTATTTCATCTCAATTTTCTTTCTCATTTTATTACTCCTTTCCCCCCCCCTAACTTACATCTTTTTCTCCATCCTGTTTCCTCCATTTATCTATTGAACGCTCTTCGTTTTTGTTCTCTCGATCTCGTTATTTTACGTTCATATTTCTCTTCGTTTTCCTTTGCCCACAATTCCTTTTGCGTTGCTACCGCTAACATCACCACCACTAGGGTTAGCTTGTACTCAACGATGGAGATCGGGTAACAAGTTTTCTCAAAATATCCTTGAGTATTTTTAAACATTTCTTTAAATTCTTCCATTTCTTAGTAAGTTTGGGGCAGGTTTCTAACGGCACATGTATTTTCTGAGCACTGTTTAATCCAAAAAATCCAATATTCTTTTCTTTTAATCTATACGTGTTTATAATCATTTGTAGAAAAAAAAGAAGAAGGGTGTGCACGCTGTGTTGTAATGAATATCAGCTCAGAATGAGAAATTAGAGATTCGAAATCAAATGACAGTTGAGGTCGATACATTCACTTACGCACAACTATCCAGTTGGAAATGTATAAATCAATCGTTTTCTCTCTCCAGCTATGGACTAAATAGCAGGACAGACTGGGTTGGCAACCTGTCTACCAAAGAAAGAAATGGCAACCTACTGCGGGAAAATCTCCTTCTAATTAGTCATGAATCGAAAGAGATACGATAGCCCAAAAACGTGTATGTATGGCACTTAACTGAATGACTGTAATTAACCAAACTCCAACTGGATTTAAATTTTAAATTTCTGACAATCCCTAGCCAAAAAAACATGTTAAGGGATTGCTGAACATTCACGCTTACAATTTATTAAAAACTGTAATAAAGTATGAATACATTCATGAAAGATGAAGAAAATGGATGTGAAATGTGTAACAATTTCACGTAAAATATTAGGTTGTCACAAAAGTTTGTAAACACTTGCAAAAAATTGAAATTTTACTCGCAAAATCAAAAAAAAATGATTGCTCAAAATGAAGACCATAATTTTCCAAGACTTTCTGCCATCGATCTGAAAGCTTTTGGATCTGTTCAAAGTACCATTCAGCCGGCTTCGAATCCAAGAATTCATGAATTCAAACGAGTCGAATCGGCGGCCTTTCAGAAAATGTTGCATTGAGCAAAAATATGTAATATGATGGAGCACAGTCAGGACTGTAGGCTGGATGTCACAGAACCTCAACGCCGTCCAGCTCTTCAAACTTGTCTTTAGTCTTCCTGGTCGTGTGCGGTTTGGCATTGTCCTGCTGCATGAAAGCGCGCTTTCGGTTAATCAGAGCCGGGTACTTGTGCTTCAACTTTTCGTAGACCCGCTCAAGTTGCTGACAGTAAAGTTAGGCACTGATGGCACGAACATTCGGAACCAACTCAAAATGAATCCTTCAAAGTTCCACCAAACGCACAACATGATTTTTTGCCGAATCGATCTTGTTTTGGAACCAACGGTGTCTCTTGCGCCTTCTGAACCTATCGCTTGTTTAGATTGTGCTGGACCAGATAGACCCATTTCGCAAGTGTTTACGAACTTCTGGGACAACCTAATAGTATCGTAAACGTTTTCAAAAATCGAGATAATATCAATAAAGATATATTATAAAAATAATTATTTCATGACTATCATTATTTGATGTATCTATTCGAAATTTGTATAATGTTCTTCGTCTTTCAATGAAGAGTTGATTTTTTATTTCAGTTTCTGTAACAAACAGATAAACAATAAATAAATTGGATCAGTATTATCGGTTTGCGAGCAAACTGGGAGCGTACATTATTATTCGTGAGGTAAAAATTGGATCATAAATTATCTTCGTCATCAACTTATAACACTGTAATACAACGACCCTAGCAAAACTCTCCCTCCGATTTTCTTAACGTAACTGAAACAGAACACAAATCCCATCATATAATAATTATGGGTTGATTTATCAAGCTGAAATCTTTAATTATTTTTTTTTTCTTTATTCGATAAGCAGGTTTTTATTTCTTGTAATCATGTCATTATTGTTACTGGTAGGGCACCTAGAGGTGGTGTAATGGTTCGCAAGCTGAGTTCGATCCTCACTGGGTGTACCATACTTTTGGTCTTGTGCCACATCTAAGCTGCGCTTAGAAAATCCCTATCATTGGTACTGGTGTTGATTACTATCAACTGATTTATCCAGCAACTTATCTTCGTCTTGTTTATGAGGACTAGACCAGATTCATTTGAATTCCAATATCGCAATGAGTTTTTTTTTCTCTGAGAATGTTTGTGTCTCCTATATTATTCTCTTTACAACGTCAAATAAATTTCTGTTTATCATTAAGTTTTAGATAATTTTGCTAGAGGGTTTTTTAAAGTTCTTTTCTTTATTTCTTCCAAGTTTTACATATCCAAATTCTTAGAAAGTTTCTTCCATAGTTTGCATGGCTCTATTTAATTTCCATAAAATGAAACATAATCTCATTTTTAATTCTCTTCTTGCCATCCTATTAATTAAATATTTTGTATATTTCTTTTTCAGTTTATATTTCGGGTTTTCTACCATCTGTAACTTCCTCTTCCTCTTTTTGATTTTTATCTTTGAGTTTCAGTCGAGATATCTACTGTAAAAAGATCATTTTCTTTTGAGGACGTGGCAATCGTGGCGTTCCAAAAATTTCCCTCATTTTAGCTCTGTGCAATATTTTTCTATCTCTTCTAATCACTTTTCTTTTATAATCGTTTCACCCCGACCAAGGCATTCCACTGCCACTATTGCTCAGGGAGTTACATAGGGTGGAAAGTGGTGAGAAAGGATGGGTGGATATAGGAAATGTCAGAAGGAGGGTGATAGACGGGTAAGGATACCGAGAATGAGGGTTGGGTCGATGGTGAGAGTGTTGGGAGAATAGATGCAAGTTAGTGTGATAGGAGGTGTCTATTGACCTTACATTTAAACTCCTGGAGATTGTAGCTATCGGGAAAGCAGACATGTGGAAAGGAATTCCACAGGCGGGAAGCGCGAGAAAAGAAGCTGTTGGAGTAGAAATTTCGGTTACATCTTATCTGTTTCACTGTAAAAGAGTGGGACCTAGTTGCTAATCTAGTATCTCGTGCAAATTCGTACCTAGGCGGCACTAATGATCTAAGTTCATCAAAGCAGAAGCCGTGAAAGTATTTATAGAAGAGGCACAGGGAAGCCACGTCACGCCGGTGAGAGAGTGGTGGCATCCTGTCTGCCAAGTCAGTATTGATCACGTTACAGATTCTCCGTTGTATTTTGTCGAGAAGCCCGAGGAGAGCAGCAGGGGCACCCGACCAGATGTGGCAGCAATATTCAATACACGGGCGGATAGTAGATTTATATATGTGCAGGATAGATTCAGACGGCTAAAACTTCCGGGTCCTGCGCAGAGAACCGACTTTCATAGCGGCGGATTTAGCAATGGATTCGATATAGTCATTCCATTTGAGGTCCACCGAGAGTGTAAGGCCAAGGAGGCGTAGTGTTTTACTCTCTGGGAGGCAAGCCTGTTCCATACTACTGCCAATCATTTAAACAAGCTTGTTAGGTAGATTATTATCTCTTTTACATTACTCTTCAATATGTCCTTGGCCACTGGTTTCATACATGGTATTCTCAGCATCCTTCTGCATAATCATTTTCTGTTGACTGAATTTTTGTTCTTCATTTTTGAGAAAATAGCCCGACATTCGCTGACATAAAGTTGAACTTATATTACATAGCATTTCTGCCATTTTTTTCTGATATATCTATATTACTCGTAATATTAAAAATGTAAACCCAATTTATTTCAACAAAAGAAACAAAATCCTGAGTTCATCTCTGTTCAATTTGTAGATGTTGGTTAATGGAAAGATTTATTATGTCTGTTTTTAAATCAATTCCGGATCCCTTTCATCTTTTAACAAAGCAACTTTATGCAGGTTCTGTCGGTTAAATCACCTTCACCGTACACAGTACATATCTTTTTTGTTGCTTGAGTGGCATTTTAATACTCAGTTTTCAAAAGGATGACAAGTGTGGCTGACAGTTTCATCTTCACTGAATTCTCCATAAAATTCGGCTATGAATGACCTAAAATGGCGTACAATCTCATGACCTATAAACATGCGTACAATCAACAGACCTCTCTACATACTATAAACAACAGTGTTTCTTCATTACTTGGTGATTTCACTTGAGAATAACTGGTACTAAAATAAAACCTGATTGATATAATCTTTTAATTATTTCGCCCCAGAAAGACGATAAAGCCACTACGACGCAAGGGATGAAAAATTGTAAAGGAAACTGAAAATAATGTCCTAAAGAAAGGACAATGAAAAGGATTAGATTCGAGGAGACAGAATATGGCGGTCGGTGTTACATTTAATTTTGTTGTAGATTGTAATTGGCAGGTGCCGAAAATGTGTTCCACAAATAAGAAGTGTGAAGGAAAAGAATATTAGGGTAGAAATTACGGTTATATTAAAGGCGTTAGCACCTGATAGATTATCAGCTGTTGGGAAAACAATGAATTCCTAAAAATTACTATAATTATAGTAAATATAATACATTATATATTTAAAATTTTACCAACAATACATAGTTATGGTGAAATTTCCAACAATAAAATATTAAAGCAAAATGACCTGTAATATTGTTTATCTGTAGTTGAAGGCATGCAATTGCATTCAAAACGTTTTAGCTGAAGGTATGAAATTGTGTTTAAAATATTTAGATTTCAGTATTAGATAAACTACAGAGTTTGATATGCCACTAAACAAAATTAACCAACCAATGGCTATATAAAAAAATTAACTGTAAAATCATGAGACCTAACTTCCAATCAATTAGTAATCTCAAATTCGTGAAGTCTAGATACTAAAGAAGAAAGCTAATCAGAATAATTACGGTTAATGTCCGTCTGGAAAAATCACAGGAAAACTACATTACGTCCGTGGAAAAAAATTAAAGATGTAATGTCAGGTGAGGATAGATAATATTGTAGATTTTTTTTGGATATTGTTTAGAGTATTATTTGCAGTAAAAAAAAATATCATACCAAATGCTCAGCAGGTAATACTTATTATTACAAAGAAATCACTAAAACAAAAATTAAATAAAAACCCACTTCGATAGATCTAAATGTGGATGGTCTCCCTATCAGCTATACATATGGTTATTTATATATTTCTGTTTTTCAGGTAAAATTGTCGGCTCGCTGTAATGCTTCATTAAATACTTAACTCACGACCATTACAAGAACCAGACCAGGCCAAAAATGGATTACTGTTTTCATATTTTGTCGGGAGCTACCCAGACCTCACTTTCCAGTCTGTGTAGAGTTGAAAAGCGTCACAAATTTATTTAAATATATTTTTGTTTCGTATTTTTTTAATCATATCACCCCGTGCAAGGCGGTAACGCCACTGATGTGCAGGGGCTACATAATAGTAAAACACTAGATAGAACAGAGTGAAGAAAATGACAAACCATTTAGAAAGGAGCAAGAGAAGGGAGGGAATACAGGTGTAATGACAGTTGCAAAGGTGGAGAGAAAGGAAAGGATATACAGGGTGGTGAGGAAAGAACTAGGGTCAAGTAGTTAAAAGATGGGTATTGACCTTGCATTTGAATTCCTGGAGGTTGTAGCCGTCAGGAAAGCAAGAATAAGGAAGTGAGTTCCACAGGGAGGAAGTGCGAGGAAAGAAGCTTCAGGAGTAGAATTGTCGTCTGCATTTGGTTGATCTCACTATGAATGGGTGAGACCCAGTTGCCAGTCTAGTTGCACGAGTAAACACCTGTTGCAGAGGCACCAGTGACTTAAGTTCGTTGGAGCAGAGGCCAAGAAAGTAGGTATGTCAGATTTAATACATTTCCTAATAATATACATATATATATATATATATATATATACACTTCTTCTTCTTCTTCTTCTTCTTCTATGTGTCTTGTCCCTTCAGGACGTAGGCGATCATGGTTCTCCACGTTTCCTTATCCCTGGTGGCTCTTAGTATGTTTACTCCTGTTACACCTCGCAACCGCCGTTTTGTCATCCACCTGATTAGGCCTTGCAAATATGTTATCCGCTGCCTTCCTCTGTCTCTTTTTACTTCTATCTGGCCTGTCAGTATCAGGTTCTTCAAGCCCTCCTTCCTCATTGCATGTCCAAGAAACTTCAGTTGTCTCTTCCTGATGCTCAATATTAATTTCCTTTTCGTTGCCATTCTTTCCTACACCTCATCGTTGCTTGCATTCTCAGTCTACGATATCCGCAGCATCCTTCTATAGAACTATATTTCCGCTGCTTCAAGTTTTTTCTTCATCTTTGTTGATATTGTCCAACATTCACTGCTATACTGAAGAACTGACATCACATAGCAATCTAGTACTCACTTCTTTGTTTCTAGTGAAATTTCCCTGTGTGTTAGTACTTTACACAGCTTCTAGAACGCGTCCTTTGCCATGCCAATTCACCTTCGGATCTCTGTGTCGCAATTTCCATCCCCCGTTAGAACAGTTCCTCGGTACACTACCGGTCATAATTATTAGGCCATCCCAGTTTTAAAAAAAATGATGTATTTCATACTATTTTTAGTATTTATTGCCAACTGAATAATTGTAAATCAAAATAGAATCGTTTTTCGTTAATACTGTACAATAACATGTGCATTAAATGAATTTATAAATATTTAATAATTTCCTATTGTTTTGGCGCCGATGGCGAGCTATAATGAATAACACGTAAACACACTAGCTATCTATTAAGGGAAGTATCTTTATTGTTTATCTCAGGAAGGTAAGCCTACTTTCATGGGGCCGTTTCGTATTCATGTTTTACGGAGCTATATACATCATAACACCTATATTGCAGTTTCAGCAATGAAAGAATGAAGAATATATAGGGTGATTCGGATGAGTTCATCTTTGCTAGTATACCTTGTAAAATTTTGCAAAATAATAATAACACAAGAACCATTCTATTTTCATTTTTTCTATGGTCGGTAGTATATATATATATATATATATATATATATATATATATATATATATATATATACTACCGACCATAATATTTTTAAATAAATGATGTATTTCATATTGCTTCCCAAATACACAAGTATATATATATATATATATATATATATATATATATATGTATGTATGTATGTATTTGGGAAGCAATTCTTCTTTTATACGGGTTCATTAATTGAAAAGATACTGGAGTTAAGTACAATTTATCCTCCTAATCTGTCTCTCTTTCTCTCTCTCTCTTTTTCTCTCTCTCTCACTGTCACTCTCTCTCTCTCGTTCTCTCTCTCTGTCTGTCTGTCTCTCTCTCTCTCTTTCTCTCTGTCTGTCTGTCTGTCTCTCTCTCTCTTTCTCTCCCTCTCGCCCCCTCTTTCTCTCTCTCTCTGTCTCTCTCTCTCTCTGTCACTCTCTCTCTCGTTCTCTCTCTCTGTCTGTCTGTCTGTCTCTCTCTCTCTCTCTTTCTCTCCCTCTCTTTCTCTCTTTCTCTCTTTCTCTCTCTCTCTCTCTCTCTCTCACTGAATGGTTGTGGTGAGCTTTACTGTTATATCGCTACTTCTACTTAACGGGCTCGGAATAACTATTTATACATTCCTTTGTTCCGCCAGGTCTGACGTTCAAGACAGAGACCCGCCTTCCAACTCACTTTGTAGGAAACAACACACATTTTTTGTAATTTATCTGTCAGAAATAAGTTTCATTCGACAAGCTTTTCTCAGCGAACGATTACAACCGACTCCCAAGAGGATGTTTCCCCGATTACGATAATCTTAACATGTTATAGTAGTGGGTTATCAGTCATAGTGAAGTGTATTTGTGTGTTGAAACAGATTAAATGAATTTGGCCTTCATAGTAGATAGCCCACTATAAGGGCGTATGAAACAAAAAATCGAATTGTGTATAGAAACATTATATATATAGCAATTAAGGCTTTTTACAAATAAAAGTAATGTGTTTTGGTTGGTACAAAGGTCGTTAAAAATGTTCATAGCAGTAAAAGCCGAAAAGAGTTTGTGGGTATGTATGTGTGACTGTTTGTTTGTTAGAAATGTCTTTGAAGTCTCCACTCAGTCCGTCGGGTAGGTAGCTCAGTGAACAGTGAAGAAGAAAATGAGAGAGAAATGAGCGGCAAGCATAATTCCATCGCTTGACGTATGTCAAGGGATGTGTTAATTATGCTCGTATTTTCTCAACTGGCGATAGTTTTCTGTGTTGTACTTTCATTTCGTCTTCGGGACTCCGAACAAGTCATTTGGGAATTCACACCCGGATTTAATTATCTGCTTCCCATTGGACGATAAACAAATTCACGTCAGCTCGCGAAAAGGGTCCCTAAAAGGAATTTGATATTTATTTATTTTTAGTTTACCACCGGAACTTCTGCGTGGAGCCAAGATGCGCAAAGACCAGGTTTGGTCATTTGCTATCTGGACATTTCAGGGCAAATTTCGCTTGCTCGGTATCACCACAAAGTCAAGTGTTAGCTGTTATCTTCCACTCCTATCCGTATAAACTGCCTCTTAACGTAAACTTGTAACTCGAGTGTCACCCAAGACATATAAAGTTATTTTTCTTCTCCGTCTTTTTGTTTTCTATTCCTCTGTCCCTTTTCTTTATCCTCCCTTCTTCTCTTTCTTATCCTTCCTCTCGATGTAAAAATTAATAATTTCCCCCCCTCTCTCTCTTCCACTACTTTCATCTTCCTTATATCTCTATTTTTGTCATATAATTTTTATTGCTATCACTTCTCTGATTATAAAAACCTAAATAGCTCGACAAATACATGAATAGTATCATTTAGCATTCAAAATGAATACAAGCAGACATCATTATCTTCATATTAGTAAAAGTACAACCTGAAAAACACGTGCCCATACCGTTGATATAAATATTAAATTTGCTTTCGACTATTTTTACCTACCGCAACCGCTCACGGCAGCTTAAAGAAATAAATACATATCTCATGTATTATTGATGGGCATCATGATATTGTTTACATACCTGGGAGACATTTGTCGAGCATTAACCCTTTAACAGATCATTTTTCCTACACACATCGTTTCATTTAAGAGGATATTTTGTTGGCTTAATATATAAGTAATGAGAGTATATGGTATTTTAATTATATTTTAAGAAATAATATCTTCGAATAATGTGAGAGAGATGAAACAAAAAATAGCATTATAATGTCGACAAATATATCTAAATACGCAAGCCAAGCTTTAAAAATCTTCTATATATCTTCTCATGAAGTTGAATGATATATATATATATATATATATATATATATATATATATATATATATACAGAACCTGATTATAGCTATGAAAGTATGCAGCTGAATATTACTGAATATTTTAAAACGAACCAACCGGTTTCGCTCTCGCTCTTCATGACATATCGTGAGATAAAGAATTAGAATAAAATAAATCATGGAATGACTGATGTGGCAGGGGGAGATGAATAGTATTAAAGGGAAAGAAGTACTAGAAGCTACAATATTGGTTCACGGTTGTGTCTCGTTTAAACACTTATCACTTTAGAGTATTGGAGTCTCTTTATATCAAGGCCCTGCAAACCTCATCTCTGTAAACAGCGTGGATGTTTGCTGGGACTTGGTATCCTTAGCCATTAGCACTTCTTTCTCTTTCATACTATACACTTCTTCAGTCATTCTATGAATTTTTTCTATATTCTTTATCTCCCGATGAGGTATGAAGAGTGGGAGCGAAACCGGTTGGTTTGATTTTATAATGGACAATTTATATTCAGATACATACTTATATATATATATATATATATATATATATATATATATATATATATATATATATATATTATGTATTTGCCTGACAATCTCTCTATTATACAGGTTTCATTAAAAATGACAGACAAGGTATTATCATTTATATAATTTTTAATGCGTTCGTATAATTTTTTTTCTTTCCAGAATTCAGACTATGTAAGAATTGTCCAAAGCTGTTGTAATTTCGATCACTTTCGGCTATACTTTTAGACATTATCAAGAATTAATTTTATTTTACTTGTAAATAAACATAAAGCCTATGCATATAGACTTGTGGATGTTAAGTTCCGAACACAGCAAGCACATTGATACAAGTTTATGTTACTAAGTGTCAGATTTCTTTATTTGTTAGTAATTCCTTCATTATTTTAAATCTTCTTTTGCACTTTCTTCTCGTCCATTTTGTAGGAGTGTCGCTAATACTTGTTTACAGATTTGAATAACTAAGGGACACAGTTCTTCAAAAGGCATAAATTTGTAGACGATACTGGTTCTCTGCAGTTTAGATTTTGCAGGTGAGTTATTATAGACGATGAGGTTGGTATTGAACTTTTTATACTTCTTCTTCTTCTTCTTCTTCTTCTTCTTCTTCTTCTTCTTCTATGTGCCCTGTCCCTTCAGGACGTAGTTGATCATGGCTACACGTCTCCCTATCCATTGTAGCTCTCAGTATGTTTGCTCCTGTTGCTCCTGGCAACCCCCGTTCCGTCATCCACCTGATGATTATACTAGATAATTTAATTTTCTTGTTTGAATTGGTCGGTGTTGCATAATTTTGGATGATATACTGAAATGAAGATTCGTCTTGTCTGTAAAATAACTACAGACAGGAGTTATTGTACAATAACTTCTGTTATTGTACATTCAGGACGAATCTTCAGTTCGCAATATATTTTCATCTAAATAAACAATGACTAGAAACATTAAGGTGGGAAGTGTTTCTACTTACTTATCTGCTTTTATAAAATAAACTAATGAACCTATTATTACTAGATTCCACATGAACGTCCCAGAATGAGCGTTTTTTTTTTTACTCAATTAATATATAATATTAAGGACAGAATTTCAATTTTCAACTAAAACAAAATATGTACATAGCAGACATATATTTTGGGGTTAGTAAATGCTTTTTGTAATTACTTTGTGTTATACGTGTAGTAGTCAGAGAAGCGCGGGCAGTGTGAATTTCCCATACTATGACCAATAGTCAGGGAAGCGCGGGCAGTGTGAATTTCCCATACTATGACCAATAGTCAGGGAAGCGCGGGCAGTGTGAATTTCCCATACTATGACCAATAGTCAGGGAAGCGCGGGCAGTGTGAATTTCCCATACTATGACCAATAGTCAGGGAAGCGCGGGCAGTGTGAATTTCCCATACTATGACCAATAGTCAGGGAAGCGCGGGCAGTGTGAATTTCCCATACTATGACCAATAGTCAGGGAAGCGCGAGCAGTGTGAATTTCCCATACTATGACCAATAGTCAGGGAAGCGCGTGCAGTGTGAATTTCCCATACTATGACCAATAGTCAGGGAAGCGCGGGCAGTGTGAATTTCCCATACTATTACCAATAGTCTGAGTGTAAATATTCTCATTATGTTCGTAGAAGAGGACCTTAGTTGTGAGGCAAATACTAATTCCTTGGGAATATTAGTTTTGATGTATGGAGGTGGAATCGATTTTTTTTATACACATGGTTAAAAATTATGTCTCGGTTTGTTCGTATTTGAAGTTGATTTGAGGCTATAATTGATGCATAGATATGGAGTAATGATATCGTTGAGGAATTTTAATAACTGGTAATTAGGTCTTCGGATCTGTGATATGATGGCTCATAGTGAATATCTGAGTTTATTTTAACATTTTTGTACAAGTATCATGGTTGGTTGGTAGAACGTGTACTGGCAGCAAAATGCTTGCATACATGGAGGAAACGAGTTCAGCAGATATATAAAGATAGAAAGAGGTGTAAGACAAGTATATGTCTTCTCACCGGATCTATTCAACTTATACGGAGAGCTCTGGTTGTCCTGCCAGGATACGTCCTTGGCGACCGTTATATGAACAATATAAGATATGCATAATATCAAGTGCTGATGGTTGGCATGGAAAGGAAACTACAAGAACTCCTCTAGGAAATCTAAAGTTATTTATAAATGGAACTTTGTGTGTGTATGTGTGTGAATCCGTTACTTATAGACTCCGAAATGGCTGAACCGATTTTCTTGAAAATTTACACAGTTGTACTATAAGCGTCTGCGAGTGTTCTTAGTTAGGTTTTGTGTCGAGGTACCCCGGATAAATATCGAAAATCGATAATCGAAAAAATCGTGTTATAGAAGGGGTGGTCCGATTTTAATCAAATTTGATACACTCATAGACAAAGACATAAGAAACGACATTCAGAATTTTTAAGGTTGCAGTTCTTACAATAGAGCAGAAATTTGATAATATATATATATATATATATATATATATATATATATATATATATATATATATGTAAAAGGCAAGATGTTTGTGTGTTTGCTTGTTTATCTGCCTGTATGTCTGTATTTTTTCAGACCTTTTACTTTAGTTTTTGCTTCGGGTTTGGCTCTAAGTAGGAATGTTTGTAGTTCTTAGTCTCATCCATGATACCATTTACTCAGAGAACACATTTAGCCTTCAAGATTCAGTTTACGACGAAAAAAACTTATTTGATATCGATACCAGAAAATTAAAATTTGACTTACATCCATTCATTTTCTTTCAGTCTACGGTTTCGCTTTAACTGGAAACAACTACTGCTTTTTAGTCTTTCATGCCAGCATCCAAAGAGTCTGATCTCTAGGACCATGGATTAGTTTTAAAGCTTTCTTTACACCCGAGCAACGCTGGGTTATACTGCCAGTAGTTAAAGAAAACGAAAAGAAATAATAAAATGCATAGAAACTACATGAAAACTGAATGCATTATCGTCAGAAAAAGAGGAGCCCAAAATGCCAACTACAAGTCAAGGATACTAAAATCAAGCAGGTACAGAATTTTAAATACCTGGGAAGAGTTCTAACAAAGGATGGAAACTGCGAAACTGAGATCCGAAGGCGGACTGGCATTGCCAGGGATGTATTCCAGAAATTAAGTAGAATATTAATGTTGTGGTACATTGGATATCGACTCGGAACTGCAAATCGGCGAGCCGAGTTCAGATTCCAGCTGAATTCATTGCATTCACTTACGCGTAAATACCCTTTGGAATGGTATTAATCCGTCTCTTCCTTCCAGTTATGGGTTAAATAACAGGACAGATTGAGTTCTATAGCCTTGGTTGGCAACCAGTCTACCGCAGAAAGCAATGGCAACCTACTGCGGGATAATCTTCTGACCAGTTAGTCATGTCTCTTTCGAGACATGATCGCCCAAGCGTGTATCGCGTATGGCACTTAACTGGCTGACTAGAAACAAAGAATTACCGGGTTGTTACGTGATGCCTCTCCTTCATTAAAAATGAGGGAAATAATGGAAGCAACTGGAATTTTGTTCTGAGAATACCATAGACCAAACATGTGAGCAACGACGAGGTTTTGGAAAGGAGGGAAAGGAAGAGAAAACTGATATTAACATCAGGGAACGAGAGTTGAAGTTTCTGGAACATGTAATGGTGATTGTTCATTCCATTTTCTGTTTGTATATAAAGACTTTTCTACAACTTATTCAAACGTCATTCTAAATATTTCATTTGCCCAATTGTTCGCACGCATCCAGCTTGATTGGACTTAACGGAGAGACATCTAGCGAGAATTCCACGATACTTCCTTGAAATCAAAGTTCACAACGTGGCCACAAGAGGAACCGTTGGAAGAGTCGACTTGAAGACCAGCTATTGAATCGACGCCATCAAGGACCAGCCGCGGGAGGAGTCACACAAGGCCAAGATGACCCAGGCGTAACTGCTCAATGATGTTACTCACCACTGGTCGCCGGATTTGTGGCCGCGCTCCTCACCCCTTTTGACTATTTCTTCTGGAGGCGTGATCGAGGTGAAGACCCACAAGCACGCCCACAACACAGTCGATTCTTCGAAAGCTGTCATCGTGGAGGCGTTCGCAGCTATGGGCAAGGACATTTTTACCAAAGCGTGTGACTCATTTTGCACCCGCCTTGAGATGGTCGTCGCCGGCGACAGCGATTACATTGAAAAATAATGTAGTATGTAAATAACTGTTGCTAAATAAACTGTCTGGTCTCTGTATATACAACTTTTGTTTTTATTGCCTATTTCGTTTTCTTTTTGTCAAGTGTCAGACTCTGTTGCGACACCTTGTATTTCCTTGGTATAAGTTGCAAAACTTTTTTGTAATTATTTGTCTGTGTTTAAGTTCGTCATCATTAATACCTTGAGTTATGTGGTATTTTGCTTTGTTACATCCGAGTTCGTTTAAAGTGATGTTTAGTATCGCATTATATTTTTGGGTTGATTTACTTAAATGTGGGATTTAATTTTTAGCTCTTGTTATTTTACGTAAAATAAGTTTTGTTTTTTTCCGAAAGTTTATTGTTACTTTTTTGTTGGTCTGCTGGGTCATGTAATTTAATACTTGTGTATTATACAAGTTGACGCAAAATTCACAAAAGGGGATTCAATATTTAATATCTTGTTTACTGCTCTTTTTTTTTTACAAAGGGATATTTTAGTAAGTTAAGCATGTGAGATACATTTCCCATGTGTGTGACAGATAATATCTTTAAAATGGCGTCCACTTTCTAATTCGCATAAACGTGATCTTTCTAAAGTGTTTTCCATATCATGCGTTAACGTTCGTAATTCCCGTTATCTAAATTCTGTTCTAGTATTATTTTTGAAGTCTGCAATTGTTTGAGGCTTGTTAACATAACCCGTTTCCTTAAGCCCTATATAAAAAATCTAAAGCGGACAGATCTAGAAAATGAGATGGTCTATTTATATTTGAAACTCGGGAAATTAATTTTTTAACAAACACTTCAAATATGGATTCCACAGTGCAGTGATATATTTTTCAGTTCTTAAATTTCAGGCACTTCTTTATAAGAATTTGAAATAAAAGAAAAATTAATTAGTAACTTAATCCGTGTGTTTTCCGAAGTAAGATAATCTTGTAGATATGTGCTTACAAAAAGTATCATGATACATTGAAATTAAACAAGCAAATGTAGAAAGAAACTCAAGACAGATAACAATTTATATTATGTTTCTACAGCTTCTGGTGAGTTTAATAAAATCCTCAAGTAGAAAGGAAATAATCACTTATACACATTGAGGCGTGTTCAATAAAACCTTTGAGAAAAAAGGGAAAAATCACTTGCAAACATTGAGGTGTGTTTAATAAAAAACTTCAGAAGAAAGAAAAACTTCACTCACACACTTTGAGGTGCGTTTTAAAAACGTCTTCAAAAAGAAAAGTAGTTACTTAATTTTGTTAAATAATCTACATCGGCAAAGCAGGAAATATCGATGCAATTCAATTGATGAGTGATCCATGTCCGTGTTCACACACACACAAAATAAAATCCCCACTGAAATCCTTCCTTTATTGTATTTCAGTGGTTGAATAATAACACTAATTTTATTTTCTAGATCTTTCAAAACGCTGCCGGAAGTGTTACTCGGAGCCTATGCGTAGATATCTGACTTTGGTCATTTGACTTGTGACTTTGAGTCTGCAATTTCCGCTCGACCCGACATACTGAAACAGTTATTAAATATTGAAACACCGTGACTTTTTGGTCACCCTGAATATATACAGTCATCAGCAGACACTCCTGTTTAGCTCTATCACAACTCATCAATTAATCCGATTGCTTCTAATCAGGATAGAAATCTAACGGCTCTTCTAACATCTAAACTAAGGCCGTAGAAAGGCAAATTTAGCGTATTATATACACAATGTAAACACACACCAGTAGCCGAAGTGCCCAAATTAATTACAGAATGCACGAGGAGTAAATACGTGAGTAGCTTCTGTTTTTAAAATCTACCATTTTTCCATAATGGTCAGTCGAAAGGCAAGAGCGTAAATACTTAGTCTTTGTCATAATTAAATGATACCAGTACACAGTTGTATTAAAAAGTGTTCAATTGTATTGTAGACGTTTTGAATATTTCTTTCATTTCAAAATGAACTCTATATATATATATATATATATATATATATATATATACTGTGATGGTTGTTACAATGGTTTATAAATTCATAGTATCACTCCACAAAAATGTTTGGGTTTCGAAGCTAGTCCTTTATGTGGACTGCTTCATCTTCAGGTGATTTTTTTTTAAATGAGGATTATCTAGTTGAAAAGACCGTTTATTTGTGTTGGATTTGTTTTTTTTTGTTTTTTGTTTTTTGTTTTTTGAGTGTTAAAGGGGTTGGTCTGTAATTTGAGTTCTGTTGACCTTTTTAAGGTCTTAGGGTTAAGTGTTTGTTTGTGGATAGGGTTATCTATTTATCTTGTGTGGGTTTAGGCTTCTGGCGCCTTGTGTGTTGTTATTTGGTTTAGGGGTTGGTAGGTGTTGTTTTGTTTTGGGGTTGGTTTCTTACTTTAATTTTTGTTATTTTGCATTGGGGTGTGTGCTTTTTTTGTTTTCTTATTTTTTGTATTTTTTCGTGTAGATATTTTTATTTATTTTTCTACTATTCTGCTACAGCCGTACTATTTGTTGTTGGTATTGTTGGTATATATATATATGGAAATTATTTGTTTGGGCATTATTTTTAATCGATACTCGTATTTGAGTAGATATTCCATTTTTAATCAAACAGTATATTACAAATTATTTCTACCGGCCTGATTACGATACATGTTTGTACGAACATGTGGGTTATTCGGCAGGATTCGAACCTGTTACACCTATCAACATAGGAGAAGCCACTAATTAATCTAGTGCGTCTTAGACCACTTGACCACCATTTTGTTCATCTTCGGGATTTTCTCTAACTATATATATATATAATGTTGAGTTGTGATAATGTTTACCGCGAAGCTTGTTTTATTTTCAGTAGTTTTACTGATATAACGTATTGTGTGTAGCAGATTTTTATTGTTACATGCTTGATAGCGTACTAGATATAGATCTTTAAAAAGCACAAAAACTTTGCCTCTTTAACTGAGCAGGCCACTCATCAGGGCTATTGTTGTCGATTTGCTGTCTTGTTCTGGTTTTTCTAATATATATGAAACTTGTATTTCGATATTTTGTGGGAGGGGCTTTATTTCTAATTGGTTGGTTTCATTTAAATTTTGCAGGTGCTTGATTTTTCTTTATTGATTCTAATTCTACGCGTGAATGGGTTTCCACTGAATATATTAATATTTAGTAGGTGTCAGCTTAGTTGCTTTTTAGTTGGTTTTTTCTTGTCATTTAGGTAGAACACTTTTTTATTGACTTCTTTTTATTTGCTTGACCTTTTTCTTAATATGTTAGTATATTTGATGACTTACAGAATTTATTTTTTAGGTCATGGTTGAGTGTTTGTGTTTTCGTGTGTATTTGTGTTTGTTGGTTTTATGTATGATTTTTTTCCGTTTGGTAGGTTTATTTTTTATTTTCTGTTAAATTATATCTGCTCCATAAAAAAACATGATATGACAGCAGATCGAATAAAAAACAGCCCTGATGAGTGACATCATAACGGTGTCCTCCCGAAACTTAAAATCTACTCAGTTAAAGCAACAAATTCTTTGCAGTATATATACATATATATATATATATATATATATATATATATATATATATATATATATATATTTCGGTCTCTCACGATGCGTCTGCAAATTTACAAATTTACGATGCGTCTGCTATTCAGTGATTGTTAGAGTCGCATAGCAATGTTTTATGGCAAGACAAGATAATATCTTTTTTGTTGGTGGATGCCTTTATGTTAATGTTCCTGTAACACCTGAAGATAGCTCATGTGAGCTGAAAGCTTAGAACCAGTATAATAAAAAATATCCAAATTTGATGTTTAGGACGGCTCATGATTAAACATAATAGACATTCCTTGTCTGTTATATTTAACAATATATATATATATATATATATATATATATATATATATATATATTCCTAAGTCGGTGTCACAACTCCGAGCTTAATGTACTACACAATCAGATGGTTTATATTACACATATTTGCAGTATGTACCTGACGACTGCGTAGCTTATGAAACCCTGAATCGTCCCACTGACATAGGATAAATGTATATTCATTAATATATAATAAACAGATCCGTATACACTACACAGAGTTTTATTGACACCTGTTTGCATTCGCTTACGCACAAATACCCTTGGGAAAGGTATTAATCTGTCTCTTCCCTCCAGTTATGGTTTAAATAATAGGACAGATTGGGTTCTATAGCCTTGGTCGGCAACCAGTCTACCGTAGAAAGCAATGGCAACCTACTGCGGGATAATCTTCTGCCCAGTTAGTCATGTCTCTTTCGAGACATGTTCGCCCAAAGCGTGTATCGCGCATGGCACTTAACTGACTGACTGACTGAATAATGTTTTAATGCTTGCGTGTATACCCATATATATATTTATTGACTCACATGCTCTCGCTATTCGATAGAGCACTGTGGGTGGGGTAGATTTCGTAAAACAGTAGTCACTTAAGAATTTACCCAATGTTCATCGGCTACCAAGTTGAACGCATTTCGGCTCAGCTATTGAATTGAACTATTTCGGTTACTGGCTGTTTTTTTTTTACATTCTGTGAATAATACACTAAGAAGCCTGTGTTTCTCTGAGGTGCGCCGATAGCTTAGGGGTATGATTTCTCTCTGATGACAAATCAGTCGGTTTTCGTTGCCGGATTGTCGCAAAACGGTTGATCTATCCGCACTGATGAGCTGTGATACAGCGAAACAAACATGTATGCGGATGATTGTATATATTGATATGTTTCGGAGTGGTATATATATATATATACTATTCGAAGTAACTGAGCGGTTTTGGCAAATATAACCGGGTAGGATAATCTAGCAAGTAG
The DNA here is from genome assembly GCA_037127315.1 of Ascarosepion bandense. Lineage (NCBI taxonomy): Eukaryota > Metazoa > Mollusca > Cephalopoda > Sepiida > Sepiidae > Ascarosepion > Ascarosepion bandense. Next base: position 1,515,061 of record JBBBDQ010001362.1, on the reverse strand, counting down.
CCGTAATAGACGGTACTCTTCGTAGTCGTATACAGTATGGTGAGACGTAGGCTTATATGATAGGCGTAGTCAATAGACGTAGACCATTACCTAGTCCCTATTTATGGGTGATACCAGCCAATTATATGACTGTGAGGGGGGAACCAAGCTGTATGCATATTCCATACATTGCCTCCCCCTGAGCTAATTCTTCCCGTAAAATTTAACTTCAATATTTTCTCTTTTTAGGGTTTGGACATAATCGATTGATTTTTTTCCTAAGTCTTTTCGCCTCAATCCACCATGCCGTGGTTGCGTTTGACACACTAGTACCTCTGGCCTTGAAGTTGGGAATACCTCCGTTGGCAAATGTTGACTTTCTGGAACGGGAATTTCAAATATGTCATCCAGGACCTGTATTGGAATTTCTACGGTATCAATCTTAATATCCCATCAGCGTTACTTAGCTTCTTTGAAGGCACATATTCTCTTTTTAAATTATAAATCAATAGAATTATACCCCAACCCTGTAGTCGATTTGCCGTGTGAGCTGGTATACCTTTTTTTTCCAAATATTGATAACAGTGGTTTGTGATCTGTTTGCAGATTAAACTCTCTTCCATAAAGAAACCTGTAACTTTTTTTTCACAGCGTAGAGATTACTAAACTCTCCTTTTCGACTGTAACTTTGTTCAGCTGGCAGTAACATTCTCGAGACATGTGCTGTTGGCTTTGTAGATCCGTCCTCGAATTTATGAAGCAATACAACACCTAGTCCCTCATTTCTGGCATCTGCTGCAACAATAATTTTCTGTTCGGGTCGAAATGCACTCACGATAGGCTTGCTAATAGACAGCTTTTTATTCTTTTTAAAAGCATGTTGGCATTTTTTCGGCCATATCACTTTGCGCCCTTTTTCACCAACTCATCTAAAGAAGCATTCATATCATACATTTTCGGGATATAAATGCTGTAGTAACTTACTAATCCCAAGAACGCCTGGTGTTTAGCCACATTATCAGGTACTGGCATAGTTTTTATAGCCTCCGCACTTTCTGGATCCGTCTTTCTTCCTTTACTGTCAAGGATCTGCCCTAAATATTTTATCTTCTTTAAGAAGAACTCACATTTTTCAGCACTCATCTTGAACGCGTATTCCTCAATTCTCTGAAATACTGCTTTAATATGCGTTTTGCGTTGGGCCTAGTTTTCACATTTAATCGAAATAACTAAATATTCGATTGCATACTCCATACCAGCCAACAGTGTGTCCATTATTTACTGGAATAGGCTTGAAGTTACCTTCACTCTAAACGGAAGTCGATTTAGTTTAAACGTTCCTTTTTGCGTGTTTATTTTCAGGTACTTTGAACACACTTCACTGACTTTAACCTGAAGGTAAACCTCCAAGTCCAACTTTGAAAACACTCTACCTCCGTTTAATTTAGAATATATCACCAGGAGACGGTAAAGGCTACACATGGTCTTTCAGTCATTTCAACCTGTCAAAAATCAGCACACACTCTGATTATATATCTATATATATATATATATACGGTTGCAGACACCCAATCTGAGTAATCAACTTTCGAAATTACACACTTTTTCTCCAACCTTTCTATTTCCTCATCTATTGATCTAGTGCCGAAAATGGTACGTTTTTTTTTGTCTAAAAATTGGTTTAACATTTTCTTCAATTCGAAATTAAGTTCTGTTTTTGTGCACAAATCTAATCCTTCTGAAAAGACGCGAGGGAATTCGCTTTTCAAATCCGTAATAAATATTTCTGTTTTCTTCCTCATATCGTTCTCTATAACGTTAACTTTTTTTACAGAAAGCATTTACCGATAATTCCCATAAGTTAAACAATACGATCCAGTTGAAACTAAAGAGGATTACTGAGCCAGGGAGTACATACGCTTTCGATTTGTGAAATTTTCCCATGAACGAAATGTTACATTTTAGTTCACCTTTAAACTTAAGTCTTTTTCCTGACACTCACCTAGCAATTTTGTCTGTATTAGTCAACGGAGGGTAACCGATTCTTTTCCATGTTTGCTCATTTACTACCGAGATATCACTTCCTGCATCGCGTAATAATTTTACGGTTTGCCCATTTATTTTTACGTTTTCTTCTTTTATCCTTCTCAATTTCGTTTTTCGACCAAACTAGGTTCATCTTTGTTTGCAACTTTGATTTTGCTTTTCTCTTTTTTGCCCGATAATGAGAACTTCTATGACCTACACGCCCACAATTAAAACATATTTCAGCCTTAAAGAAACAATCCCTCTGCTGTCCTCCACACGAACTACATATCATGTTTCTTTCTTTAATCTGTATCCCCATCGGTTGTCTTACAGTTCGTACTCACGAAATGCTCTTCTCCTTAATCCGAGTATTATCTTTTTTTATGTTTATAAGTCGCTGACATTCTTCCGTCATTTTTTGTAGCGTGGTTGGAAAGTGCGACACGGAGATCCGAAGGCGAATTGGCATGGCAAATGACGCGTTCCAGAAGATGAGCAAAATACTAACACACAGGAAAATCTCAATAGAAACGAAGAAAAGTGTGCTAGACTGCTACGTGATGTCAGTTCTTCAATACGGCAGTGAATGCTGGACAATATCATCGAAAATGAGGACAAAACTAGAAGCGGCCGAAATGTGGTTCTACAGAAGGATGCTACGGATATCGTGGACTGGGCATATAAGTAACGACGATGTGTTAGAAAGAATGGCAACAAAAAGGAAATTGATGCTGAGCATCAGGAAGAGACAACTGAAGTTCCTGGGACATGCAATGAGGAAGGAGAGCCTGGAGAACCTGATACTGACTGGTCAGATAGAAGGAAGGAGAGACAGAGGAAGGCAGCGGATAACATTTGCAGGGCCTGATCAGGTGGATGACGGAACGGGGGTTGCCAGGAGCAACAGGAGCAAACATACTAAGAGCCACAAGGGATAAGGAGACGTGGAGAGCCATGATCGCCTACGTCCTGAAGGGACAGGGAACATAGAAGAAGAAGAAGAAGAAGAAGAAGAAGGTCTTCGGATCCTGTTCTATGATACTGAGGATTCTTGATCTATTTTCGTTGTCTTTCGATGTTGTTAGCCCACGCACAAAAATTGGACACTTGAACATGTCGCTTGACAATTCGTTTAATTTAAACGCCTCACACAGCGCATAACCATACCTGAATACGTAATAAAATCATCATCCTCTTGTTTTACGATATTCAGACACTTGTATCGTGTATGAAATAGACCGTCTCTTTTATCGAAAATTTTCGACAAAATTACTACTGTTTCGCTAAATGTAATTTCTTCTAGCTTCTTTGGGAGAATATGTCCCGGAATGGGATATATATATTATTCGAAGAAGCTAAGCGGTTTTGGTAAATGTAACCGAGCAGGACAATCTAGCAAGTAGCCGTAATAGACTGTACTCGTCGTAGTCGTATGCCGTATGCTGAGACGTAGGCTTATGCAATAGGCGTAATCAATAAACATAAACCAATGCTTAGTCTTTGTCTGACACAAGCCAATCATATTACTGTGAGAGAGAACCAAGGTCTAGACATATTCATTACACCACATATTTTTTACATCATTATATATATATATATATATATATATATATATATTACTGTCGCAAAATCGTTAGCCACTGAAAGAGGCAATATAAGCCAAAAGAACACTCGAGATAGAGGGTTACTCAGTAACAGGCACAGGTTATGAGGACATGAGGGGAAAAAACGGTTGATCTTAGACTTGAATGGTTTTAAGATTGTAATCGGTAAGGATATCTCTTGGGAGTCGGCTCCACCAAACAGTGGTTTGTAGGAATTATCTGCTCAAGTTAAACTTCCACCTCACCAATGAAATACGAAGGGAATGCGATTAGTTTGCTAAAATGTGCGTACCATGCAAGGGTCTTAGCGGTGAAGGTTAGAACTAGTAGAATAAAAGAAGGTAGTTTGCCTGAACACTTTCCATGAAAATAACAACAGAGCAGAGGGAGTCATGCGACTTTTCGCCTGTGAAAAAAGAGGTTAAAAGGCGGAAAATAATTCCTTAACCAAAAAATGTAGAGACGCTTTATGACTTATGACGCTCCTGTTCATATATGGTAGTGTAGGGGCCTCGGCTATGCCTGGTAAATTGGCCTTGATCCCACAATTCAAATATAAGAAGGTTGAAGGTTTGATGTTGAAATGTGGGAGGATAAAATATGTCATGTGTTCATTAAAGTAAAGATTCATTAACAGAATACCAAAATTGTAAGAAGAAAAATACATGTGTAATTTGTTAACTGAACACTATAGCCTTTATGAGTAGAAAAATTTTAATTGAAAAAATGCATGCAGTTTTGTAGTTAAAATGTCCAGAGAAGTTTAGAGTTCAGGGTTTGATAGTAGTAAATAGCTAAGTGTCCCGGGAGGGTATACTGATAGTAGTAGAATGTAAAATCTTATGTCCCTTTCCTCTTTTTGGTAGGTCGGCGACAGAGTGAGAGAGAAGGCAAAACAAAGAAATTCTACTTAGAGGGCTGTTGTTGTTGTTGTTGTTCTCTTTCATACAGTCTCTTCACATCAGTGTTCTCATACTTCTCTTATCCATTCTCTGACACCGCTGTAACTTGTTCCTTTATTCATCACCTACCTCTTCTGCAACCCCCTGCGCACCAGTGGCAGTACTGCCTTATTTTTGTTGAAATGGTTTTATATATATATATATATATATATATATATATATATATATATATATATATATATATATATATATATATATATATATAGTGTATCGAGGCAGCAAATAATTTTCTAAACAGATACTGATAAATATAAGAGACAATGAATGTCTATTATGTTTAATCATGAGCCGTTCTAAACGTCGTGTTTTGGCATTAATTTCAGTTGAAAATAATGACAAAAATTCTCCAACATTTGGATAATATTTATTAATTTGGTTCTAAGCTTTAGGCTCACACACACACACACACACACATATATATATATATATATATACACACACACACACACACACACACACACAAATATAATGCGGGAGCGACACATTGCTTGAATAATAGAATATCCTTTCATAAAAGCAATATAAGATTATCATACAACAGGAAACTATATGTCTCCCAACATATGCATGAATGTAGTGATGACAATTTCAAAGTTGCAACTATTTACCAAAATACAGACTACGAAATATTATTAATTCAGGAAGAAAGATTCATAAAAAATACAAGCCTTCGTTCAACAAAACGACATAAAAAACACATCGACAAGCATGCAGACACACAGGTGCATGCACAAACGCATGCACAAACGCATGCACGCGCGCATACATGCACACACACCGGGTTCAGATGAAACAAAACGATCGGTCTTCTTTGCAGTTTGCATTGGCAATGCAATTTCCTAAACGCGTTTGCCGTTATTAACGCGCTCGTGAAGGAAGAAAAAACGTTATAGATTGTTTGTCAACTATATAAACAAAGACTCAGAAACAAAATGATCCCGATATATAAAACCACAAATTTATTCGCCTGAAGAGAGTCAATCTTAGACTCGAAACACGTGTAGCGTCACAAATATCATTATGTGCACTTAAAAAATCATAACATGTATAATATTTTTAAGCAAGAATAAATATACACTGTAAAATAAAATGTTCACGACCTCTCACACTTTTTATTTTCTACCAATTTCTCTCGTTGGAACAACTCTATTTCCTTTTCTAATATATATATATATATATATATATATATATATATTAGTTAAAACAAAGATACGTTTATATATATTATTTTTTCGTCGACATGTGGGAAATTACAAAATCTTCCTCTACACCATGTAGCTTTCGTACGTGTCTGTTATTGATTTTTTAAACTGTGATATATTTCAAATCCAGCTGTTGTTAATGACCTCATTTTGGAAATCGATAAACATTTAGTCGCTTCACTTAATACCAACCTCCTCTTTCTCCTACATACATTCTGCCTCTCACTCTAGTCGAATTAAGATAACTAAAAGCTTGTAATTGAGTGACTGAAGACTCATTTTAACTTTGTCTTATTAGTGTATTTATAAAAGAGAATATGAGAGTATATGCGAGAATATAAGATAAAGACCTCCATATAATAAAAATAATACACTATCATATTAATAAGAATGATAATAAAAATGACGACATTATCTTTGAATACGGGATGATAAAAATGATAAATCTTATAATAATATTAATAATAGCTATAAAAATAGTTTTTGTTTATTCGTTCATAGTCAAAAATTGTTAGGTTGGTTGATTTTGTTTAACGGGTTATGGGTTATTTTATGCCAAAATTTGAATATTTTGTACGCAATTTTATTTCAATTTTTAGAAATAATAATGTTTCAGGGAATCATTTTAACCCATAGCCAGGAGCAGAATAGTCGTTTTTATAAATTTACTAACGGTGTTTGAGCGTAATTGAATATAACGAAACCAACTGGATTCGAAACATGACTTAAAATTTGAAATTCCAAAGCTATTGTCCATTACACCAACCGCAAATCCAAGCTTACAGATTACTGGTAGTTCTACGTGATCACCCCTCTAGGTACTAAACAGGTTCGATGTTGCATATATTGGTTGATTATACGGGTATCGTTGTTTCAACGTGATGAGTTCATAAAAATTGTAGTCGCAATAAAAATGAGAAAAAAAAATTAAAGAAAAAATTAAAATTCCCGAAATACATATCTATTTGGTGTTTTTAAGTGCAGCTTAGATGTGGCACAAGGCCAAAAATATAGGGTACCCAGTGACGTTTGGACTCATTATTCAGTCGTAATTGATCTAGCGTGACAAGCTTGCTAAGTATTAAATCATGTCGATATGCTCCAATGTTTTCTAAAAGGAGATTAGATGTAGCACAAAAATAAATATAGGGCACCTAGTGAGTATTAAACTCATCATTCAATCTTACCTGATCTAGTGAGACAAACTTGCTACCCATTAGACCATGTCAATGTGCCCGAGTCTTTTCTAAGTGTAGATTAGATGTGGCACAAGGCCGAAAGTATGGGGTACCCAGTGAGGGTTGAATTCACTATACTGTACGTAACTGATCTAGAGAAAGAATTCTGACAAGCATATCACATCGAATTGCCCCTAAAAATATCTTCATGGATTCATATAAATGGGTGGAAAAAAACAATGGAAATTGATGAGGAGATACGAGGGAGAGAGAGAGAGTGAAATGAGATAATGTGATACATAGAATCAGAGACAGAGTGTGATAGAGAGAAAATTCTGATTTTGAACGTTCTTAAATGTACATCCTTGTGTAAATTAATTGAAACAAAACGAATAATATCTTCTTAGGATCTTTCATACTTTTCCTGATCACGTATATGCCGCCGTTTGGCGTTGATTTTCTCTTCCGAATACATCTTCCTTTAGGTTTTGGACTGATGGATCCCGTTTGTTTCTTCGCCTTGATGACACGACTGAGAGTTGAAAAGACCTCACCAACACTATCCGTGATATAAGGTAACTTCAGGCGATTATAATAACTGATTTTCTAACGTTTTTCAAACTTACAAAAGGGATTTTTTACGCACGCGCAAATAGAATTTTGAAACAACCAAACATTTTCAAAATTAGTGAGAAGATACTGAAGGATATTAAAACACTTTCATCTAATTTGATATGATCCTAAGATGTTTCTATATGTGTGATTACATCCATACCTTAATTCTGCTTTTTCATTTATTATTTTTTTTGTTCTGGAAATAATATAATAACTAACTTTTCTTCTTGCTACGACCTGCATTTATCAGCACCTTTGTATGGTATGGCTTGTTTTTTTGCTATACTCCATGTTATAGCAGAGTCTTTTACATGTTTCTGTTTTAGATTGCTCACGTGGTACAATTTGGTACAATTTTTAAGGTTTCCCAATTTCATGTAGATTTGTAATTGTTCCTTTGTTTCTAAAAATAACTTTTGTAAACCCCAAATATATGCTTCTTTGTCGATGTATATTATGTCATAATTCACGATAATCTGCGATACGTAAGTCTGAAAATAAATTTATAAAATAAAAAAAAACTTTCTTGAAATTTTCATTTTAACTTCAATTGAAAGGTAGAGGATTAAATTTACTGATTCCAACAAACAAATTACCCTCTAGTGTACTTGAATTTATAATGATTAGTGTCGAGTCAACTTTTGGAGTTAAAAATACTCCACTGTCATTGCAATTTAAATTTCATTTTTTAAATCTTCAAAAAATAAAATATACTTTACTGAAACTTTATCTGAGGTATATTAACGGAATTAAAGTATAATTAATCTAATTTAAAACAAATATTATTTATTTTAAGTTGAAAATAACAAAAATGGATTTATAGTGGCTAGTTTATCTATTCTTTTTCTAGTTATGGGACTCCGTTCTAGTGAAGGGTAATTGTATACCGTTGCAAGTTAACGGAATTTGGCCTTGTGGTAGATAGCCCACTATAAGTCATAAAATGATTATAAAATCAAGAAAATCAAATTGAGTTCAAAATAACATTTATATATACACATATCAATTAATGTTTTACAATTAAATTAATACATGAATATAGGTCCAAATATAATGCTGAACAAGATAATTAGTGCTTAGGAATGTGGGGAGCGGAGGTATGTGAGGAATGTCTTTGAAGTAGTCGCTCCTTAGGTCAGTAAGTACTTTTAAGACAGTGGAGAAGGTAAGAGATAAGGGAGGCGAACATAGTAGCCGCTCGACTTAAGTCAAGGGGATATTAATTACATTCGTCATCCTGGATCTCTGCGTTAGTCTGTATGACAATGCTTTGTGTCTCCGCTTTTTATATCTGGTTTTTGGATCAAAAACAGCTCGCTTTTGGAATTTCATACTTGTATTTGATTCTGGGCTTCCCATTGGCTGGTAAATAAAATTCGTGTAGACTAGCGAAATGGAAATTTGATATTTGATTAATTTCTATTTTTCAACCGGAATATCTGCGCAAATACACCTGCGCAGAGACGACTTTTGTTCATTTGTTTTTTGGTTGGTGTAGATCAAACATCTGGTCCCTCGTTTTTGCTCAGTATCACCACAGATTACTTAACAAACGCTGATAAGACATTGACAGGTTTATTGTTGTTCTACGGAGACTTTATCTGTTAAAATATAATTTCAGAAAACAACACGTGAACGCTTTTTTTATATAATTTTTAAATACTAAATATTCTGAAAATTGTTGGAATTCTCCGTAATCTAATTTTAGGAATGATGACTATAAATTTACTATAGACATTGATATCATTTTCTGATTTTGTCGTATTTAGTCACCCATACGTTCAAAATGGGCACGTTAATACGCATAAAAAGAATTAAATTTTAAAAAGTGTATTATGTAATGATTTGTACTAAATTTTATAATTTTCGCTTGGGAAATATAGTCTTCACTTAATGACCTAAGGCGGCCAATGTTTTGAAGAGTTTTTAAAACATTTTGAAACATTAAAAATTATCATTGTATTACAAATAAAAATAATGAAAACAATTATTGTAAAAATTAATGAATTACCAAACTTTTTCACACTGTAATGTCCTTAATATATATATATATATATATATATTAAGGACATTAATATATATATATATATATATATATATATATATATATAAACAATTAAAATATTATCTAATTCAATAATGTCATAGTTTTAAAATTCTGAAAGGATCCAATTTTCATTTTTCTTTTTTTTTTTTTGAATAGTTCAAAATTAGTTTGGTCTTCCCTCTAAATAATAACATAAATATTTTGACTTCAAAACATTGTTTTTATTTAAGTTAGGGATCTTTTTCACCATCCTATACTGCTTTTAGCAAAAAATATTTTAGAGAAAAAATATTTGTATAGAAAATAATATATATATATATATATATATATATATATATTCTTTTCTATACAAATATTTTTTTCTCTTTGACGTGTGCTTTTATAGACATATGAATTTCTCTTGTATCTTTTATTTAAAGGTGGATTACCCCTTTTATGTTTATTTCTTTACCGGATCACTATCATGGTTTCTATTCCATTGCCCCTAAACATTTAATGCTTTGTGTCAAACGTTAAAGCCGATCCCATTATCGGCAGGTCATAAACTGCATTCACACACACTTATGCGCCTAACTTCATAACCCACGCCCAAAACTGAATCATTCTCCGCGTGATCTACCATTAACTTTCAAATTGTAGATACACAATAGTTTTCTAATTGTTATCATTAGGTGACAGATTCTCGTTCCCGTTATAAGTGTCTTGTTTCTATGTCATGTCACCTAGAGATTAACATGAACAATAATTATATATATATATATATATATATATATATATATATATATTATCCTTTAGAACATGTACAAACTACATGTAGTTCGTAGTTTGTACATGTTCTAAAGCATAATTTATAATAATTATTCATTGCTCTACTTCTATATTGAGCACTGTTTAAAAATAATGTTTTGAAGTTTGCAAATATTTTCTTCATTCTTTATTTATTTGGATATATAAGTAAAGAACATATATGTAAAAGTGTTTTAATCTAACAAGTTTTATTTTAACAAGCTTATTCAGATATTTTTTTAAATACGAATGATTTTAATTGCTTTACAAGAAATGATGAAAATTAAAGAAAAACAGACTCCCAAACGAGTGAGTGAGTTTAGTTAAATGGCATATTAATCTCTGCGTTATTTAATGCAAAAACGGTATGTTTTTAAAGTATTTTTTAATTGTTCAGTTATAGGGAGAAGGATGATTTAGTCACATTTTTATTTTTTTTATTTTTGGTATTTTAGAAAACTGAAGATGTCTTCTAGATTTGTATTCAAAAATGTATTGCTAGAATTTTTTTTTTCATTCAAAAAGATCTTATAGTAATATTTTTTTTTCTTCAAAAAAGTATTGTTGGTAATATATTTCCTTAAAAAACATATTTTTTCATAAAAGTCGATTTTTATGTATATATTTCTGTAGAAGTGTATTTTTATACTTTCAGATTGTTTTGACCCCAGTTTAGGGGTTAACTATTTGCCCATAGCTGTGACCATAACATGTGCTCCCACTTCGGATCTGGGTAGACCTGGGAACAACAGCAATTAAGAGGTTGTTCCATGCTCCCAATCAGAGGCCTTGCTGCCGGATGCAGTTTACCGTCATACCCAGGACCAAACGAATTCGCTTAAAGTGGCAAAAGAAAATCTATTCATAGAATCAGTGCACAAAAGAACCAACTAAAAACGAAAAAAAGAAAAAAAAAAGGCGACATAGACAGTAGAGAAAAGAAAAAGATACTGCAAGGCGAGACACCTACCTATGCAAATAATGATAATCCTCAATGCCCAAATCAACAAAGGCGGAACTAAACACTAAGCAGCGACACCATTCAAATAACAGAGACTCAGTTTTGTGGAAGAGTCTCTCGAGAGGATGCATACATAATTATACACTAATGTTAATTAGATGTTTAAAGAACAAGTAAGCGTGTACGACATGTATGTATCGCAAGGCATTTTTTAATGGATTCAATTTTCAGATTGCACCTGAATAAATCAGCCAAATTTTTTTTAATGCTCAAAATCAAATGAAACAATTCCTTGCTGCGAAAAATAAAAAGGCAAAAAAAAATCGTTGGAGGAACAAATCAAAATCTTAAATTTAAGGACATTTGATATAACACCCGGGAAAATTGAGTGGAGGACATTTCTCTGGGTGTATTTTTTTTTCGCTTTTTTTTCCTTTTTTTTTTTTTTTTGAGCGGGGAGGTGGATGTTGTTTGTTGTTTTTTTTTCACGAACTCAATTTATTTCTAATTTGTCTTGTGATTTAAAACACGTCATGTTCTGTGCAAATTATTTGGACAACGTGCGATGTAATCAGACTTCAGCAGCTTTCAATACTGAACAGTTTTCGACCACCCTTTTCTAATTTAGCATCTGTCTCTCTTTCTCTCTCTCTCTCTCTCTATCTGTCTTTGATAGTCTTTCTCTCTCTGTTGTGCCTCCCTTACAGCCTTTACGTTATTCTTATCTCCTTTATCCTATATATTGCATGATTTATTTCTTTCACTGTTTTTATATTCGCACCTCTCTCTCTCTCTCTCTTAAATTGTCTTTTATATATTCTTTCACTCACAACTCTCTTTCTCTCTCTTTCTTTATTTGTGTCTTCATTTTCACTCTTTTTGCTCTTAACTTTTTCTCGAAAACTTAATCTCCATCACTCACACCTTCCCTCTCACTCATTTCTCTCTCTCTTTCATTGACGCTAACATTTTCTATCTCATAAACACCTTTCTCTCTCTTTCCTCATATCTTTTCGTTTTCTCATATTTCCTCTCTCTCTCTTTCTCTTCTCCAACTTTTTTCTGTCAATCTCTCTCTCTTTCATTGCTTATAATCTTTTTTATCTCTCACACACACCTCTCTATTTTTTCTATCTGACTTCGTTTTCTCTCTCTTTCTCTCTAACACTTAATCTCTATCACATCTTCTCTAATTCCTAACTCTTTTGAATTCTTCTTTCTTTTTTACCTCTTTACTAATTATCTCTCTTTGCTTCTTCATCGTCACACATTTTCTCTTTCTCTCAAACTTCTCTTTTTTTCATATCTAGTAGTCGGGTTTTCCTTTTATTTTCTGTCTTTCTCTTTCATTCCTAAACCCAATCACATATTCAACCTAGATATCTACAACTCAGATCAAAATGATTTAAAAATGACTTTAACCGAATAAGTCAAGGTTTTGAAGCAGACACCACTTCATCAGATCATATTGATTGGCGCTACAGAATCAGACGAAACAAATTTTACCATTTGAAGAATACCAATAGCAGCAATAACTAGAATACAAGTAACTAAAAGGGAAAATTATGGTGTAGACAGGATTTTGATTTCTAGAATTTCGTCGAATAAAAGATTAGGTGGGAAACTTTCAACAGTTCTAGAAAGAAAAGGAACAAATGTAACACAAGAAGCCAATTTTCGTGAATAAAATTGGTATAAAAGAATAATTTATAAATTTTAAATGACAGTAATACTGTTAGATCAATTAATATCAGTAATATCAGATGTTTTCTGTATGGAAACGGATAGTCTCACCATAAACGTGCCCTCAGCCCGCTTACATTTTTATTACTTCTTTATTTATTCTTTAATTTGAATTTACCCCTGCTGTTTCCTCACAGGGTATCTTCCCGAGTGTGACAGGATGGAATATATATATATATATATATATATATATATATATATATATATATATATATATATATAGATGTATAACACTGTTTCATTTAAAACAGAATATCTACTTAAATACGAGTATCGATAAAAATAATGTTCAAACAATTTATTTCATATATATATTTATATAAATTTGTTTTTTTTATTTTAAATTAATATAGTTTACATTGCGACACGGAAATTTCTGTTTCGAGACTTTTACATCGTCATCAAGCAATTGTGTTGTGAATAGATAGATAGATAGATAGATAGATAGATAGATAGATAGATAGATAGATAGATAATATTCAAATGAATACGAACAAAGAAAATAATTGCAAAGTTCAAAATATTAATTTAAAACAATGCTCAATATAAAAATAGAGAAAACATTATTTATTGTTCATAACTTTTGAACATGTGCAAACAACAAACTAGTACAAAACTGTACATTCTTTTTCGACATTTAATGACTAATGCCTCATCAGGTAATTAATAATGATCGTAATAAACGTTGTATTGAAAAAAATAAATAAACACCACTTACCTTTAATTTTATTTATATTTTTTGTACGAGGTAAAAAGATATTTACAAAGGAGGAAAAAGAAAGAGGGAAGAAAAGATCAGAATATATCATGGGAAATCAAGAAAAGGCAAAACAAGAGGAAAAGGAAAGATACAGAAGAAATAGAAACAGGAGAGGAAAATAAGTGAGAAAATATATAGAGGAAAGTATAGATAGAAAAGAAGAAAGAAAAGAGAAGAAAGAGCCAATGGCAAAAGTTAAGAGAGAGAATTTTTAAATTTTGCCCGGAAGTAAGACATTGTTCTTTCAATTGCGAAACAAAATGTACAGTTTTATAGTAGTTTGTAGTTTCACATTTTCTAAATCCATGAATTTATTAAGAAAAACTATTTCTCATATATATATATATATATATATATATATATATGCAAAAAGATTCTGCTTCTTCCTTACTCCTTCATGCAGTCATTAGCATATTCTTATCTCTCCGCGTCTTGGGTATGTCGATAAACTGCAACCATTGGAAGGTTGTGCAAACCATCTTTTAATTGCTGTTGTTTCCAAGTCCACCCTTAACCGGGGTGGTAGTACCAGTCAAGGTCCCAGCTATAGGCAAAATGTTAACCTTCGAACTGGGATTAAAAGAGTATGAAAATTATAAATATAAACTTTTATATAAAAATTCCAGCAATTTTTTTTTTTTTTGACAAATAAAATATTACCAGCAATACATTTTTGAAGGAGAATAAATATTACAAGTAATACATTTTAAAGGAAAATAAACTTTACCCGCAGTACATTTTAAAGGAAAAAAAGTATTAGCAGCAATACATTTTAAAGGAAAATAAATATTATCAGCAATATATTTGTAAAGAAAAACATACTACCAGCAATATATTTAAAAATAAATACATACCATCAACACAACTGACTCGCAAAAACACCCTCTTTCCACCCACGTCTATTGAACAGGTAAAGAGGCTCATCCCTTGTTTCCTGTTTAGGATGTGGTTTCCGGTTTTTCTCTTTTCCATTCTTTTCACTCTTTTTTTATTTTAATTTATTTTATTCAATTGTTGTAGATAGACTAAACTATTGCCCGGTTCACACTCCACCCACGTCTATTAAACAGGTGAAGAGGCTCATCCCTTGTTTTCTGTTTAGGATGTGGTTTCCGATTTTTTCTTTTCCAATCCTTTCACTCTTTTTTTATTTTATTATATTTGATTCAATTGTTGTAGATAGACTAAACTATCGCCCGGTTCACACTCCACCCACGTCTATTGAACAGGTGAAGAGGCTCATCCCTTGTTTTCTGTTTAGGATGTGGTTTCCGATTTTTTCTTTTCCAATCTTTTCACTCTTACGAACCCCCTTGCGCATCAGTGGCGTTTTCGCCTTGCTTGGGGTGATATGATTAAAAAAAATATCTCAATGAAACTAATCTATCAACTGTTTTCCTACAAAGAATACACATTCTATTAATATGAATCTATGGTAAAAAAAAGATTATTGTCGGTCTGAAATAACCCACTGTGGTTGATATACCGTAAAATAAATCAAAGAAAACCAAACCTTT
The DNA here is from genome assembly GCA_037127315.1 of Ascarosepion bandense. Taxonomy (NCBI): domain Eukaryota; kingdom Metazoa; phylum Mollusca; class Cephalopoda; order Sepiida; family Sepiidae; genus Ascarosepion; species Ascarosepion bandense. Next base: position 1,499,679 of record JBBBDQ010001362.1, on the reverse strand, counting down.
TCTTTTCTTTTCATATATTTTTACCTTTTATCTACTACATCTCGCTTTATATCCATCTCAGTTCTTTCGAAATCTCACTGAAAACCTCTATTGTGTTCCTTGGCTTATCTTCAGCCTGTCTCTCATTGATTCTTCGCGGTTTTCTTTCTCCCTTTTTAATCTCCTACATTTGACCTAGTTCTTATATTCGCGACCACAATTTCTACAAAGTGTCCCTTTTTTCTCTTTCAATTTTATCTTTATCCTTCTCACCCTCGTTTTTCTCTGTGACTAATTTTGAACTTGAAACACTAGTCTATATCTTATCTTCTCCTCTGCTTGTTTACTTTTTCTCTATTAACTATCTCCTATTTTTATACACTTCTTTGACTTACTATGATTTCACATAGTCTGTCCCCCACACTCTCGCTCTCTCAATCTCCACACACACACGCATACATATACATACGTGTGTGTGTGTGCGTGCATGTGTGCATGTGTGTGAGCATTGTGGTGCAATGGATATCGGGTTGGAATAAAAAAAATCGCAGAGCCGAATTCTAATTCCAGTCAAATTCGTTTCATTCACTTACGCATAAATAACCTTGACAAATATATTAATCCATCTCTTCTCCCTCCAGATATGGCTTGAATAGAAGAACAGATTTGGTTCTATAGCCTTGGTTGGCAACCAGTCTACCGCAAAAGTAATGGGTAATCTACTACAGAAAAATACTTTTCTGTCTGATCAGTCACGAATCGAAAGAGATATAATCGTTTTTCACAAATAGCTCTGGATTGTTGGAAGAGAAAGAATTTCAGCGGCATAAATATCGCGAATGTTGGGGAAAGAAAGGTTGAGAGGTTAAGGTGTCTTTTGTTGAGCTGGTTTATTTTTATTTCGTTGGTTGTTTATCGTCATGAGGTGTTATTTTAGTAAGAAAAAGTGAGAGTAGTAGTAGTAGTCGTAGTAGTTTTCGGTCGTTTAATGTAACGTGTAAGCTGGGAAATGACGCAAACAGCAATAGAGTGGGACATCGAGGTTACCCACCAGAGATGTTCGCAGGGACACCCTTCCATGTGCTACATGGTTCTATAAGAAATCCGGTATTATGCAAGTGTTGCCCATAGTAGCTTCTCTAGACGCTACGCAAGTGTTAGGGTTCATTGCTACTAATCGGGAAGCAGCAACCAGAGGACTGCCTACCCGGTATCGTCAGTAGAAAGAGACGTTGCTACCATCTATACATATCACAAAAAAAGCCCCACTACTAAGGCCTCAAAAGAGGAAAATAACCAAAAATCTCTTCCTAAACAGGAAACAAAAGATTAGTTCCTACTCATGTTCAAAAGAAGGAGGGAAAAATAGGTACGTAGCAACCAAAACGTCTATTAAAAAAGCTTTATAGTTAACGTCAAGATCTCTATAAAAACATTAAAGAATTAAAAATGGCAAACACCTACAGTTAAAAGATAATTCAAAACAGTTCTGGGTTTGAGGTCCCAGTTAAGTTATTTTTCGTCAGTAACAACCACAGAATCATATGCGCAGGTGGTCAAATAATGAAAAGTATTTTTAAAAAGTCTTAATAATGGACTAAGGCATTAAAAAATTGCGTTTCTGCGGCACTGCCAATTATACGAAAGAGTTCTCTTGGTCAAATATAGCTGTTATAGTACTGTATGCACCGACAACGCAAACCACTAAGGAGAAAATATATTTCTACTCCATATTGAACAACTCCAAGGCTCAGGGTAAAACACAAGAAATTTGAATTATCATGAGAGACACGAATACCAAAGTAAGCAAGGAAAAGGAAGGTGTAACAGTTGGCCATTTCGGAAAAGGAAACAGTAATGACCAGATAGATAAATGAATGACCAGGTAATAACCAACACCTGGTTTCAAGAACACACAAGACTATTATGAACATGAAGCCAAGGAGTTAACATAAAAAAAAACACAATGTGACTATCTAACAATAAACAGGATAGTCAGGAATTCAGTGGTTTATTGCAAACCTTATCCAAGTGCCGACTGTGGAAGCAACCACGCCCAGTTATATGTGAACTAACGATGAAACTTAGGAGACTAAGTGCAGCATCCAGACTGCAATAAAATAGATTCGTGGACGACCCGAACATGCAGGAAAAATACACGGACAGTTTGAAAAAAATATACGAGTGACAAATTAGAAACAGGAACTTTAAATGGGACGTACTAAAGGAAACACCGGCAAACGACTCGTCTCAGAGACGCAGAAACAAAAATGAATAATGAGTATCTCGACAAGATGCTAAAAATACAGAAACCAACGTGAAGACATGGAACAGAATAAGGTAAACTACGCAAAGAAATAAGAAACTAATGAAGACAAGAAAAAGAGGAATGGTTCAACGACAAATGTGCAGAAATAGAGTTATGCATGACTAATAAAGGAGACATACACAAAAAACTAGAAAACTAATAGGACAAAAACAGGGTCCTTAACAGGATGTATAAAATCCAAGAACAGAACGCTCATATTAGACAAAGAAAAATACTTTAGCGATGGGAAGAATATACAGAAGATTTTTCCACGAAGAGAGAGAGAAACCGACAATACACAGAAATATCGACGGATTGGTGGAAGCTCAAAGAACCAAACTGAATAGAAAAAAAGCAACAGGCCAGTATGATAAAGATGCTGACAGCTTTAGAAGATTTCAGCGTAGACAAAAGTAAAGAACTAATAAATTAAATCTACAACACTGGCGATATACCGGAAGACTCAAAGCAGGTCGATTTTCATAGAACTTCCTTAGACGTCAGGCGTAAAAGAATGTGAACACTACCGAACAATCAGAGTGCGCAGCACAATCAGGCCAAAGGCAGGACAAAAGCCGTGTGATTTCATCAAGGGCGCTAGAACAAGAAACGTTATATTCATGCTTAGAGAAATCAGTGCAGAAACACATGCACCTGTGTTTCAGAGACTAATCATTTGACAAGGTACGCCGAAAAGACTTGATAGAGATACTCGGCAACCTAGATATATTGGAATAAACATTATAATAATCAAGAACCTGTTCTGGCAGCAAACTGCCTGAATGCGGACTGGCAATGAGTTCATAAAATATCTATACTTATTTATAAATGGAATTTTGTCTTTGTGTGTATATGTGTGTGTATGTGTGTCCGTTACCTATAGACTTCGAAACGGCTGAACCGATTTTTTAAAAAATTTACACTGTTGTACTATAAGCGTCTGCGAGTGTTCTTAGCTAGGTTTTGTGTACCCCAGTTAAATATAGAAAATCGATAATCGCAAATATATATATAATCATATCACCCCGAGCAAGGTGGTAACGCCACTAATGTGAAGGGGGCTACGTAAAGAGTGAAAAGATTAGAAAAGAGAAGGCCGGAAACTGCATTCTAAGCAGGGAACATGGGATGAGCCTCTACACCTATATATATATATATATATATATATATATATATATATATATAAGGCAAGATGTTTGTGTGTGTGTGTGTGTGTGTGTGTGTGTGTGTGTGTGTGTTTATCTGCCTGTATGCCTGTATTTTTTCAGATCTTTTATTTTAGTCTTTGCTTCCGGTTTGGCTCTAAGTAGGTATAATTGTAGTTCTTAGTCTCAGCCTACGGTTTCGCTTTAACTGGAAACAACAATTGCTTTTTAGTCTTTCGTGCCAACGTCCAATGAGTCTGAGCTCCAGGACCATGGATTAGTCTTAAAGCTTTCATTACACCCGAGAAACGCCGGGCTGTACTGCTAGTACAAAGATAGAAAGAGTTGCATGACAAGGATGTGTCTTCTCAGAAGATCTATTCCACTCATACGGCAAGACAGTTCTGAGAACTCCAGAAGTCATGCCACAATCTGAACAATATAAGATACACAGATGATACAGTGTTGATAACAGACACGAAAAGGAAATTACAAGACCTGTTACAGGAAGTAGTTAAATAAAGCGGAAAGAAAGGGCTACATATAAAATACAATGAAACTGAATGGATAGTCATCAGTAACAAGAGAAGACTGCTAACTACAGTCCGAGGATTCTAAAATCAAGCATGTGCAAAAATTTAAATACCTAAAAAGTGTTCTAACGGAGGACGGAATCTTAGACACAAAAATCCGAAGACGAATTGGCATGAATGCTTTTCATGGAAGCATTTCAGAAAGTGAGTAGAGTACTGAAAGACAGGAAAATTTTGCTGGAAAAAAAGAATAGTGTACTGTTTTACTGAAGCATTTGAAACGTAGTTATACAGAAGCGTGCTGAGAATACTATGGAACGAACATGTGAGCAACGACGAAGTTTTGAATTGAAACGAAAAGGAAACTGATACCTAACATCAGGAAAATAAAGCTGAAGTTTGTGAGACATATAATGATGAAGGAGGGCTTGGAGAATCTGATACTCACAGGACAGACAGATGGAAAGAAACATAGAGGAAAGAAACCCGTGATATTCTTGCTAGGCCTGAGCAAATAGGAGGCAGAGCGGGATTTGTGGGTGTAACAAGAGAAAGGGTGTTAAGAAATACAAAGGCTAAGCAGAATTGGAAGGTCATGATCGTTTTCGTTCTTAAGGAACACGACACATAGAAGAAAATAAAAAGATTCACCAAATTTATTTAGGGAGTCAGTCTTCACACCACAGAAATTATTTTTAGTCATGCAGTTCTTAACTGATATTCTAGTTTATTTGGGGACATTTTGTGTCTAGAGGAAAGAGCAGTACTCTATCCTCCCCACACAAACTTTATCGCTCATTCAGTGAAATGAATTAGAGCGCGCTGGCTATTGGGCGCGTATAATGATATGCGCTAAAAAGTCTGCCTACATACACCGAACGCCCATAGCTCAGGGGTAGAGTCGCCGACTGACGCCATTTCGGTCGGGTTTCAATCCTGGGTGAAAAAAACACTTGGAGTCTAATTTTACTGATGAGCTGTGATATGGCGAAACAGATCTGTTTAGCATCAGCCATGCTGATGGAAGGTAAAAATATTCTCCCACACAATTAAATTTGCTTTTGAAGGCATTAGAATTAACAAGCATTTCCTTGCCACATTTAACAACAGAACGTAGATAATATTTAGATCAGTTGAGAATTTAACCTAAACTAACCTCTCAGACTTACTATTAAGATACCAATAAATTGTTGTGTCATCAGCTGAGATACCAGTTTGAGAATTTAGGCCAACAAAAAAGTGCGTTGATGAAAATGAAAAATAACGTAGGCCTAATCTTAGAGCCTTTGGAGATGTCTTTATTAATCTAAAAGTATCTAGAAAAGTGGCCGTTCAAGGAACCTTCATTTTACAATTAGATAGGAATGAGTGATTCAGTTAAAAAATTCATCTATAAATACCATAACCTTTGAACTTGTGAAATAAACCAAACCCTGTGAAATGACTTCGAGATGTGCAAAGCAATAGTCCGAGCTTCACCTTTCTTATCTAAAGCTTAACAGACTCTTCAGGAATAGCCGTTAACTGATCAGCAGTTCCTAAAGAAGCGAAAACAATAGAAACAGAGAATAAGATAGAAAAATCGAGTGAGTGAGAAAGAGAGATAGAGATTTACTGAAGAAAAGCTATTTAATATATACTTCAAATGCTTACTATTCCATATAGCGTATTCCTTGTAAATGCACTTAATCCTTCCCTTCTCTATGAATTAAATAGTTCTGATATCATGCAGTCCAATTAATTTATTAAAATATAAACGTCAGGTACGGATTTATTGATCAGTCTACGTAAATCTCTAAATTGGTTTCATCTCCAACCTTTTTCCAAATTCTCTATTAAAAGATAGTTTCTTTTTAAATATCGGTGTTCTCTGATGTCTACAGTCTGAACAATGTCCCCAGTTATTTTCGGCAAACTCAACAGTGATAATTGATATTTTGTATCATGTGGGGAGTAAGAATAATAATCGAGAATTAATCTTTTACATATATTTTTTTAATAGACACACACGAAGAAAGGTTCTTCTTTTAGAAAGAAAGAAAGAAAGAAAGAAAGAAATCACACGACCGGTCTGAATGCAAAGGTATTTATTTGCAGAAAAAAGCAAGGACCGAGAAAAGAAATACCCAGTTCGATGAAACGAAAGGTATTCAGACTGTAAAATTGATATATTGTTAAAATGGTACTGAGGATATAATTGCATGACATACGAGGTTAAGTAACAGGTAACATGTATAAAAGAGACTGAAACTGATAGATAGATAGATAGATAGATAGATAGATAGATAGATAGATAGATAGATAGATAGATAAAATCTGACATACGAAGATAGAAAAGTAAAAGAAAGAATAACACACACATGTATATGTATAGATACATGAAAAGAAGACAAGCACGATTAGAATAAAAAAATGGTGAAAAATAGATAAATTTTTTGCGTAGATAGAAAACAAATATAAATATAAAGTAAAAAAATAGATAGACAGACAGACAGACAGACAGCTAGATAACATCTGACATACGCAGATAGAAAAATAGATAGACAGATAAAATCTGACATACGCAGATAGATAGATAGACAGACACAAAATCTGACATACACAGATAGATAGACAGACAGATAAAATCTGACATACGCAGATAGATAGATAGATAGATAGATAGATAGATAGATAGATAGATAGATAGATAGATCGAGCATATATAAACAAAAGAGAATAACAAATCTTGAATCTTGTCTTTATGTTTATTTTCTTGTTCAATTTTTCATTGTTCATTTTTTTTTTTTTTTGCAGGATTGTTTTCTGTTTTTCTCATTTCATTCGATCACTTGTTTAATCTCGGTATCTAACAGAGGTAATTAGTCTATGTCTTTTCCCGATTAGCATTCCAATCAAAAATCAGAAAGTGCTTCGCGCCGGATGAAACCTAATTCACCTTAAGTTTAATTCGCGAAAGAAACACTACACATAATTGGAAGTTAAAAAATAGCACGAAAAAATCATTTAAACAAATTAAAGACCTGAACAGGAAATTATTATTATTATTATTATTATTATTATTATTATTATTATTATTATTAATGACAACAGCAATAAACATAACATTTTTGCAGAGTGCAAGGTTAAAGGTGAAGAGAGTGTATGTGTTTTCACCAGGAATGTGCTGGCAAATATAACGAAATAGTACAGAACCAGTATGCAAAACAATATATGAAAACAAATTTCAGTTTAAAATCTACTTTTCTAATCCTGAAACACATAGAAAGAAAAGCTCTACATCCAAATATCGTATTGTATATTTCTCGATAGTCATTGTCAACCATAGTAATCCGCTAACCATTTTCCACACCAGAAAACTTTGTACAACACAAAGCCACAACTATTGACCTACTGTATGAATCGAACACACTAAATAAGATGAACAAATTCGATTTACTGATCATTGCATCATTATTAAAGCATATGAAAGTACAAGCTAGTTTACTCTTTTTTAATAATTTTACATCAAGTAATGTAATGAAGTCACTAATAAGCGAGGCATTACTCAGTATAAGAGAAAATATGAGAAAAACTAGCAAAGAACTTACGGCTAAATTACGGTTAAAATGATGAAGCCTTTCCCACAATATAATACTGCGCTTAAACTCATAAAATCTAAATGCAATCGTCAAAGGTTCATTAGAAAAATTACCATGTAAGTATTTATAGAAAAGGCATAAGCGAGCTGGTTGCTGAGAGCACGCTGGAGGCAACACGGCTTAGAACAGTTCACGTGCTGAGAGAAGTACTGCGTCTCTACCCAGCAGTAATATCTAAGATGCGGGGATGATATAAGATACTAATGATAACAATTAGGAAAGGCAGTCAGAAACCAAAAACCTTCACCAAAGCAATACCGACATCATGTCAGCGATTAGCAAGAGATGATTATTAAAATGAGAAAGTTGAACTTAACCGGTTTATGAATAAAAATACAAAAAATGAAATCTACCGCTATCAAAATTAAATGCACACTTAAAAGAAAACAGGGGAGATAATTCAGTAATTAAAGATGATCTAGGGGAAATAATTCAGTATTTGGCATTTGAAAGGTAAATATTAACTTTTATTAATAAAACCAGAAAATAACCCAGAAATTTTATCCCGCATCATAATCTAACCACACATGACGGCAGTCATTCCTGAGAGTTTCATCCGAACCCATCCAAAGAGTCTTGAGATATCTTGACCACAGACTGACAGAAAAACAACACACAAACGCGAGAGCAAACAATACCTTCGCATTAAGGCGGTGGCAAGAATGAAAAAAAAACTTATAAAAAAATTTAACGGCTTTCATATTTAAGTATTCTGATAAAACGTAATTTTAACTCTTAAGTTACTGATTGAATAAGCTCATGGCGAGTTAAACAATACAATATTTTTTTTTAATCGTATCACCCCGAGCAAGGCGGTAACGCCACTGATGTGCAGGGGGCTACGTAATCAGTTAAAAATTCACTTCTCGCGTCGTTAAATATTTGAGCTTAACTACCTTAACAAAATATTAAATAATAAACATAAGTATAAATGCTTGTCGTTAATAAATAAAGTGGGTAGAACTGAGAAGATATGAAATAGATAAGTTTTAACTTTCATTAAAACTCTTTTTTCATGCAATCAAAACGGATTAGTCCATAATTCATGAGGTATTGACGGGATGTAACGATGGTGCTAACTAACCAAAGCAGGAGCAAGCACAGTTATAATAGGATAAGGTGAACATCACTGTGAACCAGTTACATAAGGAATCTGATTATAGAACTGAGCTATGAAGCATTTCAGAAAATCTTTCTGATAATTTTCAACTAGATATTTTTGATAGCTTAGATTCCAGATTGGCTAACGGCTTATGGCCTCATCACGTTGTAACACCGGTTCCCGTACGGAAACCGAAATTAATGTTGGGCCTGGTCAGTGGGAATATCAGGTGCAGTAACCATGTATGTGCGGGTGGTGTATGTGCTAATGGCTTGTTAATCGGAGAGACGAGTTTCGTCATACTCACTATCGCGCAAATGCTTTTGGGGAAGGTATCAATCCACCATTTCTACCCAGGTCAAAATTAGTAAGACTAGCGCTAATGAATCATTACCATCTCAACAAAAAATCCTGACAATTTAAAATATTTGAGTTGACAGGCTGTACAAGACAATAATATTGGCTAGCAATCGGAACACAGGTGAAACCAAGAATTTTAGTGGAAAAATTGAGCAATTCATTTCAGATCAAACTAGAGAAAACCAATATTATTTATGAATTCGCAATGACTGAGAACTAAAGTCATGAACAATTATATTAGACACACAACTACATGCCTATCGAGAAGACCCACGTTACACCTATCTGAACATAACTCAACTGGGATTCCTTTCATCACACACAGAAATCTATCAAAATTCAGTCGCGACATATTTGTAAAAAATGCAAGGAAAATAGCTTCATTCACATGTAAAAAAATAAAGATAAAAATAATCAAAGCGCTAATAATAAAACAAAAAAAAATATATATATATATAAACTATCCACAAGGCCACTAATCGTGTTTGGAAAATAAAACTTTTGTAACCCTAAAATGTTACTGAGTGCGTATTCACCAAAACGGAGGTTGGGAATGATAACATAGCAACAAATACAAGACTCTCACGCTCCGTGACGTATATACACTGCTAGTGAACAGTCACTATAATCACTCTCCCGTACCCCAGTAGTATCCATGTATTAAGAGGATAGGAACACCCCATTCCTGTATATATCTTGCATACGACAAAAACATTTATATAATTCTAGATATATACCTAAAAATATCCATGCATCCACTTGAAAATAAAAATCACCCTCGGTAAAGGCTAGACGAATATTCAAACGCAGAACTTTTGGACAGTGTTACACACTTTTTGTTCAGAAGAGAAAACCCGTGGACGAACACAAGAAAAATTGACAAAAATCTAAATCGTATTATCTTGTCAGTCCGCTTTAATGAAACTTGTATAAAAGAGGGATTGCTCCAAATGCGCAATTATATATATATATATATATATATATTGATTGTTTAATACTTATTTTTTGGTCCTAATAGGTTTAGATCAGTACACATTTGTATTAAAAAGTGTTCTATACAATTATATTGTAGAACGTTTGAATAATTTTTATTTTTAATACGAGTTATTTCACCACCTTGGTTTCTACCATGAGTGGTGTCTTCAGGCGATTTTTAATAACTTATTTTACCTTTTACCGTTTTTCGTAAAACGGTAAAGGTAAAATCAGTTATTAAAAATCACCTGAAGACACCACTCATGGTAAAAACCAAGGTAGCGAAATAACTCGTCTAAAAATGAATATATATATATATATATATATATATATATATATATATATATATAATCCATCTCTATAGGGACTGGAAAAATGTTTGCTTCCTCGTGTCATTTCAGAAAGTACCTGACTCATTTTTCATGCTCTATCTTTTCAAGATCGAGCAAGACCAGAGCAAAAATGATCGGTTCCTTTTACCATTTTGGAATGTCTCTAATTCCTCCTTCCATTTTCTATCTTTACAAGAGTCAGACCAGGCTAAAAAAAAGAATATTATTACCACATCTGGGATGGTGCTTGCTCAATCCTTACTTTCCAAACTTTGACAGAGTTTAGTGGCATTAATACGTTTTTGGGGTGATGAATTTACACCCTCATAAGCTGTCACTACAAAATAGTTATAGCCGAGCTTCATCCCTTTGAGTCTATGAGTTCAAATCTTCGTATGTAATACCTGCCATGCCCCGTACACAGGGTCAACCCTTCCTCATTTCTTTCGCACCCAAGGAATGTCGAAATTTCACTCACAGAGCTTGTTCTCAAGAATTGTTGCTTTGTATACCAGACTCCAAAATCAATGAAACTTAACATCTTCAAATATGATCAACCGTTCACCACATTATATATCCTTATAATATTCTATTCTTTCTTTTATACCATAAGAAAAATAAGTGTTGAACCCTCTGCCTTCAATGGAAAAACGTTTAAAGGAATAATTTTTTCAACAACGTCTAACGTTTGGTCGTACTTTGGCATTAGCTGTATTTGAGAAAGTAGAATCTTCGTAAGTTGAGTTGATAAACATGTCTGACCGTAGTAAAAGTGAAAAAGAAATGAGAAAGTGTGGCACACTCGTCTTCAGTAGCTGTTCCGTGATGATGTCCAGTAATCAGGAAGCTAATTATTAGCAGTCTCGTCAGCAAATGTCGTGCGAGACGTATCTCGAGACTCATCTACGAAGAAATCTGTGGTGATCCGAATGTTTTCTACCAGAATATCACCCCTTATACTGTCGCCTAGGTTCAGCAGGCCAACACTAACACTACTTTAGACGAAGAGAAGAGAAAGCTGAATAAATTTATGAACAAAAACTAATTTCAAAGGAAGCTTTTTTCTGTAATAATTTAATTTAAATTGTACACTGTACAGTAAAGTACAAATATTAAATGCAAAATATCATTTATTTTAATTCAGAAAAATATTTTTTAATGCCATGAACATATACGAAGGATTTGGAAACATTGCAAAATAAAGTTTTAAAATTATTTGAAATGGAAGTTATTCGCCAGGTGGCAGTGCAATCGATGGTAACTTAAAAATCCAAGATAAATGATGAATGAAATATATATAACATTGCTAATTTATTGGAATGTTAGAAACCCACCTAACAATCGAATTGCCTTCTAAAAAATCAAATTGCCCGCCTGTGGAGCATATGCCCCACGTTGGGAGCCACCGTGCTAAACCAAGATTCGAATCCCTTCAGTTGATGCATTTTTACGAATAAGCATCATGATTTCCACATTAAAAAAAGGTTGCTTTTTTAAATAATAATATTTTTCATTTGTTTATTTATTTATTTATTTTAAAAAATTAGCATTGGATTAAGAATAGAAAGAAACGGGCGGTCGAGTAAAATCTGTCAGCCTTTATATGATTCTGTGGGATTGATAACATTTTTTTCCGCCTCAGAAAAATCGGTCGGAAAATGACATTTATATTATAATATTACAAAGTAAATATGGAATTTTAACTTTCAAATCTGCGCTGTTTTGACAAACTGAACACAGCTCAGAAAATGGATGGAATAATAAAAGAAGCGGTTGATTTATTTAAAATTTGTTTTTCATAGAG